>JAGSMP010000210.1:1327500-1852500 GCA_029286625.1 Parnassius orleans | reverse complement strand
AGCCAGAGAGAACAGATCGCCAAGTGTCACGATCCTACATATCTCTTTCGCTTCTTTCAGATTCATAATCTTCTTCATACATGCACGTCTAGGTATCCGAGTACTCTTGACCCTCCCTCTTCGAGCAGTTTGCTCACATGGTCTTCGAGTTAGTCTCGGTCTACCTCGACACCTTTAATATTAACTTTCGCGCTATATATTTTCTTCACCATTCGGTCTTCACTCATTCGCTCAACGTGCCCAAACCATCAAGCACGCCCTTATCAATTTTGTGATAAGGTCATCTTTCAAACCTGCCATATGCGAATCTCTTCGTTTCGCTTTCGGTCAGCCATGGTAACGCCGCACATTTTACGAAGATCGCATCTCACTGCATTCAACTTGCTTTTATGCTTCTTCTGGCATACCCAGGTTTCGCTGCCATATAACAAAGTTGGTACCAACACTGCGTTATGTATTGCAAGGCGTGCGCTCACTACGCCTTGCCTTTTGACCAAAGCAGTCAAGGCACCATTGACTTTGTTCCCGGCAGCGACACGCCTGTCCACATCTAAATCACATCTTCCATCCCGGCTAAGCACTCCCCAAGTATATTGATTAGTATTTAAAATGCTCTACCGCGTGTTTCGCAGGCTTCACATGTCTTCGAAATAGTTTTATTTCTCTATTCCATCAATTACAGCCTATAAAATTCCACTGCGGAATACAGTTTATACACGTTAAAACCATGCAGCTATATTATGGTTGTAGCACAGATAGGTCAGCTCGATCAGGGAAGGACCACGCTCTCACAGAATGCCAGCGCAAATCAGCAGCTTAATGTTGTGGTCGTAGAAGGAAAAGAGGAACACCTTGCCCGGCGGGAGACCTATGCCGGGCAAGGTGTTCCGCCCGGGAGCGGCCAACGCTCCAAGTGGTAGTTCAGGCCATTCTATATACCGCTTTACTTCGGAACTTTGCTGTGCTTTGTATGGTGAGTGTAGAGAACTGAAGACCATTTTACTGGGTACGAGGCATTCCATATTAGACCTCAGGGTAGACAACGCATCTGCATTTTGATTCTTAATCGAAGATAAATGTTGGCGACATCATCCACTTACCACTTGGTGGACTGTGTGCTCGTTTGTCACCCCCATTCCATAAAAAAAAGTATGCAACTGTTACTATTTACAAACATCGAACGCCAATCAAAATCCGCAATAAAAACGTTTCAGAATTTGCTCGCTTGTCATTCTGTTTTGTGAGTCCGGTCCGGAGAGTGTGGTCCTTCTCCGGTCGGACCGACCCATTTGTGCTACAACCATAATATAGTTGCAGCATGGATCTAACACGTATAAAATATTTTTAATTTCTTAAATTATTGCATGACAAATATCATATGAATGTGTGTTTTTTGGAAATATTAAAATGCTTCGATAAGCATTTAAAATTATTATTTAAATGTTTGCCTTAAAACTTCGTATGTAGATTAAAACGTGACGCTACAAAGGCGCTGTCCGGCTAGCGAAATTTAAACGCAGGATGATATGGGGTAGTGGATATTCTTACACCGCCACTACACGGTAAAAAAAAATATAATTTCCACATAATAGCTACTGAAGTCGCGGCTTTTATTCGTAGATACACTTTGTCTTAGCATTAATTATACTTAATTATTTAACCCTTTGAATGCTCTAAGGAATATCACAAGTTCAAGGTAACAATTACAATGTCGTTTAAATAGTTATATTAAAACCTTCATCCCCTATTTTCCACTCTTAATGCTACACCACCCCTGAAATCTAACCTAACCTAACCTCACCTAAACCCTGAAGATCAGCCGTTTCCGAGAAGTCGGTGAATAAACATTAAAAAACATATACGTCGAATATTGAAACTTCTCGTTTTTTGAACTAGACTAATAAACAAAAATAAAAGTCCATATACGTAATATTAAATTTCACTATGGAACACAGGCTTCATCTTATTTCTAAGGTGTTAGCAGCAGGGAAGTGTCCGCCAAGATGACTCAATGCGTGATGACGGACTTTACATGTCCCCGAAATATTTTTGATGTCTTAGACAGCGTACTTACAGTGTTTCCAACACCGCCGTACAAGTGGTAAATCAGCACTTAAAATTGCAATTTACGATTTTCAGTGGCTCGATTATCACGCTTAATATGAATGTTTTTTATTTATTCCTCAAGCTACCACGGCTAACCTAGTCACAGTTATAAGTAAATAGTTATTTCTAAGTCTCATCATCACCACAGACCATTAAAAATACACTGCTGAAAATAGGCCCCCCATAAAATACGACGGGATATTGACCATAGTTACCACACTTGGCAAATTGGCAACCGTAGATTTTTATCATTATTGAGTTGTTATCAGGAAGGCGCTGACCATCTTCTATATCAGTTTCTTCCTTTCGCCTCTTAAGACATACACGGGATGATATTATGGGGTAGTGGATTCTTTTGCAACGCCAGTACAATGGCTTAGTTCTTAATTTAAAAATACGCATTACATGCGTTTATTAGTAACATTACTTGTTTCCGCTAACCATACATAGTTTTAAGAGCGTAGTAATAAGATTTCCCCCCTAACAAACAGATATAGAACCCCTAACAGCGATTTTAACATATTTATCGAAAAACTTGAAATATTACTTTCTAAACTAATGGTACGTTTACGTAATAATAAGAACAAATTAATATTATTAGGAGATTTTAATGTAGATACGTTAAAAAACAGCAAAAAAAGTAGCATCTTTATTACAACACTAAGGAAAAACAACTTACACCTTACTATTCACGAGCCAACTAGAATTACCTGTTATTCTGCAACTTGCACAGATAATAGAATAACAAATGCTAACAAGAATGAATCTCATGTACTTAATTTAGGATTATAAGACCATATTGCGTAATTAATTAGTATTGCGTGTAGTTATAACTTTAGGAAAAAACACTGGTTCATTTATAAGATAAATATAAATTCCGATCTACCGATATTTCTAAAGTATTTATCCCAAATTGGATTTAGAAAAGTTTATAAGGAAAATGATGTGAACTTGGCATATAAATTATTTTATAATATGTTTAACTTGATCTTTACCCCTAAGTTTTACACTTAAAAGGATTAAAATTACACAAAAAAAAACTAATTGGCTTACGAAAGGAATAAAAATATCTAATAGAAACAGAAAAGAAATCTAACATAGAAAAAGAAATCCAATATAAAATATATTGAATCTAGTTATCAAAATTATGATGTGGAATCTTATAAAACTCATAGTAATTCATTTAATTGCAACAGTATTTTTTTATCTCCGATCAACATAAATGATATCAGTAAAATAATTTATCAAATAAAACCTAAAAAAAATTCTGCATAACACTTTTAGAAATGAAAGTGGACTGGGCACAAGTCCACTTTCATTTCTAACAAATATTCTTTATGAGAGGACATACGTTTGGTAATCGAATAAATCATAATATAGTATTTTTGTTGTTTACTCTTGTATAAGTTTATTCATTCGACGTGAGTAAATATTAATCGATTAATAATTTTCAATAGTAACCGGAGTTTTAGGAGTAAGTTTGGCCTGAAGGCAATACCAGAACCGAATAATAATTGAATTTCACCGATGGTTGTTCGATTCAAATGGAGTAAATAATGTAATAAAACTACTTTTTATACGCATTTTATCTGACTGTAGACTTTCTGTGCTCTGTGGTCATATCATTGTCGGTACTAGCTAAAATATTTTTAATGTTTTTTTAATTAACTTATGTAGACGCGTCTTTTTCTATCACCTTATAAAACTAAAAGTTTTTTCTTAGAAACATTAAACGTGGTTTCTATCAGAATATTATAACAGATTTGCGAAATTATAAGGATATGACAATAATAGGCCACGTATGTTATGCTTGTGTATAAAAAACGGTGTCCCAAAATAGCAATTTGATTTTTGACATTAACAATACGTGACGTATCGCAATGCTATGAATATTACTTATCAACGATTAATTATCGTCGTAGAGAAGAATTACGAGGTTGAAATGCCTAAATTCTTGGATATTTAAGTAAAAAAATCACAATAACTGTTCATTTAATCCGCAAAGAAAAACTACAGGTTGACAGAAGAGTATTTAATAAATGTTTTTAATACTGTAAGCTCATTCTGCGTAGATCGAACCAAAAATTAATATTAAAAAACTGAAGGTAGCCGGGCTAACTATGACATCGGGACGTCAAACATCTCAGTCCCCCCGTGACCATGGGTTGCTGTAAAGCTCCAGAAACGTCGGGAATCAAAAATAGTAAAATTAAACGCGATAAAATCCGTAAAAACAGTTTTATTCAATGTGTAACATTTTATGATAAGGTCATGCTTTTCTATAAAAAGCAGCAAGAAATTTAAAATCACGGACCTCTTGGTTTGTTTTACTATTCACTTAATTAGCGAAAAACAAGATGGACTGATCTCAAAGGAGAATGCCCATTAATGTATGGAATCCCGTACCATGTTGCATCAAAATCAAACTTTGTTTTTTATTGACTACACTGATCATATTAACTCCTACATAAGTTTTTTTTTTTAAAAACCATGGTTTTGGATTTATTTTATAAAATAGAAAATAACCTAAAACTTTTAAAAAATCGACGCTACCAACGACCTATTTTAAATAGACACATTAAACACGGACGAACATTATGGCTCTAAAAACAGCGTAATCCACTAATATTAGTAAGAATTATGAGTTATAGCAACATATAGCCGCGCCACAGGATGCGTGACTGAAACTCGGAGATTTACATGACCTTTATACATATTGCCAATACTGTGAGCGGGTAACGTATCTAAGGGTAATATATCATTGGACGCCTCTGTGATCACACTATTATTGTTATTATTATTGTTTAAATAATGGCTTGAAGTGGATTTTGTTATGTTAAAGTGGTTCGAATTTGCATATTAAATGTATGCGCATGTGAACTTTTAGCGATAACGGTGCAACAAGCGCTTCGATGCTGATGTGAATCTCAAAATAAGGAGTATGTCTGCTTAGGCACCTTGAGATACTATTGCCAACTGTCTGCTGACTCAAGTTGCCGTCAAAATCTCCTAAAAACTACGTGATGTGGTGCATCAACATGTTGTGAAGCAGTGTACTATAAAGGATTATTATCACTTGATACTGAGACAAATGAAGACATAGTTTAAAGGATAAGCATTCAAGCGAAAAATCTAAATAAAAATAATATTTTATTCATTAAAAATATAATGCAAGTAAATAGTAACGAAATAAACATTACCTATCGTGTTAGTATAGCATCCATTTCAATTTGATAAATAGTGAGTGATTAGAGTGAAACCGATTTATCGAGAAGTGTTCGTTGCAGATTACACTATTGAAATTCCCAGTAGTAGCACGGAATCTGGATTTGTGCCCGGTGTATGGCAAAAGGCTCAACCCCTATTACATGGGACGTATAACATAACTGAGGACTAGTGGGAGTACTACACACCTCTGCCTAATCCTTTGGGAAAATACAGGCGTGATGTTATGTTTATTAATTTAATGATAATGACTAGTAGGAGTACTACACACCTCTGCCTACTCCTTTTGGGGAAATACAGGCGTGCTGTTATGTTTAATAATTTAATTATTTGTGTTTAGTAAATTATCATCAATAATGTGTGTCTATATTAAGCATGTTGGAAAATGTCGTGATTAATTGAAAATCGATCTTCTAACACTCGATTTAATCAAAAATCGATTCTAGTACGTTTGAATCGAATCGAAGATCGTTTTTTTTTGTAAATCGAAATGCCTACTATAAACGACATTTATAGGGAGTAAAACCATAGACATAGAGCATATACTGAACCTTCTCTAGCCAATTGTCAAATAAAATAGACTATAACCAATATCCATACTTTTAAACTTTAAAGTAAATCCTCTATTCAAAAATCAAATCCCCGAAGTGTAATATCGTAAAAAAATTATGAAACTAATTATTATAAAATTTTGGTCTTGATGCGCGAGACTTTTTGGTACTTTTGGTCATTCTCCTTTACTTTCTTGTGTAAAAAGTACTATTTAGAATTTAATATAATAAGATAATTAAAGTTTCTATGTAAATAGATGTAACATAGCAGGTATTATATTCATCGGCCTACAAATTATTTCAAATAAGAAATAGGTACCAAAGCCAGCATCATTCTTAACAAGCTTTTATTAGCTTGATATGTATCTATGTAACGGAATTTTTGAATGTGATTTTCATCCCCTTCAAAACGTCACATTGATTTAAAACTTCGCACACTTATCAAGGACCGATGACAATGCAATAATTGAAATAGTTTGTCCCATTATTTTTGCGAGGACCTCAGGATTTGCGATTAATTCATAAAACAACTACGATTTCTGCCAGTTCAATCTAATGTAAGCCGCGTAAAAGAACTTCGGTCTAAAAAAAAACACGCTTTTGTTGATTGCCGCACTAAAAAATAGAAAATAAATAATGGTTTAAAAAACTAAATAAACACGCTTTTGTAGATGACCGAACTAAAAAGTAGAAAATAATTTTCGATAAGTTTAAAATAAGAAAATAGTGGTTAGCATAAAAAATCATTTTATTGCAAAAAAGCGTGGGGTGCTTGATGTCATTTGTAGTAAATATTTTTGTGGATATTTATAAAATTAGCATTATCATAAAAATATCTGAAAAAGCACCCCACGCGGTTATCTACAAACGCCTGTTTTTTAGTTTTTTTAAACTATTATTTTCTGTACAGAACCCGGTAAAGTGTTGCTCAAGGCACTATGAATAAAGCAGCTGATAAAAACGTTACACTCATAACTGTTAACAAAAATTGTTAATGTAAATAAATGGTCTTATAGAAAAAATGATTCCGCTGTGTCAGGTGCAGGAGCTATTATTAGAAGGAGAAAAGGTCAAATTTTGTTTTAGAGATTGTTTTGTCTGCATTTGTGCATAAAATAAAAAGTAACTTCAGTCAAAGAGCACAACTGGCATTATACTCAGGCCCATGAAATGGTATGAAAAAAAAAGTTATTTTACCAGGTTTCAAAAAATCAATCAAAATTCAAAAATCTAAAATAATAAAATTAAAATATTTAGATCTGTATCTCTATACAATGTACATATATTGATTTATAGCCGCTTAGTAACTGACGGTTACTCAGTATCTATATAAAATCCTGCAGTCACGCCAAAACTAAGAGGAGAGAATCACTGTACAAAAAGTAATAATTTATTGCAAAAATTTTGTGATAAAATAAAAAAAAATTACAAACTTATCCAAGATACCTAATACATTACAGAAAAAAATATAACACAAACTAATGAGTTTGTGTCAGTTTTTAAAAAGGTTACAATATATTACAAAAAGACATAAAAAAAAAAGTTCAGGATCTGATAAACGATATAGAGCTGACACTTAATCATGCTTTTGGAAACCACGCCAGTTGTAAACAATACTTCTGTGAAAAGTGGTACACAAGAGAATTGAGAACAGACAAAATCTATGTTTTCAAATTTCCGCCAAATTTTAAGTAGAAGGCCAAAAACGTTTTGAAAATTTTTTTTTTTTTTTTATAGAATAAGGGTGACAAACGAGCACACAGTCCACCTGATGGTAAGTGGTTGCTGTGGCCCATAGACATCCACATCTATCTTCGTTTGCGAATTTAAATGCAGATGCGTTGTCAGCCGTGAGGACTAGATAGAATGCCTCTTTTCCAGTAAAAAGGGTCTCCGGTTCTCTACACTCACAATACGAAACACAGCAGCATTACGCTGCTATTTTACGCTGGTATTCTGTGAGAGCGTGGTCCTTCCCCGGTCGAGCCGACCCATTCTCTATCTATCTATACTATTAATATAGCTGTAGCATGGCTCTACCACGTAAGATTTTACAATTCTATTTACAAGAAACACTATCAGTTTAACCTTGCAGCTTATTCATTATTTTTATTATATGTACCTATAAATGTATATATTATTAATAAATCATTCCCATAATATTTTGTATTATTTTTATTTTGCCCTATCTGAAACGTTCTAAACTCTATAGAAAATGCGGCGTATGAAATGACTGACAATCACTATAACATTTTTGCTAGGTGCAAAGATGTTATACGTTTCCGTGGCCTCCACATGATATTTTTGTCAGCATTAGGTACCCTTCTGTATCTGAAACGAATATGAATATTGCATATTTATACGATAGAAAAGTAAAATAACAGGCTATGTAAGTCGCTATGCTGGGCACAGGCCTCCTCTTACTTCTGAGAGGGTTTTAGGGCAAGGAAATGTCCGTCGCGCTGCCCCAATGCGTGTTGGCAAACTTCACATGTCTTCGATTTTTTTTTTCTTATTCCTCAGATATATGCAGGTTTTCTCACGATGTTTTCCTTCACCGCCGAGCACGTGCTAAATCAGCACTTAAAATTGCAATTAAAAATTTTATTGGTGCTGCCGGGGATCAAAACCGGCGAATTTACAGCGAGCGCTTAGACTTAGAGCTACTGATTCGACACAAATAAGTACGATTCAACGAATATAATAAAAAGTCTTACGTACTTAAAACTTAAACACTTGATAGCTCGTGATGCCTACCGGGCGAAGCTACAGCACCACATCGTGCAATGTTTTGAAGATTGAAGATGAAGAGAATTGAAGATGCTTAACCGCGACATAACTCTCAGTCATAATAGGCAGTATATCACTTATATACTTGTCACCTCTGCAGTCTATTAATCTTTGCACTTTTCTAAGTAATACAGAAAGTAGTCACTAGACGGTGGTGACGTCGGCTAAAATCTCTGCAGTCGCCGTTTCATCAAGGTCATTCAGGCTTCTTAAAGCCTTGTACAAAGTACATCCCAGAAATTTGTCTTGTCATAATTGAAACTACTGTAGTCGTTTCTTAAGTAAAATATTGCTATTTCTCATACCATTGTCAGACGGTCTCATATAAAAATATTTTACGATAACCAATTATGTTGGAAACTAGAGCGATATCAATCGCCAATATTGCTTTAAGTGTTATTAGTTTTATCGCTTTAAAGACCTGCTGCGTTGGTAACTTTTTTAATACAGTAGATATCCACGTAGTTATTTTTGGGATTAAAGTAATGAAACAGGCACTGTAAATAATTTAGCTTTTAATAAAACGTATAAACTGACTTCAAAACTAAAAAAATAATATCGTTATCGTTACAGCCTATTAAAGTCCACTGCTGAACACACGCCTCCCCCATAGGTTGCCTCATAAAGAGAATATTTGCCATAGTTGCCACGTTTGGCAAGCGGGTTGGCAACCGCAGTTTTTTAATTTTAGTCGTTATTAGGAAGACGCTGCTGCCCATCGCCTGATTTGTTTCCCTCGGTCGCCTCTTACGACACCCACGGGATGATATAGGGTAGTGGATAATTTTACACCGCCACTACACGGTAAAAAATAAAAATTTCCAAGTAATAGCTACTGAAGTCGCGGCTTTAATTCTTAGATACACTTTGTCTTAGCATTAATTACACTTAATTATTTTACCCTTTCAACGCTCTAAGGAATATCACAAGTTCATGTTAACAATTACAATGTCGTTTAAATAGTTATATTAAAACCTTTATCTTCTATTTTACTATCAGTCTATCATATCTCTTGTGATTTCATTACTAACTACTTCTTTTTTTTAAATTACTTTTTAAATTATTTATAAGTAATGTAAATACTTGTCTATTACTGTATGGGAATGTCTAAGGTCTCAAAACTCATAATCATCATCATCATTACAGTTCTTTCACAAGTCCAATGCTGAACATAGGCATCGCCCAAGGAATGCCACAAAGCACGGTCTTGAGCCACCTGCATACATCGACTTCCTACATGTCTTACCAATTCAGTCTCAAACTTAGTTGTATTAAATTTACTATTTAATCGATGCAATACCGTTATAAAAATGTAAAAATATTTACACCGAAAATTTAAAAAGTAGTAATAGAAATTGGTACTTTTCCGAGACATCGAAAGTTTCAACAATTTATAGCAATTATAAGCTTTATTGACTTGACTACAGCAACAATCAATCAATCGATCCTGATAACTGTGGCTCATTATACAACCATTTCTGAATGTTCATAATTTATTTTTTAGATATTTTAACGATCCTCTGGATGATAAGATTGCGGTACAGCATTTTAAGCGTTGCCTTCAAAGTAGTTTAACAAAGGCACGGAAAAATACTACTCTGTTATTTTTACATAAATTGATTTCGATGAATATTCTTCTTGAGCTATTAATTTAATTGAGATCAACATCATCTAAATATCTGAAAATCATGAAAATCGTATGAATGTCTATTACTCCGTATTATTGAATTTATTGAATATATTTGATATTTATATTTGTTTATTATTGAATTTGTGTATTGAAGGTGCTTTATCACATAATATCTCTTTTCTATGCCTTGTTAAGAAGTGCAGTAGCACAATAGTTACAAGTTAGTAGCTACTATAGTTCCAAGTTCGCACTAAACTAACGATATATTAATCAATTAGGCGTTTTGCTGAACTTAGTTACATGAAGCTTAACGACAAATTGATCTCCTCAGATTAGCTCAGATGTTCAAAACCACTTTTCTTGGTAATTCCTTTTATCTTTAATCGTGTAGTAATTATTGATTAACAACTTTTTTTATACTTGGACTTTGTTTATGAAATATCAATAATATATTAAATAGTTAATCAAAATATCGGCCATTATTGTCGGCCCACTTTTAACCGTTATAGAAACCGGGAATAGATGAATTTTTAAAGACGTTTTTCATCGCTTGCGAGTTGAAATTTTCCTGTCTTTTTTTTTTTTGTAAAAAGTTATTCAATTTGGCTGGTACCCTCCTAGGGTAGTGTTCTATTTAACTCCGCTACCATGTTAAGAGAGGGAAGGGGGGATTGGAGGGGGGAATTGGGGGAATTGGTTTATAAAATTAATATTAATGTTGTAACGTGTACACATTATAATATAACATTGACTTAAGATGACCTTTTTTAATGTCAAAAGTCTATAAAAATAAAAATATTATTCTGTACGTATACGTTCCAACGGAAACGGACAAATAATTAGAATAAAAACACTTTTTTTGATACTCATTAATATTTTTTTGTCGTGTTAAGTCTTTGAAGTCGCGCTCAGGGATACTTATAAGTTTCATAAAGCCATTGCCGTCTAAACTGAATAGCAAAGGCCAAATAGGTTATTTCAGAACACTTCTCACGTCTTCCGCAATTCAGCTAACGATATCCCGATCAATTCTTATTTACACAGAAAATGTCAAGAATAAATTATTCAGGCGAGAAAGTTGTACCAACAAAGTAATATATCTCTAAGGGACAAACACTTGAAACGGAAGTATTATCATAATGTATCTTTTTTATCGTAACACGTAACAGCTATATGGATAACAAATCTCACGAAGAGAATTTGGCTGTTAAAGGCTTGAAAGTATAATAATATACAAAGGAAACTACCCTTTTTATAGAATAAGAGAAAAATAGTAACAAACGAGCACATATTCCACCTGATAGTAAGTGGATGCAATGGTCAATAAACACATTCATCTATCGCTGACTAAGAATCAAAATGCAAATGCGTTGTCAGCTCTGAGGACTAAGATGGAATGCCTCGTTTCTAGTAAAAAAAATCACAGTTTTCTACGCTCTCAATATACCAAAAAACAATAGCATCAAGCTGTTAATTTACTCTGGTATTCAGTGAGAGCGTGATCGTTCCCCGGCTAAGCCAACCTATTCCTGCTACGACCAAAATATAGCCGCAGCATGGCTCTTACATGTAGAGAAAAATTGATTGGATCCTTGATAGGTGAGAGTGAAAAATATCATATTTATTACTTTCCGTGGTAAAACTTAATGTAGACATTTATTACAATAACTGCAAAACTTAATGCTTGCTGTCCTAAATCTAAACCTAAATTTCTTCTTTATCGACCCATAAAAGTTCACAGCAGGACAAAGGCCCCTCTCGTTGTGTAGAGGATTCTAATAGTGACGCTTGGCAGGCGTAATTACGATTGCAGTGCTAGACTTCTCGTTTATTTACTCATAGTAAATTACATACATGAAAATTTCTGTAACAAAACACTAGAGCTGTTTTATTTATTATAAGCCAGTGCTTGACTATAATCCAACTGGTGGAAAGTGGTGATGAAGCCCCAGGTGGTAGACACTATCTTAGGGTAACGAAATCCTAGTCACCCAGATTGTAATCGGAACAAAAGTCAGACGATATTTCAATATTTTAATACAACTCCAATATAGACTTCTTCATATTCTTCATTAGCTCGTAAAAGTCCACATCTGAATGATGGCTTCTCCTCCTTCTGGAATTGCCGTAATGGTCACACTTGGCAGGCAGATTGAAGATCGCAGTACCAGACGTCTCGCACCTTTAAAACTGCTGCCCGTCACCAAGCAGAAATCAGTACCATATTTCATTTTATTACCGTGTTATTAGTACAAATTTTAGTAATAATAAAGAATAAGTATGATAAAAATATAAAGAATAAATTAATGTAATAATAGAATTAATAATCAAAACTATGTTGCATATAGAAATTACAAAAATAAAACATTTCATATTATATCAAAATATTTGAATTTGAAAGCTCAAGAAATCGAATCGTGATTAAGGTTAAGGACAAAATCAAGGTACTCCGAATCCGAAATTCAAATTTAATATGTGTTTCAATTTGCAATAAACGTATATAGCCCGTATTTCTCCTCAACTTCTCGCTTGGGATTTATTTACTGTAGATCATTGATATATGTAATTTAAGACGAATTTGATTAACAAAAGCTTTAAAAATTAAGAATATCGTCTTTTTCATCCATCCAGTAATAATAATAATAAAGCCCTTTTATTCCGAACTACATGAGTTTAACATTTTTGATTTTATGAATTTTATTTCTTATAATAAAATTTCAATTCGGCCAAATTGACATAGGCCTCCTCCAGCTCTCTCCATTGAGCTCGGTCTTTTGCAACTCTTGTCCAGTATGGTCCTAGGGTTAGGCGGATATCGTCATTTCATCTTGTTTTCGGATGGCCTTGTCTTCTGATGTCCCCTCTTGGATACCATAAGGTTACTTGTTTGCTCCATTTATTTATTTTGCAACGTAGCATATGCCCTGTCCAACTCCATTTTAGGTGGTTTATACGGGTTGCTATATCTGTTACTTTTATATTGTCTTCCTTCTTATTTCCACATTTGAGATTCTGTCACTAAGCCTGATTCCCAACATGCTTCTTTCCATTGCTCTTTCTGTTTTAGTAAGTTTTTCTCTATGTTTGTTCGTTAATGTCCATGTCTCGAAGCCGTATGTCATGCAGGGAGAATACAAGTTCGAAAGTCTTTCCCTTGATATGTATGCCTAGATCTTTGTTCTTCATTATTTCATTCAAGGACCAGTACTTCCTCCAACCGCAGGCTATTCTCTTGTTAATCTCCTTGGACATGGAATCTTCAGCAGATATAATTTGTCCTAGGTAAACATATTCTTTCACATATTCGAACTTGGTTCCGTAGACCTCTATGTTGACGGCTCCGTGGCGCAGTGACTTAGCAATGAGCAGTTTCGCTGGGGGCCGTGGGTTCGAATCCCGCCCGGAACAAGTATACAAATACTGGCCTACAAATAATTGTTTGTGTTTGTGATTTCTAAACCTACTTCTCTGCTTTTTTCTGCTATGTCTTTTACCATGTGTTCTAGTTTCTTAGGATCTTTTTCTAACAGGACAATATCATCTGCAAATCTCAAATGATTAAGGTGGCTTCTATTGATTATAATACCGTAATTATCCCATTCTAATATTCTAAATGTGTGTTCCAGCACATCATTAAAAAGCTTTGGAGATAATGGGTCTTCTTGTCTCACGCCTCTGTTTATTGCAAAGGGGTCTCCTTTTGACTCTAATTTAGTAATGCTTTTGCTGTTTTTGTAGATGGACATGATTAGTTCTATATAGACATCGTCCACTCCTTGTTCTTTTAGACTCAGCCAGATAAATTTGTGTTTTAGGCTGTCAAATGCTTTGGAGTAGTCTATAAATCAGATATACAATCTTTTATGGTATTCATTGTATTTTTTCAAGACTTGTCTGATTGTGTGGATGTGGTCTATAGTACTGTAGTTCTTTCTAAATCCTGCCTGTTCGATCGGTTGTTTTTCGTCTAAGACCCTTGTTATTCTTTCTAGAATTACTTTTGCGAATACTTTGTACATATTTGATATTAGGCTAATTGTTCTATAGTTGCCGATCTCATCTTTATTCCTTTTCTTATGTAGGAGAATGCTATGTGATTCATTCCATTGTTTCGGGATGGTGCCTGTTGTTATAATATCATTGAATAACTTGGTTAGGATTGGGCTTATTTCTTCTTCGGTGCCTCTGATTAGCTCATTTGTTATATTGTCAGGTCCTAGAGCTTTTTCTAGCTTCTGTGATATGATGGCTTTCTGTACTTCCTGCAAGAGTATTGATGGGACTTTATTATAACTCGTATTATGATTTTATAGGCATTTTTTTCTCGATCAGTGTCATTGTTCGAGTAAAGAGTTCGATTGTAGTCTGTGGCAAGGCTTTGGATTCTTCTACGATTTGTTACTTGTATGGATCTGTTGCTTTTTAGTTTTGGTATCCATTCCATTCCATATTCTCTTAATTCCTTGAAAGCTTTTCTCGTTCCCCCTGTTCTTTGGATTTCATCTTTTAATTTCTTCATTCTTCTTAATTTCCTATCCTTTCTTACATTTTCTCGAATCTGTTTGCTCAGTCTAGATATTATGTTACGGTTTTCTTCAGTTTTTGATTTGTTTGTCATTAGTGCTTTTATTTCTTCTAGGAGCTCTATTGTCTTCTCACCAAACTTCAAATGTTTAGTTACATTTATTTTTCTGTGATACTTCTGTTCTTGTTTACTATTTCTTTCAGTGTGTTGATGAACGAAGAATCTACTTTTTCTCTGTGTTGTTCTAATGTCAATTTATTTTTAATTTTATTTATATCTCTTTTTGTTGGATGCTTTTTTAAAGGCAGCGTACCATGCGGTGGTTCGTATTAAAATTTAAATTTTGAATAATGTGTGTATCTTGGAAAAACGTCGGTTTATTAGTTATTATGAAATCAATTTTGTTTTTATATTTGCCATCAGGTGATATCCCGGTCCACTTGGTTTTGGATTTTTTTTTGAAGACTGAATTGAGTAATATTAAGTTATTTTGTAGTAGGAATTCAATTAGTCGATGCCCGTTTGCACTCCTCTTTTCATATCCATGTTTTCCCTTTATCAATTCTTCGCCCGGTTCTCTGTAGCCAACCTGTGCATTAAAGTCACCCATGACTATGAGGAAGTTATTATGGTATTTTTTTATAATATCAGACAGAGTGCAGTAAAAGCCTTCGCTTTCACTTTCTAGTGCTAATTATGTGGGTGCGTATGCTTGTATAATAGTCCACGGTTTTTTGTATTTTGGCACATTAATGTTGAGTATTGCTATTCTGTCTGAGATGCCTATCAGTTCTTGTATATAGTTTTTCAATGCTTTTTTAATTAAGAAGCCCACTGCTCTTTCGCCTGCTGTCTCACCTTTCTGATATAATATGTAATCGTTTCGTTCTGTTATTTTCTCATATAACCTTCTCATTTCACATATACGCAGGATATCAAATTTTATATTTTGTAACGCCTTGTCCGATTCGAGTAAACTTTCTTGTGTACGCAGAGTTCTTGTGTTGAGTGTTGCAATGTTAAATGTTTCACTTCTTTTTGCTGGAGGATTTTGGTCTAGTGCTCCCGCGGAGACCAGCCGTTGTGGGAGAAAATTTATTTGTTGGTTTTGCTTGAATCTATTTGTTGTAGCTGTTTCTCTTTCTTTCCGTTTTCTAGGGCCTTAATTAGTTTTTGAGGAATTTAGGTTGTAATCAGATCTTGTTTTTTCTACATAATTTAGTAAATTTGGTTATATAGTTTCATTTTTCTGTATTTAGTACGAGATTGGTTTGTATGTCTAGTTAAATTGCTTATGCTGGCTTTTTTCTGTGTTGCTTGGTTGGGAGAATCTGAGGGTTCTCTCTTTCTTATTTCTCTATTATTGTTCTTCGGTTTTATCACTATGAGTTTGTCATGTTGTAAATATGCAATGTTTCCATTCTTTTTTCTTCTTCTACTTGGGATTGTAGTTGTTTACGCTTTTCCTGAGTTTCCTTGGAGTAATCCACTTTAATGTATATATTTGATGAGAGATTCAACTTGTTCTTGAGTACATGATGTTTCTTCCATTGGGTTGTAAAGAAACTACGACTGGTAAGTTTTTGTTTTCCGTCTTTCTTCCGATTCTATATACTTTACTAATCTTTTGGCTATTCATTTGCAGTCCTAGCTCTTCTATGTATAGTATAGTAGTATGTTTAAAATAATAATTCTTAGGTGGTATGACTCCTTTTCTGCTTAGGAGTTGGACTGGTTAGGTTCCACCCACTCACCTATTTCTGTCGCCAAGCTGCAGTGCGTGCACTGCTATGTTATATCACTTACCATCAGGTGAGCCACATGTTCGTTTGCCCCTTCTAATATAAAAAAAATATGTACCGATCAAATGGGTATAAAGAGCTAGTATAATTACAGGCTTAGTAGCATTCCGTATTAGTCCTCAGAGGTGACAACGCATTTTTTATAGAAGAGGGGCAAATGATTATCCATCTAATTAGCTGCCCAAATCATGAAATTTGGCCTTATAAAAAGTGGTTCGGATTGTTCACAAAACGGTCATATATCGTCAGTAATTTTTAATAATTGGTCAATACTTTGACACTGACTACAAAGTTTAAAATTCCAAGTCGTCGGAAAAATTTTGGCTGCTCAAATAAATCTTGGAAATTGGATCTAAAATTATTTCAATTGGTCACGAAATTGTCACAATTTATCACGAAATGGTCACAATGGGTCAATTAATTTTGATAATTGATCAATATTATTTACGTGTTAATGAAAAAAATTAAAAAATCAAAAATTAGTTTTTCTGATTAGCACTTCAAAATCATAATTTTGCAATATCAAGCAAAGATCCTAGAAATTTACGAAATAACACGGTTGGTCAAAAGTTTACAATAATTGGTCAGTAAAAATAAATATATAAAATGCTTTGTCCTGAATGACTGACTGACGTATCAACGCACAGCCTAAACCGCTGATCGTAGAGACTTGAAACTTGGAGGGTGTGTTCTTTGTATGATATAGACATCAGATAAGAAAGGATTTTCCAAAAGTGGGTGAAAAATGGGGGCAAAGTTTGTATGGGATTCTTTGGTCAAATCTACTTCAAATCTTGCTTAAACATTCTTTAACAGAATTGATGGAAGACGTGTTTCGTATTTTATTGAATTTCATTGCGTAAAGGGGTTAAAAAGGGCTAAAAAGTTATTTTGGGAGTGATTTGCATCGAAGTTGATATCAATACTCCTTAGTGCTTTTGATTTAAATTACATTTTATTTTGACACGTTTGAAAACTAAAACGTTGAACTCACATAAAAACTTGGTGCAATGCAATACTCTTAAAATTGGAATGTCAATCGGATTAGAATTCGAAATTTCAATTTTATTTGTTCTTGGATTATTTGAATGAAAAACTTACCTTACACTTTGATTTTCCTTCGAAAATTCCTTGGAAATCTCTTAGATTACCTACTTAGCGAAATTTGCGATTGCTGTATAATTTGCTTGGAAGTTCATTTTCACTTTTTCATTAGAATATTTTGAGTGTAGTTAATTTAATTTCTTTTTCATTTGTTGTTATTATAATTAAATAAGATTCTTTGAGATTGATTTTTTAGTGTATAATATAGGTTTTAGTTTTAATTGTAAAAATATCTGTGTTTGATTTGTTGTGTTTAATAATATAGTTTTCTTTTTGTTTTAATATAGATATTTAAGTACATAGTAGTTTGTCTTAGAAGTTTGATTTAGTGTGTATTATTTTTCGCAATTTTCTTATATTTATAAATTTGTCTGTGTCTATTTTTAAAAATGGGAGCAGAGTTGGTTAAAATCAATGGGAAATGAATAAACCTTACTATTGTAGCAATAGTGGGGGATATCGCATGCCTTTTCCGCACGCTTTCTTATTTGTTGTACAGCACACAAGAACGCTCAATGGATATTGGTAAAGAAATTGTGCGTCATGTGACGAACAATTGGGATGAATTTGCTGTTATGTCTCATGACCGTCATGGCACAAATCAAATCACAAAAGACGAGTATACATTAGATATGTTACAATACTCTACATATGGCGATTTCTGCGAGTTAGTTGCAGCCGGTCAAATATACCCATTTGTATTTGAAATGTATCGATATGGCAACCTGTATGCCAAATTTGGTACAGAAGACCAACCCAGCAAAAGGTTACGTTTTTCCCAAGATCTTTCTAATGGTCACTTTGATGCCTACGCTGATGCCGATGGAGATAATAAAACTGATGAGCGTCTAATAGCCAATAAATGACGCATTGAAATGGCTGTATCTCTGACGTTTACTCAACCTTCACCAATTTCTAATGTTGTGCAAGACTTTTATTCGCCTACTTATACAATTATTGAATCTGAATGTGAGTCAGATTTAATTTCTTCTTTGTCCACGAATAATTGCATAGAATATCCAACATTCACTACCCAAGAGTCAGTCCAAAATGAAATTAAGTTTGACAAATAAGTCACAAAAAAATTAGGCGAAGAAACGCAGGGCTAGGGTTACCAATTATAAAATGTGGTCAGAAAACTGCAACTTAAGAAGCAAGAACAAATATAATCAAAATTATTTAAACAATATAATCAAAGTAATATAATCAAAATAATCTAATCATATATATATATATACAGGTTGGTCCAAATAATGACGTCTAAAAGAAAAATTTAAGTTCCTCACATCTAGGGGTATCCGAAAATACCCAATGTATGTTATCCGATTTTTTGTAGTTTTCGACTTATATTTTTTTGTATTTTTTTAGAGTTTTCTGATAGTTGGGCTACAAAAAATCATATTTTTTTTTGTAGTAGTTATTTTTCAGATTTTTTTCTTTTGGCATAATTGTCTTAAATGATACTTTTACACATAAAATAATACATTACCTAACCTAACCTCAAATTTTCAACTTCAATTTAAAAATACAAAAAGGTGGTTCCATAGGTTTAAACTGACTTTCAAAACTTTGCAAATCCCTAAACTATTTAAAACATTTAAAAAAATTGGTACTTAATGGGCTATTGTTCGCTGTAATCTAAAAGACTGGACTGAGTTACGATAATAACATAGCGTACGATAGTGATAATACTGTTGTTTTGGGACCGATGAACATTGGCCCGGCTCGAACCTTTGCTAAAGCTTCCAGATCTTCTTTACTGTTTGATAAAAAACCTCCACCCTGAGTATGATCACTTCGTGACTGGCATACAACATTAGAATAGTTGTTTTCAAATGACCTCATTTGGAGCTAAAAAGATAATACAGGATGGTTTTATGCCTACATTCAAAGTGCAGGGCGAGTTATATCATTTGGTTGGAAGTTTGCTTCTGCCACCTCAGAATGAACTACAGTTCTTACAGATACATTTTGTTGGTGAAGACGATAGAGAAGTTCAATTGAGATGCAATAAATTTCTTTATGTAAAACCTGGCTTGGTAAGGCAATTACAAGAAATGCTACATACTCATAATGTATACGTAAGAGAGTTAAAGCTAGCCCTGAACAAAGTATCTGCTACGCCAAATACATTTAAAGTTGTTATAAATGCTGAAAGAAAGCCTACAAATGGTCACAGTGGACGGTATAATCAACCTACGTCAAATAAAGTTGCTTAACTTATTGTTGGACAGCAATTTTCTAAGCGGGATATTGTAATTGAGAGCCATGATAACATTGCATCGAATAAGTGAAATCCATCGCTCATAAGATGCATTACAATACCCACTTTTACATTGCTACGACGAGGATGGATACTCCATTTCTACACCCCATTGCGATCCTAAGACCAAACAACCGCTTAAAAAAATGGTATCTGCTGCAAGTATTTATTCTTACCGTTTAATTATTAGGAAAGGAGAAGATAATCATCTGCTATATTTTCGTTCGCTTTTTAGCCAGTTTTTAGTTGACATGTTTGCGAAAATCGAGACGGAAAGGTTGAATTATATTAGCAACAATTAGGCGCAGCTTAGAGCGGACAGTTATATACACTTGCAAGATGCGATAGGGAGACAGGACGTAGATGCTGATCAGCTGGGTCAAAAGGTGGTGCTGCCTTCTCCTTTTACTGGGGGGCCACGCTATATGCATGAGCGGACACAAGACGCCATGACGTATGTGCGCCACTACAGTCCTCCCGATCTCTTTACAACATTTACTTGCAATCCTCGATGGGATGAAATCACGGAGATGCTTTTGCCTGGGCAAAAAGGTTATGATAAACACGACATAATAGCCAGGGTTTTTCACCTCAAAGTTAAGAAAATAATGGCACTTCTAACCAAAGGAAAAATATTTGGAGAGGTACGTTGCTTCATGTCCTCTACCGAGTAGCAGAAACGGGGTCTGCTTAACATACACATATTGTTGTGGATGGTTAACCGCATTCCGCCTGACAAGGTGTATAAACTTATATGTGCTGAGATCCAAATCCAAGTGAAGATCCTTTTTTATATGACATAATTAAAAACAATATGATACACGGTCCATGTGGGAACCTTAATAATAATTCTCCCTGCATGAAAGATAATAAATGTAAAAAAAATATCCCAGACTATTTTTGAGAGATACACAGACAGGTGACGATGGTTACCCACAGTACAGAAGACGATCTACGGTTGACGGTGGCTTTAAACTTAAATTAAAAGACATTGAAGTAGACAATAGGTAGGTGATCCCCTATAATAAGGTTCTGCCACGGAGATTGAAGGCATATATTATTGTAAAATTTTGCAATTCTGTTAAATCGATAAAGTACATTTGTAAGGACATTAATAAGGGCAGTGATCAGGTGGCTTTCGTGCTAGAAAACACAAAGGACGAAGTCAAATTATATGAGAGTGGGCATTTTTTGAGTAGTTCAGAGGCATTTTGGAGGATTTTAGGGTTTTCCATACATGAAAGGTTTCCCGCAGTCATACATTTAGCTGTCCACCTTGAAAATGGCCAACAAGTCTATTTTAATTCCGACAACCTCGCCGACAAAGTTAATAGCCCACCAAAAACGACACTGTTAGCATTTTTTATTTATGTCAAACAGATGATTTTGCTAAAACCCTTCTATATGCGGAAGTGCCTTCATATTTTTTATGGCAAAAAATAAATTTATGAGAAGGAAAAGAGGAAAACGAGGCTGGCCCGGAATAATGAAAGAACACGCTCTGGGTAGAGTGTATACGGTTCACTCGAATAACACAGAGTGTTACCACCTTCGCTTACTTCTGCACGAGGTTAGGGGTCCATCATCCTTCGATGACTTGAAGACTGTCTAACCAACTTTTCAATTAGCTCGCATGAAACTTGGCTTGCTAGAGGACGACAAACATTGGGATTCTGCCCTAGAGGAAGCAGCCTTATACGATTCTCTATTTAAAATGCGTGAATTTTTTTCTATAATGCTGGCATTCTGTCAGATTACTGACGCACTAAGTCTTTGGGTAAAATACAGAGATAGCCTATCAGAAGACTACAAACGACAAGTGGAAAGGCTTTCTGGCATTATAGATGAACATCTAGAAGATGAAATCTACAATAAATGTCTGGGCACAATAGCAGAAGCTGTATTACCATTAGGAGGACAAAGCCTACAGCAGTATGGGTTGCCTCAGCCTCAAAAGTCTGAAAGTTTACACAATAATCGGGACAACCTGAAGGAAACAAGTTACGATGTCAATTCCTCAGCAGAACTAGTGTCAAGTAGTGAAGGCTCTCTAAGCAATGAACAAAGACATATCTATTATAAAATACTTTCCAGTATCGATGCAGGTGTAGGTGATATCTTTTTTTTTGGATGCTCCTGGTGGAACAAGCAAGACTTTTCAGCGGTCGCATCTTCCGGAATTGCAGCCACTCTGCTGGAAGGAGATAAAACTGCACACTCCGGGTTTTAACTTCCTCTCGATTTGATACAAAACGAAACCCCAATCTGCAATATACCCATACAAAGTAATATGACAAAAGTACTCCGTAAAACGAAATTAATTGTTTGGGATGAGAGTACTATGGCTCATAAAGGGGTTTCGAAGCCCTAAATAGATCTTTACAAGATATTAGGAATAATAGTTGTCAAATGGGAGGAGTTACTGTATAGTTAGCAGGCGATTTCCGGCAGACTTTACCAGTAGTTCCCAGAGAAACGCGAGCGGACAAAGTTTAAGCGTTCGTGAAGCGGTCTCATTTGTGGTCTTCAGTGACAAAACTGAGCCTTACCAAAAATATGATAGTCCATATTAGGGAAGATGTTACTGCCGGAAAGTTCTCAGACCTGTTGCTTAAAATAGGAAATGGTGATTTCCCGGAACTGGATAACAATATAATTCTCCCCTTAGAGTTAGGTACAATTGTTTCCACTATATAAGAGCTTATAGATAAAATTTATTGAAACATTAATAATATTCACGATAAACCTGCAGAATGGTTATGCGAGCGTGCCATGCTAACACCAAAAAACAAACAAGCCTTAGTCAAAGAAATAACATAGTTAGAAACAGAAACTTTTTTATACAATATATATTATAAATAATACTTATTGAAAGTCACTCTTTTGTTTAATTACCACTGGTTCGAAAAAAAAATCTCTGTCCTGGGTAGAACCAGCAAGACACCCAGCGGTACTTTTTTTTCAATAACAACTTACAATCATGATTGTTACACAATTAACCATACAAAACAAATTATAAATAGCTTGGTAGCGATCACCTCATACACATCATCTAATAACCCTTTTTATACAGTTTGTTTAATAAAGTTTTTGAACTTTGAGCAGGTCAAATTTTGTATATTTTCTGGGATTTTGTTGTATAAGCGCATACATCGCCCCAAGAATGAATTACTGAATCCGTGGAGTCGATTAACTGGTACTACTAGCTTGTATATGTTGCTAGTATTTACAGAATGAATATCACTTATTTTTTATAACTACTTTTATTTTTGTGTACATATATTACATTTTCATAAATGTATTGAGAGGCCAAAGTTAATATATTAATTTCCTTAATTTTTTGTCGGAGCGACACTTTAGGTTTTAAATCATAGATTGATCTTATGGCCCTCTTCTGTAAAACAAATATCATTTCAGGGTCAGTCGCGTGTCCCCATAGCAAAATACTATACGACATTATGCTATGGAAATAGCTAAAGTCAACAAGTCTAGCTGTTTCCACACTGGTAAGATTACTGATCTTTTTTACAGCATATGCTGCAGAACTAAGTCTGCTAGCTAATTTTGATATATGGGGGCTCCATTCAAGCTTAGCGTCTCGTGTTATTCCAAGAAAAATGGTGGTATCGACAAGACTCAGTTTCTCCCCATTTAAAATTACATTAGTATTTAATTGTTTGATATTTTTAGTCATGATTTTCATACATTTCGTTTTAGTGCTATTTAAATGCAAGTTATTAAAACTAAACCAATTTACTAATTTAGATATAGCATTATTTACTTTGTCATATTTTAATAATTGTCGTTTTAATTTGAAAATGAATGAAGTGTCATCAGCAAATAATACTATATTATGGTTATCCCCTACTATGCAAGGTAAGTCATTAATATATACAAGAAACAAAAAGGGGCCGAGAATTGAGCCTTGAGGCACGCCCATTTGTACTATCGACTCGGAGGAGCTCATACTATTAATGACAACTTTTTGCATTCTGTTACTTAAGTATGAAACAATTAATTTAAGAGCATTACTTCTTACACCGTAGTGTTGTAGTTTCCTGATTAATGTTTCATGGTGAACACAATCGAAGGATTTGGATAGGTCACAGAATATACCCAAAGCATCCTGTAAATTCTCCCATGCATTGAAAATATATTTAATCAGTTCAACACCAGCATCAGTTGTCGAGCGACCCCTTGTGAAACCGAATTGATTTTTATGAAGTAAAATATTTACATTAAAAAAAATATTTGATCAAGAATAATTTTTTCAATAATTTTACTAAGTTTTGGCAGTACAGAAATTGGTCAAAAATTACCGGGGTCTAATGTACTACCAGATTTAAATAAAGGTATTACTTTACTATTCTTCATTAAATCAGGAAACACACCATATTCGATACTAGTATTAAAATAATAGCTAGTTGAGGCGCGAATATATCGATTATAGTAGCACGTATTAACGGAAATCCCCCACAGATCCGCAGTTTTCTTAATATCAATAGTTTTAAAATATTTTACAATATCTTTTGATTATATTTTATCGAATGTAAAATTCCTTGTACACGCATTTACATTTTGTTTAACTAATGATTCGGCGACGACAGGAGAAGAATTCAGTGACTTAGTGGTTAAGATCGGAATATCAGTAAAATATTTCTCAGAAAACATTGCAAAATCAGATCTGATTCCGTTAATTTGTTGTTAAATCTTAACCGGTAGTTTGAATTGCGAGAGTTGACCTTACCAGTTTCACTATTAATTATACTCCACGTCATTTTAATTTTATTAGAAGCCGTCTTAATTTTGTTTCTCAAATGAAAAGACTATGACTAAATGAAATACTTTTGAGATTATTCTAAGGGGTCGAATATCAACATAAATCCGTCGACTCAGTGATAAACACCGATGATGCCATTCATTATCCGGTCCAGTTCCTGAATACATTGAAGCCTCCCGGTCTCCCAACACACATATTGAAATAGAGAGTTCGCGCGCCAATTATGTTGCTGCGCAATATAAATCTACCAAAATTATGTTATGGCACCAGATTCCAAGTGAAAACATTGCATTGCAATGTAATCGAGGCAACTATACTGACAGCTCGTTCTCGAGGAGAGTCTGTATTTATTCCTAGGATTCCCCTAACACCATCAAATTACCCCTTCAAATTCAATAGAGTGTAGTTTCCTATCAAAGTCTGCTTCGCCATAACCATAAACAAAGCTCAAGGTAAAACTCTTAAGGTAGCGGCAGTAGACTTGAGAGAAAGCTGCTTCTCCCACGGTCAGTTGTATGTGTCATGCTCCAGAGTAAGCGCACAGAGTAGCCTGGTGATTCTAGCATCCGAACGAAAAACAAAGAATATTGTTTACAAAGAAATGCTGCGGTAGGTGTAGTATTTCGATTTCTTTGTAAACATATAATACCCCCGTGTCACTTTCACCAGATCAAAGTCCGAGCTTCGTATTCATAAAATATAAAATTTTATTTTATTTTCATATTCACAGGCTCCGTGGCGCAGTGGCTTAGCAATGAGTTGCTGCGCTAAGGGCCGCGGGTTCGAATCCCGCACGGAACAAGTATTTGTATGGTCAACAAATAATTGTTCCAGGTCTGGATGTTTGTCCTTGTGAAATTTATGTGTGTTAACTGCCCCCACAATACAGGAGAAAATCGTAGTGTGGAGGTAACGTTTTTTAAAACAAAAAAAATGTTTATTTAACCTTTAAATCCCTACACTATAATAAATATTGTTATATTTTATAAGTATTCAAACATTTTAACGTAATAATTTATATGTTATAACAAAATAAATAACTTAAAACACCAATTAAAAATCCTATTAGAAACATTTTCTTCTACGCGGACGAAGTCGCGGGCAAAAGCTAGTTATTTTATAATTCAACCTTAAATATTTTAATATTTATGATTTTTAAAATGTGTTTATAGATAAGATAGGTCGAATCTGTACTAAAACCGAATCAACACGCCCCGACTCCACGTAGTCTTGTTTGCCTTACCCCTAGAGTGTTTTTGTAAAGACAGAGCAGCCCCCGCCCGTCATAGCAAATCGCAGGCACCTGTGCGAGTCGTTGCAGCTGAGGCTGGTAGAGCAAGGGCAGAGGGGCTGCACTTCCCGCAGCGCCGAAGCCGTTGCAAAAGTAACTTTGGGTCAATATTCCTGTGTAAAAAAGTGAGGTTATGATATTACAAAAAATCATTAGCCATTAACTATACTTTTCCGCAAGGGGGCAAGGATAGGGGGGGGGGCTTCCCTTTGTTGACCAATTATCAAAATTAATTGACCAATTGTGACCATTTCGTGATCAATTGAAATAATTTTAGATCCAATTTCTAAGATTTATTTGAGTCGCCAAAATTTTTCCGATGACCTTGGAATTTTGAAACTCTATAGTTAGTGTCAAACTATTGACCAATTTTTAAAAATTACTGACCATTTATGAACATTTTAGGACCAATTCAAACCACTTTTTGTAGAGCCAAATTTCATAATTTGGTCAACTAATTAGATAGAGCCGGCAAATGAGCATGTTCACCTGATGGTAAGTGTCTACCGCTGCCCATGAACAATTGCAAAACCAGAGGAATTTCAGATGTATTGCTAGCCTTTTAAAAATGAGTAAGCTCATTTGTTAAAGGTTCCTTTATCTTCTTTGACTTTATCCAACCTTTAGACAAATTAATGTTTGAAGTTGGTTCAGGTGTCAATAGGCTACACTACAGTATCTATTTACCATAAGGTGTTCTGTAATTTCGTTTATCACTTCCATTATATTATAGAAAAATTAAATTAAATTGGAAATTGATACAAATTTCATTTGACATAATTTTGACTAATAAGATAAATTAAATTTTTGACTGGTTAAAGCTATCACATAAATAAGATCATTATGATCACCAACGCGGAGTGATGGGAAATGAATCAAGCGAAATCAATCACACCATAGAATAGTGAGGGAGTCGTGTCGGGAGTCAAATATGGGAAATGCCAGAAAGATCTCATGGTTTATTGGTATAACCATTTAATTTATACCACATGTAAAATAACCAGACGGAAAACAGGGAGCAGCGTCAAAGACGTGTGACATTTCGTACCGTGATAACCAATATGCCTACCGAGCGTGACAATCATGAAGAAACTTCAAATTGTGGGAAGTACCTCACCTATAACAGGGTGATGAAGACAGAATCCATTATTTTTAGTTTTTTTTCGTGGAGTGTAAATAAAAATTGTTTGTTACATTATTATTATAAATAACAAATATTTATTCAACAATTGATGGCAAGGACGCATGAACGTCTCTGTTATTTTGCGTATACTCGCGTGGACTAAAATATCTTCTGCGCTGTTGATATAATTATTTAAATCGTTCAAAAATAGTCGTCGTAGTAACCCTCTCAAAAAGAGATACGGCCTGTGCTTAACGATAGGATGTAATTGGCTGTAACTTTTCTTTTACTCAAAATCTAATTACTACCTACATTTGGGAAGTTGAGATTTTAATTTCAAAAAGGATTATGTAGCAATTATTCCCTTGCACTGACAGAGTTCGTGGGTGGGCTTTGCGTATCCTCGAAATGTTTTAATTTACAGTGGAGGTGGAAAACCGGTACTTGAAGTCCTTCAGAAGCTCTTTAATTCCGTCGTCCATGGTGGCACTACACCGGAGGCATGGAGCAGAAGTGCGGTGGTCTTGTACTTCAAAAAAGGTGACCACGCTCTCTTGAAGAACTACAGACCGATTTCCATTCTGAGCCGCGTCTACGTGCTCTTTTCGTGAGTCATTACGAATCGTCTCGCATGCCGACTCGACGACTTCTAGCCTCCCGAACAAGCCGATTTTCGAAAAGACCATAGACTACTATTAATTATACTATTGGTATCGGCAAATTGTACAGAAATCCGAAAAGTACAATTTGCCACTATGTCTGGCGTATGTGGACTATGAGAAAGCCTTTGATTCCGTCGAACTTTGCTCGGTGCTGCAGTCGCTCCAGCGGTGCCAAGTTGACTGTCGGTATATCAAAGTACTGAAGTGTTTGTACAATAGGACTACGATGGCTATCCGAGTAAAGAACCAGAGTACGAAACCTATCCAACTGCAAAGAGGTATAAGACAGGGTGACGTTATATCCCCGAAACTCTTCACCGCTGCATTGGAAGACGTTTTCAAGCTTCTGGACTGGAAAGAATACGGTATTAACATCAACAGCGAGTACATAACTCACCTTCGATATGCCGACGATATAGTCCTTGTGGCAGAATCGCTGGAGGACCTAAGCACTATGCTCAATGACCTCAATAGTGCCTCCTAACGGATAGGTCTTAAAATTAACATGGACAAAACAAAGATCATGTATAACGTCCATGTCACACCTATGCCAGTAGTTGTTGGGAGCACTAAGCTCGAAGTTGTTGACGAGTATGTTTACCTGGGACAAATAGTCCGACTAGTTAAGTCCAACTTCCACCGAGAGGTCAATCGACGGATTCAACTCGGCTGGGCAGCGTTCGGGAAATTACGGTACATCTTCTCGTGTATACCTCAAAACTTGAAAACGAGACCGTACAACCAGTTTGTGTTGCCAGTAATGACCTATGGAACTGAGACGTGGTCCTTCACTACTGGCTAGATGAGGAAGCTCAAGGTCGCTCAGCGAGCTATGGAGAGGGCTATGCTCGGAGTTTCTCTGCGTAATAAACTTAGAAATGAGGATACAGAGAACATTGTGTAAGGTTTAATAAATCTATACAAATAAATAAAATTGAAGTGTGTGTTTGAAATATCAAAAAACAGCTGTTTACTAAATTCATATGAAAGTATATATGGAACTTATAACAAAAACACAATTTTTAAATTTTTGTCTGTCTGTCTGTCTGTTTGTTCTGGCTAATCTCCGAATTGACTGGACCAATTTTTACGGGACTTTCACTGGCAGAAATTTGATGTTATAAGGAGTATGTCGTTACTAGGTTTTTAAAATGCGGTAACGAAATATTTCCTGACATGTACTTAACTCCCGCCGTTGAGCCGCGCGTCTACTTATAGTGCATACGGTACCTATACGCTTAAATTGTTTCTATTTCGTAGCTTATTCGACTACCTGCTTTCGATTTCGGTTGTTTGTTATTTGGTTTGTGATTTGGTTAAGGTTGAATGGATTTATATTGGCTTTCATTTTCGGATTTGTGTATTTTCTTGGATCGGTTTTGTTGATTTGGTTGGTATTCCTTTATACATATTTAGACTCTGGCTTTGATTTTGGATTTGTTTATTTAGAATCGTGAATTGGTTTTCGTTGTTTTAGGTTGTTTAACAATATTTCAAAGGAATATTAATAGTATAGATAGTGTATACGGTACCTATACACTTACTTCTTTTTTCGTTGGTTATATTTATATTGACTACTGCTTTCGATTTCGGTTTTCTGCGATTTGTTTTGTGATTTGGTTTAAGTTGATTCGATTTTTTGGCTATCGCTTTCGAATTCGTGTTGTGTCTTGAATTGGTTTTGTTGTTTTGATTTTAAAAAATATTTAAAAGGAATATTTATTCCTTTTAGATATTTTGCATTTGCTTTTAAAAAAAAATATTTAAAAGGAAATTTAATTCCTTTTAGGTATTTTAATGTTTTTTTATAAATAGGTTTTTTCTTACTTCATAATGCCTCGCAAACGTAAGTCCAGCCTTTCAAGAGTATCTTCTCAAAGACAAGCGAAAAGATTAGCTCGATCGCTAAAATCTTTAGAAGATGCTGAACTGAGAAGGCAAGAACAAGCAGAGCGTCAGGCTGCTTTTAGAGCATCTGAGACACCTTCTCAACGTCAGCAAAGGCATCTTGAACAGACAGAGCGTCAGGCTGCTTTAAGATCTTGAACACCTTCTCAAAGTCAGGAAGGTGTCTTGAACAGGCAGAGCGTCAAGCTACTTTAAGAGCTTCTGAAACACCTTATCAAAGTCAGCGAGGCGTCTTGAACAGGCAGAGCGTCAAGCTACTTTAGAGCTACTGAAACACCTGATCAAAGTCAGCAAAGGCGTCTTGAACAGGCAGAGCGTCAATCTACTTTAAGAGCTACTGAAACACCTGCTCAAAGTCAGCAAAGACAATTCGAACAAGCGGAACGTCAGGCCGCCTTAAGAGCCGCGGAAATACCTGATGAAACTCAACACAGACTCATTGAGCAAGCTGAACGTCAATCTACTATAAGGGTATCTGAAACACCAGAACAGAAACAGGCGCGAAGAGATGCAAATGCACAGCTCCAAGCTGAACGTCGACAAAATTTTCAAAGAAACGATTGGTCGGTTTTAATGACGCAGCATTCAATTATGATCCGTTGATTGATTATAAAAATCACAGGTTAGTTGTTATCGGACTGATGGACAAGGCGTGTCAATTTTGCAGCGCTTTAAAATGGAAAGATGAGACCGCAGGCATGTGCTGTTCCAATGGCAAAGTGTCTCTTCCGTTACTTGGGAACCAGAAGAACCTTTGAAAACTCTCTTTTTATATGATGCTAATGAGTCACGGCGCTTTTTAAACAAGATCCGGAAATATAACTCATGCTTTCAAATGACGTCCTTCGGAGTTGACTGGAAATAATAATGCCGGGATTTTCGCTACATTTACGGTGCAAGGCAAATTTATCATAGAATAGGTTCACTTTTTCCAGCTGAAAACGAACAGCATAAATTTTTACAAGTATATTTTATGGGTGACGAAGAAATTGAGGTAGACCGTCGCTGCCAATTTATCCAGGGAGTTGAGAGAGACACAGTGTTCAAAATTCAAAGATTCTTGCATGAACGTAACATTTTAGTCAAAACATTTAAAACTGCTTTAGAAAACCTACCTGAAGAGGATTATAAAGTCGTCATTCACGCAGATCGGACCCCTCGAGGAGAGCATGAAAGGCGCTACAATGCACCTTTGATAAACGAAATAGCAGCCGTTATTAGTTGTGATCAATTTTCTTCACGAGACATTGTCTTGCGAGCACGTGATGATACGTTGCAACGGGTAGCCGATACTCACAAGTTTTATGACGCTCTGCAATACCCATTGATTTATTGCACAGGACAAGAGGGTTATCATTTTCAAATTCCACTCATTAACCCGGTCACAAAGGAGCCTACTCCGAACAAAAAAGTATCATGTATGGATTTTTATGCGTATCATATGATGTTGCGAGAAAATGATTTTAACCTCTTAGCCCGGTGTAGACAATTATTTCATCAATTTTTGGTAGACATGTATGTGAAGGTAGAAAGTGAACGTCTCCGTTATATATCTTTAAATCAAAAAAAGCTGCGCGTTGAGAATTATATACATTTACAAGATGCAGTTTCTAGCGACGCCAATGTAAACCCCAGAGATTTAGGTAAAATGGTAATTCTGCCCTCATCATTCGTTAACAATCCCGCTACCTACATGAGTACACACAAGACGCATTCGCCTATGTACGAACTTACGGAAGACCTGATCTTTTTGTTACTTTTACTTGCAATCCCACATAGAAAGAAATAATCGAGGAGCTAATGCCGGGCCAAAAAGTACTGACAGACACGATTTAGTTGCTAGAGTATTTAGATTAAAAGTACAAAAATTAATGTATGTAATTAACAAAGGAAAATTTTCGGAGAGGTGCAGTGCTTCATGTATTCAATTGAATGGCAAAAAAGAGGATTACCGCATGCCCACATTCTAATATGGCTTAAAGAGAAGTTGCGGCCCAGCCAAATAGACGACATAATAAGCGCCGAGATTCCGGATCCTGAGCAAGATAAAGAATTGTATGATACCATCGTCCGAAATATGATTCACGGTCCATGTGGAGCACGAAATTCAATATCGCCATGTATGAAAGAAGGAAAATGTACAAAGAAATTCCTAAACAGCTATTAAAAGAAACAGTGCAATGACAATGGCTTCCCTTTAAACAGACGCAGAGCTCCTGAAGATGGTGGCAGGAAAGTTACAATCAAATCTCGCTCTGGAGCGTTCGAAACCTTAGATAACAGCTGGATTGTCCCGTATTCGCCCATTCTATGTAAAATGTTTAATGCCCACATTAATGTAGAAGCATGTAGCTCTGTCCGCGCAATCAAGTATATCTGTAAGTACATAAATAAAGGAAGCGACCAAGCAATATTTAATCTCAGGAGTGAAGGTGAGCAAATCCCGTTAATGAAGTACAGACCTTTCAAGCAGGGCGTTATGTCAGCAGTAACGAGGCAGCGTGGCGTCTCCTTGGCTTCCTTTACACGAAAGGCACCCAACAGTTACTCACCTTGCTGTGCACTTAGAAAATGGAGAGTGTATATTTCACCGAAAGAAATTTCCAAGAAAGAATTGCATCACCGCCAAAAACTACACTAACAGCCTTCTTTCAACTTTGTCAAACCGACCCTTTGCAAAAGGTTGTTATATTCTGAAGTCCCCTGCTATTATACTTGGAACGCATCTAAGAAGGAGTGGACACGCCGTATTCAAGGCGCACCTGTTGAAAATTGGCGGTGTAAAGTCATCAGATGCCCTTGGTCGTGTGTTTACCGTCCATGTAACTAATTTTGAATGTTTCTGTTTACGATTGCTGCACCATGTTCGGGGTCCTACAGGATATAAAGACCTTAAAACTGTCAACGGTCAGGAATGCGCAACTTATAGAGAAGCATGAAGCTCTGCATCTTTTAGAAAACGATAATCACTGGGATGAAACCATGGAGGAAGCTGTGCAGTGCCAGTCACCAGCCAAAATTAGGGATCTTTATGCAACTCTCATATCATCTTGCGGGCTATCTAATGCACATAAATTGTGGGACAAATATAAAGAGTACATGGCGGAAGATATTTTGAAAGGTTACAGCAGACACACGCAAACATGACATACAATGAACACATTTATAATGAAGCACTTGGAAAAATTGAAGATAAAGTAATGGCAATGGTAGGCAAAAATTAAGCGACTTTGGAATGATAAGCCTCAGCGAACAACCGAAAATGAACTAAGTGATGAAATTATACGTGAAACAAACTACGATATACCAGCTTTGCAGCAAGTAGCCAATTTGTACCCTTGCTTCCCGAACAAAAACAGGTTTTGACAAAGTATTAGGACAAATTGAATCTGGAAATGGTGCACTTTTCTTTTTAGATGCCCCTGGAGGAGCTGGGAAGACATTTTTGTTAAATTTATTATTAGCGCAAGTAAGGAAAGATAAAAACATTGCTGTGGCCGTAGCTTCCTCCGGTATGGCCGCCACGCTGATAAGCGGGGGCCGCACTGCACATTCTGTTTTAAAACTCCCTCTAAATCTAGCCCAGGAAGAATCGCCGATCTTCAACTTTAGCAAAAATAGTACACGAGGTATAATGCTACGACAATGCAAACTTTTGGTGTGGGACGAAAGTACAATGTCGCATAAAAAAGCTGTAGAAGCACTAAATCGAACGCTCCAGGATTTGCGCAGCAATACTGATTTAATGGGAGGAATGGTGATTTTACTGGCTGGTGATTTTCGCCAAACTTTACCTGTCATTCAAAAGGGCACACCTGCAGATGAAATTAAAGCAGGCATGCTTTAAGTCAAAAAAAGAAAAAAAAGAAGCAAGTCGTCTATTTTATGGAACAACGTGACAAAATTCAGTTTAACTACGAATATGAGAGTGCATTTGTATAATGATATCAATGCTGGCAACTATGCTGACATACTATTAAAAATTGGCGATGGGCGGTTGGAAACGGATGCTGAGGGCTGCGTTAAATTGACGAGAGATTTTTGTAATTTAGTACAGAGTCATTCCGAATTAATTGCGAGCGTTTATTCAGATTTAACGAACAACATGCATGAAGACAATTTGTTATGTGAAAGGGCGATTCTTGCACCCAAAAATGAGAGCGTTAACAAAATAAATTCAGATATATTAAGCGAAGTAGCAGGAGAATTAACAGAGTATTTGTCAGTAGACACAGTTATGGACACAGAACAGAGCACTTCATATCCCGTAGAGTTTCTAAATTCTCTAGAGTTGTAAAAAATTAGGCGTCCCAGTCATGCTAATGCGAAATTTAGATGCTCCTCGGTTATGTAACGGGACAAGGCTGCGTGTGACACATCTTGGACGGAACATAATCGGTGCTACAATTTTGACAGGCGTAGGAAAAGGTGAAAATGTTATTATACCACGGATCCCTATAATTCCCACAGATCTTCCTTTTCAATTCAAAAGGTTGCAGTTCCCTATTAAGCTCAGTTTTGCAATGACAATTAATAAAGCGCAAGGGCAAACGTTACAGGTAGCGGGGGTCAACTTAGAAAAACCGTGCTTCTCTTATGGTCAGTTAGCATGTTCGCGTGTTTCAAATACCCAGAATCTCCACATTCTTTCCCCGAATGGAGAAACATATAACATTGTGTACAGTAGCGTCTTAAAATAGTGTTCAGTTAGATTTTTTCCAAAATTCCCACAATCAATTAATCAGAATTCCCACAGATCTTTCCTTTCAATTCAAAATTTCCTATTTAGCTCAGTTTCTTTTCAATTCCAAATGCTGCACCTCTGACGGACCTATTAAGCTCAGTTTCCTTTCAACTCAAAAGGCTGCATCTCTGACGGATCTTTTATTTGGTTCAGTTTCCTTTCAATTCAGAAAACTGCATCTCTGACGAATCAATTTAGCTCAGTTTCTTTTCAAAAGTCTGCATCCCTGACGGATAAAATTATACTCAGTTTCCTTTAATTAAAAAAATATCCCATTTCCATTTGGAATAAACAGGCTATTTTCATGCTTTCCTATACGCTGCGTTTCAAAACATTCAAATAGGCTGACGAATCAATTTTGCTCAGTTTCCTTTTAATGGCTGCATCTCTGACAAATCTATAAAACTCAGTTTTCTTTCAATTCAAAAAGCAATGGATAGTTCATTTCCCAGTGACCATGCGTATAATGCTGAAACAGTGATTTTCGTAGCTACAATCCAATATATCTACATTTTTTTGTCAGTTCTATCATCCCTTAGGTATTTATTGCGGTATATCCTTTTGATGTTTCAAATAAAGTTTCTTTGTTATTTTTTATATATTATTATTTGGATATAGACCCATCGCATGGTGATCTGGGACTTCCTGTATTTGTGTGGGATTTATAAAAAAGACGAGCTTTTGCCCGCGACTTCGTCCGCTTGGAGTTCGGTTATATAGCGCCCATGTTTGAAAAAGAGTCTGCTGGTACAATAAATAACTGGATGTCACGAGCAAAAGCTAGTAAACTACAAAACTTCTTTGTACACCACATTTTTGCTAATTTATTACTGTGTGCCAAAATTATCAGACTACTGGGCGAGCTTTCGCGTGAGCAAGCCACATAGAATTGCCCGTTTGAAAAACAATTTCTCTCAAGTCTATACCCGCAAATTTTAATGTCTGCCTTGTGATTTGTTTATGGTCATTGCAAAGCAGACTATGACGGGAAACTAAATTCATTTGAATTCAAAGGGAAAATCATTCGGGATCAAGAGAATTCTTGGTACAAATACAGTTTCCCCTTGCGCACATCCAGTTATAATTTTGGCATCCACTACATTGCGATGTAACGCTTTTACTTTTAGACTGGTTCCGTTGCACAGTTGAGGAGTTTTTAAATTTCGCAACAACATAACAGAAGTGCCGCGTGCAGAATAAGCTTATGATGTGCAAAACCCGATGGTTTCAGTTAATTAAGAAATTCGACAGGTTGTTTAATTGCGTCATCTGTGTTGACCACAGAGTCTATTGACGTGTACACCATTTCTGCCCCCTCAAAAGACGCTAACAGTATATCGTTAATTACCACTGCTTGGTCGTTTACGGGGTTAGTATGGCACCTTCACACAACCATTCCATTGGCTTATAGTGGATATGAGCAATATCTGGGTAAATTTGTGATATTAACAACTGTAACGTAAATACAACTGTGCACAAATTATCAGGGATGGTTATCATGCCGTCATTTATCGGGTAATCACCGTTGCCGATTTCAAGTAGGAGATTCGCAAATCCACCAGCGGACTCTTTTTCTCCTAAGTGTACCCGCATATTTTTCGAGAGCTTGAGGATTTTAATTAGAGGCCATAAAGTGGATCTCTTAAGACACGCCTTAACTTCATCTGCTCTAGTTCCTTTTGGCAATACTGGTAGACTCTGTCTATAATCTCCAGCCAGCAAAACCGTTACACTACCCATTAACTTCTTATTTCCTCTTATATCTTGTAGAGTTCTGTTTAAAGCCTCTACGCCACCTTTATGAGCCATGGTTATTTTATCCAACGCTATCATTTTCGTATGTTTTAATACTTCAGCAAAATTACTTTGTTTTGTACAAATGGGAGTATCAGCTGTTGTTAAATTGAGTGGTAACTTGAAGGTAGCATAAGCAGTTCGTCCACCCTCAAGCAGTGTAGCTGCGATCCCAGAAGAAGCCACAGCCAAAGCAATTTCGCGAGTACTTCTAACTTTTGCTACTAGCAAATTTATGAAGAATGTTTTACCTGTTCCACCGGGAGCATCTAAAAAGAATATTTCACCCTCATTTGATAAAATTTTTGTGTTAATTTGATTGTAAACTGCTTTTTGTTCGTCACTCAGTGATCCTTCATTATTTTTAACTGTGTTTTCTAATGATGCTAAGTCGTACTTGTCTCTTTAAGAAACTATCTATTTTCAAATTGTTGTTCTTTGCTTGGCTGAGGTAACCCATTTTCTTTTAGTAGCCGACCACCCAACGCTAATACGGCATCTTCTATTACCGAAAGGCATTTGTTAAATACCACATCTTTTATGTGATCTACATCCACATCTCCCTGTCTTTCTAATTGGCTTTTAAAATCTTCAGATAGGTATTATTTGAATTTCTGATACTTGGCAGAACACTTAAATAATCGTAAAAAGATCCCGAATCATTTGCGGTGATTGGCAAAGTGCTGCCTCTTCCATTGCTGCGAACAAATGCTGATCATCTTCAAGCAAGCCAAGAGCTTTGCACGCTGATTGGAACGTGGAATATATGTATATTCCATATATTCCAGATATATGGATGTAAAAGTGTTAAAAACTGTAGATGGTCATGTAACCATCTACAGTTTTTAACATTTCAAACGAAATTGGGACATGGAACTCATGAAGAAGCATGCGAAAGTGATAGCATTCTGTATTGTTCTGATGCACAGTATAAACCCTGTCCAGAACGTGCTCTTTTGACCCCTGGCCAGCCTTCAACGTTTGCTCCTCTCTTTATCCTATGGAACTTTCTTTTATCCCAAACGTAGTATACAGGTACTTCTAGGTAGAGCAATGTTTTTGCAAAGTTATCCACTTTTCACAAATCGAAAAAGGATAGGAGTGTGGTTGTTGGAGGACTATTCACTCTGGTAATATACTTCTGAATATACTTCCAATTAAATGGTAGACCTGGCCTTGTACTTTAAAAAGTCGGTGAAAAATCATCTGCTGTTACCTGTTTACCACCAAAAGAATATACTTCTGGTAATATACTTTCAATTAAATGGTAGACCTGGCCTTGTACTTTAAAAAGTCGGTGAAAAACCATCTGCTGTTACCTGTTTACCACCAAAAGAAGTCATCTGGAAACAGGCATTATATTTACGAATATTTCCCATAAAATGGTCATATAAATGCTGTAGAAATGCGGTCATTAAGGAGTATGCTAGGGCTGAATCTGAATGACACGGTGAGAAATAGTGTGATAAGCGAAAAGTGTGATTTGTATGATGAAGTTGTGACCAGGATGCTTTGTTGTGAAAGGAATGCTTTGGTGGTTTGATCATGTAGAAAGAATGAACGAGGAAAGAGTGACAAAGCAAATTTATGTTGTAGAAGTGAACGGTAGAGTCGGGAAGGGTCGCCGTAGACGAAGGTTTATCGACCAAATTGGCGTTATATTGAAAAAAGGCCAGATTAGGAGTACCCTTAACCGACGAGTGTGTATGCGTAGATATATGGATGTAAAAGCGGTGAGAGAGGTGTGCCAGGATCGTGCCAAATGGAAGTCCATAGTCTCTGCCTACCCCTCTGGGTGACAGGCGTGAGTATTTATGTATTATGTATGTATTAAAATGGTCATGATCTGGGTGTAGATTATTAATCAAACTAAAGAGTGGTTCAGGCAGTTGTTTCAACCGATAAAGTTGCACTTTTCCAGCGCTGCAACACATACTAGGTGTCTCACCCTTCCACATCAGCACATTGCACCACTGACACTTGTATGTCATAGAACCCAAGGCTACACTGCTGTCAGTTCTATAAGCAATATCAGGGTCATACTCCATAGCGGAATGGACCTTGTTTTGCCATAAACGCAGTGTAATGTTTTCCTCATACCGTGACTGAATTGCTCTATGCACTTGTGGATTCGCAGTTTGGTAATTTGGCAACACTTGCCTGTGTACATCAGGATTTTTCTGATAAGCGGACACAGCTTTACGATTTGAATCTGGCTTGTTCTGCTTATATATTTCTTGTGCACTTTTTAATTGACTTTTTCTTGTGTACTTAGTAAATCTCGACCTTAGTTTATTTTTCTTTTCTTCATATTTTAATGTAGACGATACAGATTGATCTGTTCCGCTGGATGGAGATGATATTTCACTGTTTACAAAAGATATTTTTTTTATATAGGATATGGTGACAAACAAGCACACATTCCACCTGATGGTAAGTGGTTGCTTTGACTCATAGACATCTACATCTATCTTCAATAAAGAATCAAAATGCAGATGCGTTGTCACCCGTGAGGACTAAGATGGAATGCCTCTTTTCCAGTAAAAGGGTCTCGGGTTCTCTACACTCACCATACAAAACACAGCAGTGTTAAGCTGCTATTTTACGCTGATATTCTGTGAGAGCGTGGTCCTTCTCCGGTCGAGTCGACCCATTCGTACTACAACTATACTACTAATATAGCTGCAGCATGGCTCTACCACGTGTGACAGTTAAATGCTCAAATTCTGAAAAGGATCACGCTCTTCGACAGGTACTTCCATGCGACGCTGTGTAATTTTCTTCACAAAAATAGGCAGATAGGCGTCAAAATGTCCATTAGATAAATCATGGCTAAGTCGTAATCGCCTTACTGGACAGATATCTGTTCCGGGCTCTGTGTATAGCATACCGTTTCGATATACTTCAAACCGAAACGGAATTATTTATCCTGCAGCTACCAATTTACAAAGTCCACCGTAAGTTTTATTTTTTAACATATCGGCTGAATATTCATTTGCTGTTGAATAATTATCGCCATTTCTGTCGTGGGTCATTACTGAAAACCTAGGCCACTCATTTACCTCAAATCTAACAATTTGTGAACGCACCACCATCGCATTTACTTGGGTTCTTTACATTATAAATGAAAGAGCATGAAACTAACAGGCGCCGTCACCTATAATGGGGACGACAGTATGTTCTTCCATTTTTCCTTTAATATTAAGAGTTTCTGTAGTCATTTTTTCAGTGAGTAAAAATACTTCTATCAACAATAACTAATCACAAAGCAAATCGAATTCCAAGTTTGAACAATGGTTGTAAGAAAGACAAAATCAAGCAACTAATCCGAAACACGAAGCAAATCTTAAACAGTAAGCAAGCAAACAAAGTCAAAGTCTAGTCACATATCCGATAACAGTGGATAGGTACCGTATATGGTACAGGTTGAAGCGCTCATTCACCATTCACTTTATATTAGTTCGAAAAAACACAACGTTATCGCGTTCTAAAACGATACCAACGCCATCTATTGGTAGGGATTGGAACTTGAAGATCAATACAAAATAGGTAGGTACCTAAGTATTTCTTTTGGTTTTGCCATTTTATTATTTTGTAAAAAAATATATTTGGTTTGGTTGTTTATTTTCATTTTCGTAATTAACGTCCCAAAAAACCATAAAACGACACCCATATTGACATTTCAACCACATCGCACCCCCACAGAGGATGATGGTAGTTATTTCCCGTCTGCTACGTTGAATTTTGAAATAGTTGTTGTTTTCATAATCAGCGACCCGATAAACTATAAAAACGATACCATGTTGATTTTCACAATTTGTCACCCCTTTTTCAACTTTTAGGGATTGAATTCTGAAAGAGCCTAAAACACTTGTTTACTCATTTATTGATAGGAGTACTCCTGTGAAGTTTCGAATAAAATAGTTTAACTAATCTTGTTTCCCCATACAAACTTTCAACCCCTATTTCACCCCCTTAGGGGTTGAATTTTCAATAACCCTAGGACAGGTAAGTGTTTATTTCTAATTGTTAACCTAAAAACAAAGTTTCAGGCTTCTAGCTCCAAAAATGACGGACTTCCAAACAAACTTTTAACCCCTTTTTCATCCCCTTAGGGGGCGATACAACAGTCTGTATGCCAAATTTCAGCGAAATCCGTTCAGTAGATTCGGCTGTGCGTTGATAGATGAGTCAGTCAGATTTGTCTTTTATATATATAGAAGATTGTGTTATTTGCGTTTTACTCGCCAAGCATGTCGTAACAGGCGACTTAAGGGATATTGGGTATGTAATTGTGTAGACTTTGCTAGCTATCTACCCCTTAAACTATTGACAAAATCATATATATTATGCAAGGTATTTATTTGTATACATTTAGATTCATGTGTTTAGAGTTGTTCGGAAGGTACTCATTAAAATTCATTCAGTTTATGGCACTTAAACCTAAAGTAATAAACTCGATCGTGTAATCGTAGCTATGTCGATAAACATATTCGTCCCAGTTGCCGCGATTGCCCACGGTAATCTATGTTATCAGCACGGCTTTTGTATAACTACTTGAAACAAGTTTGCAAACTTTTGGGGAAAATAATTTTATCTATCATAAAATGAATATTTTTTGTTAATTTATTAACGTATAGGTCTTAAAATGAACATGGACAAAACAACGGTCATGTAACTTCCATGTCATACCTATGCCGATAGTTGTTGAGAGTTCGAGAGCTCGAAGTTGTTGACAAGTATTTTTACCTGGGACAAATAGTCCGACTAAGTCCAACTTCGACCTAAAGGTCAATAGACGGATTCAACTCGGCTGGGCAGCGTTTAGGAGATTACGACACATCTTCTCGTCAGGTATACCTTAAAACCCAAAAACAGCCAGTGCGTGTTGCCAGTTATGACTTAAAAAAATGAGGATATCCGCAGTAGAACCAGAGTAACCGACATAGCCCAACGGATTAGTAAGCTTAAGTGGCAATGAGCCGGCCATATAGCTCGAAGAACCGACAACCGATGTATGCAGTTGACTCAGCACCGTGCTTTGTGCAAATCGTTGGGGGAGGCCTATGTTCAGCATTGGCAAATATGGCATTGGACTTGTAAAGGTCTGTCTGTAATGAATGAATTTATTAATTACTGCCTATCGAAAGTCCACTGCTGATCAAAGGCCTCCGCAATAGATTGGCTCTTTAGCAGGATAGCCGCCACGATTGGCAACCGAGTTGGCAAACGCAGTTGTTGTATTATTTTTGAGTTTTTATCAGCAAGACGCTGCTGCCCATCTCCTGTTTCATTACCCTCTGTCGCCTGTTACGACACCCACGCGATTATATTAAGTAGTGAATAATGGAATAACAATATAGAAATAAAAAGACGAATATAAATGATGCTGAGATATATGTCATCATCATCATCATCATTACAGCCCTTCACAAGTCCACTACTGAACATAGGCCTCCCCCAAGGAATGCCCCAAAGCACGGTCCTGAGCCACCTGCATCCATCGACTTCCTGCATGTCTTACCAGGTCGTCACTCCATCTAGTGGGGAGTCGCCCTACACTTCACCTACCGGTGCGAGGCTGCCACTCGAGAACCTTTTTTCCCCATCAGTTGTCGGTTCTTCGAGCTATATGGCATTACCACTTCAGCTTACTAATCCGTTGGGCTATGTCGGTTACTCTGGTTCTACTGCGGATATCCTCATTTGTAAGTTTATCACGCAGAAAAACTCCGAGCATAGCCCTCTCCATAGCTCGCTGAGCGACCTTGAGCGTCCTCATACGGCCAGCAGTGAAAGACCACGTCTCAGATCCATAAGTCATCACTGGCAATACGCACTGGTTGTACAATCTAGTTTTCAGGTTTTGAGGTATACCTGGCGAGAAGATGTGTCGTAATTTCCCGAAAGCTGCCCAGCCGAGTTGAATCCGTCGATTGACCTCTCGGTGGAAGTTGGACTTAACTAGTCAGACTATTTGTCCCAGATAAACATACTCGTCAACAACTTTGAGCTTAGTGCTCCCAACAACTACTGGCATAGGTGTGACATAGACATTAAACATGATCTTTGTTTTGTCCATGTTCATCTTAAGACCTATCCGTTGTGAGACACTATTGATGTCATTGAGCATAGTGCGAGTAGAGTGCCTCCAGCGATTCTACCATAAGGATTATATCGTCGGCAAATCGAAGGTGAGTGGTGTACTCGCCATTCATGTTAATACCGTATCCTTTCCAGTCCAGTAGCTTGAAAACGTCTTCCAATGCAGTGGTGAAGAGTTTCGGGGATATAATGTCACCCTGTCTTACACCGCTCTGCAGTTGGACAGGTTTCGTACTCTGGTTCTGTACTCGGATAGCCATCGTAGCCCTACTGTACAAACACTTCAGCACTTCGATATACCGACAGTCAACTTGGCACCGCTGGAGGGACTGCACCACCGCCAAAAGTTCGACGGAATCAAAGGCTTTCTCATAGTCCACATACGCCAGACATGGTGGAAAATTATACTTTTCGGACTTCTGTACAATTTGCCGAAGGGTATGTATGTGGTCTATGGTGTTTTCGAAAACCGGTTTGTTCGGGAGGCTGGAAGTCGTCGAGTCTGCATGCGAGACGATTCGTAATGACTCACGAAACAGCACGTAGACGCGGCTCAGAAGGGAAATCGATCTGTAGTTCTTCAAGAGAGCGTGTTCGCCTTTTTTGAAGAACAAGACCACCGCACTTCTACTCCACGCCTCCGGAGTAGTGCCACCATGGAGGACGGAATTAAAGAGCTTCTGAAGGACTTCAAGTACCGGTTTTCCACCCGCTTTCAGAAGCTCCGCTGTTATTCCATCCTCACCTGGGGCTTTACCGTTTTTAAGGTGCTGGAGAGCATTTGGAGATCTGTATATTCAGTTGCCTGTATGCTGTCAAATCTGTTGAAGACTGCAGCTTCATTTCACGTCTAACAGCCATGAGATTAAGAGTGTGATCGGAGAGATTTTGTGTTCTTCTGCGGCGGCTCTTGCAGAACTTAGCTCCGACCGCATGGACAGTTTCCACGAGCTTGTCATTCATTTCGTCCCCTGCATTGCAATCTCCTAGGCACTGAAAACTCTTTTGTAACTCGTGCTAAAAGGTTTCGGGACTTTGGATTACAGCATGAGGGGGACGGAGCGTTGACTTCATTAGACGACACCTCTCTAACTTAACGTTTAAGTTCAGTGTGTCTCTAACCATTCGGTGATCGCTACCAGTTTTCACCCTCGCGATCACTGAGACATCACTGAACAGTTGCCGTCGAGTCGTCATAATGAAGTCAATCTCATTTTTTATCGAACCGTCGGGGCTCGACCAGGTCCACTTCCTGTGGGGCCGCTTCTGGAAGAAAGAGTTCATCATAAAGAGTTCATCATAAAGAGTTCCTCTTTCTTCATGAAGTCGGCCAGCTGCTGGCCCCTTGGGTTCCGTTGCCCTATTCCAAGTTTACCTACCCTCAGCTTGCCGTTCTCTCTTATGCTTAGTTTTGCGTTGAAGTCTCCCATTAACACCGTATTGTAGGTTTTGGAGGAATGCATGGCTTTAGAGATATCCTCATAAATTTCCTCCACCTCCTCATCGGGATGTGCCGAGATTGGTGCGTAAACCTGTATGACCTTCAACGAATACCGTTTGATTCTGAGTATAAGGTACGCAACCCTCGTCGACACACTCACAATCTTTACAACGTTGTTAACGAGAGACTTGTGGACGATAAATCCGACACCTCCTTGGGACATATGGTCGCCCTCCCGGTGATAGAACAAGTTGCAGGATTCGAGGTTACCGTGTCCTCCCCCTCTCTTCGGATCTCGGATAATCCTATAATATGCCAGCGTAACTTGTCTATCTCTCCTTCCAGCTCCAGGATCTTCTCGTCAGTCCTCAGGGTGCGTGCGTTGTATGTTGCCAGGTCAAGTCGTCTTAGGTGGCAAACGAACCTCCACCGGAGATTCTTAGCACCCCCTGCCCCGCCGTCACCATTGCCGCTACCGTAGCCAGGAATAGCGGGGCCACCGGGGACTGGGGGCCGTCTCTTCGTAACTCTCATCGGGAGGGGGGGGATATTTGCCATAGTTGCCACGCTTGGAGAGCGGGTTGGCAACCGCAGTTTTTGCATGCCGTAAGCGCTAGGCGCGCCGGTATGTTCTATTAGGGCCTAAAAATTAAGATTCCAACGTTTTGTCACATGAAATCGTATCTAGCAATCATATTGTACATATAACTGATATAAAAAGCACATTGTCAGAAAGATAAATGATTGTTGAACTTATTAATATTTTTTTTAAATCGATTAATTGCTATTTTTACATAAAAAAAGGGGTTTTAGTGGCTTATGGTGATGATTTATCAAGTCGACATGGCTTCTTAAACACGATAACTTTTGAAAATATCAATTGTTCAATTCAATCTATTTTTAGAACTCTTCATCTATCATGTGGGAAGCCATTGAATGTAAATGGCAGTTTAATTTTGTTTTGTTTAGTTATAATTAATTTTTTCGGCTAAGAAATGGCGAAATTTTCTGTGTTTTCGGTGTTTTCGGCAGCCTTGTGAATAAATTAATATACGTCTTGGACTTAATGGAGTAACCTTAATGATGATATGATTATAATATGAGCAATATGAGTTTATGAGTCGTGCACTTTTGCATTTTCCAAACTTTTTTTTAAATTGAAGTTTGACATAAGATTATCGGAAAGTTGAAGCTATAATAAGGTTATTAGTAAAAACTTGTGTGTATTTAAACTACTTTAAAAAATTCCGTAAAATCATGTTATACGCAATTTTCTTTAATACGCTTAGGGCATGCCCAATGATATTTACCAATATATTTTATTTTAATATTGCTGTTATCAGAAAGATGCTGCTACCCATCTCCTGCCTGTTTCCCATTGTCGCCTCTCTATCTAATATTTATCTAATATTAATCTAATATTTATTATCTAATATTTAAATGTACTCGGGTAGATGTGAACATATTATATGTCAACTTAAGATAATGGAATAGCAAATTTAGGAGGCCAATAATAAAGATTCGTCAACTCAGTCTGGCAATAGCACCACTTAAAGAGTCGACGTCTGCTTGAGTATAAAATTTGCAAGTCATCAGTACACAGGGTATTTTTGAAACGCTCCCGAAAACGAAGACAGACAGAACGATATCTATGATGATGGGTCACAAAGAAATTCGATGCCGAGGAAAAAAATCATCTTTTCACAACATTTTATTAACTTTATTCACGCTCCATGATGTTAGTACAGTTAATTGAAACGATATTTCACTAAAAACACGAAAATACTGAAACATAAAACCAGCAGTGAAATTACTGAATTACAATCAGCTGACTAGGGGTCAATGTACGCACGAACGCCGAATTCGCGCGGCCCGCAACTAAGCGATGTTACCACAATACCTAATAATTTACAACACTTGCCTAAATACCTAACTTATCTACTTAACCTACTATTTTGCCACTGTGCTTGTCTCCACGTAGCCACTTTAATTTTAATTCACAGGTTAAATAAACCAAATAACTGGTTCGATTCCCCGCTAATGAAAAAAATACTTAAATAAAATGTTAATAAGGTTAGAGTCATGCTTTTTTATCCATTGTGTAGGTATGTTTATTATTCTGATGTATTCAATTATGTACCTATTCAGGTCAATTCAGTACTAAGTTATTAAAAAAAAATTAGGTACGAAACAGCTAACCGATCCTCCGTGGCCTTATGAGATTCTCCAAGGCACATTAACATGTTGCCGTATTCACGAGCACTATAAACGTACCTACGCGTTAGGCATTATTAAAACAAAACAAAAAACACAAAACGTAACAACAAGAACAATATCATTAATTAATAAATAACAAGTAATAACGACAATAATTTAATAAACAAAACAATTGAACTATCGCTCGTGATAGTCAACACGGAACTGTCTCAAAAACTAAAATTATTAATCAATCCTTGAAGCATATGTAAATTCCACAGCGCGAGGCGACACGAGGCAGCGTGTTTGTGAAAGGGAAGGGTATAGTGAGTAGCATACCTAATGCATTGTTTCGTACCGATCTAGATAAGAGTTCGGCGCCCGCTAGGATATTGACCCTATTGTCAGCTGATTTTCTTTTTTAAGTTTCACTGCTGGTTTTATGTTTAAGTATTTTCATGATTTTTTAATGAAATATCGTTTCATTTAACTCTACTAACATGATTGAGCGTGAATAAAGTTAATAAAACGTTGTGAAAAGATGACCTTTTTTTCCTCGGGATCGAATTTCTTTGTGACCCATCATCATAGGTATCCTTAGTACTATCATCTGTCTTCGTTTTCGGGAGCGTTTCACAAACACCCGGTATAAATGGTAAGAGCAGCTTTAAGTGTATATAAATATATCTAGCCGTGTAGTGGCCGTTAAGAATATCCACTACCCCGTGTCTTCCCGGGGTGTCGTAAGAGGCGACAATGGGAAACAGACGGGAGATGGGCTGCTTTATCGACTCTATTTTGACACTTGACATTGTAGTAAACATTTTTGTCAATTTTAGTATTGTGTAGTGTAATTAGTTTTTTTTTATGTTGATTTTTCGAAGTGTTCCTAATTATTGCCTACGCTTTTTTGTCATTTTTTTCTTAATATATTAACTATAGTACACGACTTAGTGTTTTTGTCTCTGTTCTCCTCCTAGTTTTGGTTTTATCCCTATAAAACCAAAACTAAGAGGCTTAAGGCAAGGCAAAGCTTAAGGTGACAATATTATCCTCACGTACCTTAGTTTGTAGTTAGGTTGGTTCATTTAGGTTAGAAATTTAAATAGATACATGATACTAGTTAAAGAAAGGTTTTCAAATAGCAGCCTCGTACTTACTTGCAAGCGCAATTTTGAGCGCCCTCGCACTAGATGGAGTGAGGATCTGAAGAAACACGTAGGTGGCAATTTATGGGGGAGGCCTATATTCAGTAGACGTTTTGTGATGGGCTTTAGTGGTAGTGATAGTGAAAGGCAAAGAAAGCTATAAATGATATGATATTTTAAAATGACAAATAATAGAAACAGAAACTTTTATTATTCAATGTAGATTATAAATAATACTTATTGAAAATCACTCTTATGTTTAAATTACCACTAGTTCGAAAAAAACTCTGTCCTGGGAAGATCCAGCAAGAAACCCAGCGGGATTTTTTTTTAAATAACAGCTTACAATCATGTATGTTACACAATTAACAACACAAAACAAATTAGAAATAGCCTGGTAGCGACCACTTAATTCTTTAATGTGTTAATAAATAAGTTGTATAATAACCCTATTTATACAAACTTAGTTTAATAAAGTTTTTGAACTTTGAGCAGGTCAAGTTTTGTATGTTTTAATACAATTTTTTTTTTGATAATTGTAATAAAACAAGTTCTAAAAGGATAAAATAAAAGGTTTTGTCGGTTCGTATAAATAACATTGATAATACCTTTCAATGAAAGCCTTTTAATCGAGTTTACTGACTTATTTTTCAAAATTAAGTCCATTGCTTTGAGTAAGTAATATAATAAAATTTAAATATTTACATTGAATTTAATAAATGCAAATATGAGCGTTTTCAGTTTGTAAGCTTTTAAAGGGTACATACGGCCCTGTGTGGTGAAAATGCTGTAAATTTAAATATACCTTTTTGGTAGTTTATTTGAGAAAGTCACACTACAATATGAATAGGTCGACTCGAACGTTGTCTTTTATGCTGTATAATGCTGCTGTGTTTCGTATGTAACTGACAAGAACCAGGCACCTATTTTAGTCCTCAGAAGTGACAACGTATCTGCATTTCTTTTTGATTTTAAATCAAAAGAAATGCAGATACGTTGTTTAAATCAAAAGCATCATCTGCCATTCTTTTATATTTTAATCCAAAGGTATATAATATACTCTGTAGAATCTATCAAGCATCAGATGAACTGTGTCCTCATTAAAATACTTGATAAAATAGTATATTATATAGATTAAGTAAGCTGTCAATTTATTGGAATAGCTTATTACTGTACCAAATTCATTTTCTCGTTAGTGTGCTCTAATCTCTTAAATTTTGCATGCCTGACAGAGAGTGACTTGAATCACGGTTTAATCTCGGCCTCCGTAATATAAAGCGCTAAACGAAGAAATCTTGACAAGCAATGTATTAAATGTAAATGTGGGTTATGAAAACACCGTGACTCAACGCTCATTTTTTAATCAACGGTATCCCTTCAATATTAAAAACTAAATATAGGGTGATCTTCTGCGTCGTGGAGGAGTTTAAGTATAAATAAGTTGAAGCATATAAACTTCACGTATACAACAAAAAGATCCCAAAAAAAAAATCCGTTGGCTCGCACCGTAGCAATCATGTAATAAACTACGTTTACTAAACACAAAGTCATCACTACTACAAAATGTACACATTAATAGTCATTCATAACATTAATATTCATTAATAGCCTTTCCAAGGCTCACTGCTGAACATAGGCCTTTATCTGAGATGATCTATAGATGATTGGCTCATAGGGGAATTTTGCCATAGTTTCCACGCTTAGCTGGCGAGTTGGCAACCGCAGTTTTTTTAATATTTTGAGTTGTAATCAAAGACATGCTGACCATCTCCTGTTTCATTTCCCTCTGTCGCCTCTTACCACACCCACGGAATGTTATGGATTCTCTTACGCTGCCATTAGACGCCACATTAATATTATAAAGATGTAAAGTTGTCTGTTTATAGGACAATTAATCTCTGGAATTACTATTCCGATTCAGAAAATTTATATTACTGACTACAGTATTTTGCGTGAAAAGTAGTTCACAGTATGAAACCAGTACTTGTAAAAATCGAGTCAGAGAATAAGTCAGAAATTTAATAATTAATTATTGGTTGCTTTATCGACGTACGATTTGATATATAAATTAACATATGTAATGCATGCATGTACTTATGCAATATAACTTTACTTTTCAATAACTTTTTGCGAGGAGAAGCCGCGCGTGTCAACTAAATAACATGTAGTCTGGACGAGAAGTGAGTTTTCTGTGAATGTGTTTGCAATTCTCCTAAAACTCACTATAGCTCTTTCGATTTGGAATATTATTCTGAGAAAGGCGTTTTTTTTCATTTTCCTGGAAACAAAAATTGCAATTGTTATTACCAAGAAATTAAAAAAATGGGCTCTAGATTTTTGGAAATAATTCGAAAACTATACTACAGCAGATCTCATCCGCAGAGATCGTGATCTTTGGCGATTTTAACGCCCATCACGCCGAATGGCTCGGTTCATGTTTAACCGATTATGCGGGGAAATTTGTTTATGACTTTCCCTTGGCATATGGTCTGACACAACTGGTTACTTCGCCTACGTGGATTCCAGATATGGAGGATCATGTACTTTCCCTGTTGGACCTTCTGCTAACCTCTCATCCGGACAGATATCAGGACTCCGTCGACGCCCCTCTTGGCTCCTCGGACCATCCGAAGTGTGGTGCCATTCACGATAACATCGCGGTTGCATTCTGCAGGTTCCCGCCGAGTTAACTACTAACGCCACTATAAGTCGGCCGATTGGGATAGAATGCGGTTGTTCTTTGCATCTTACCCTTGGGGTTTGCTTCTCGCCGGACGATCCGAACTTTGCTGCTAATTCTGTCGCTGATGTGGTACTTCAGGGTATGGAACTTTTTATTCCGTCTTCCATGGTGCCCATCGGAGGCATATCCCAAACATGGTTTGGTCGCTCTTTTAAAATAGCATCACACTATAAGCAGGAGTGCTACCGGGCCTAGGCTGACCGATCAACGTCATAGTAAATTGAATTTTAGAGTTTATGGAATTAAGATGTTCCAAAAATGCAGTTACTTTGTCTGATGGTAAAATTGTGAAAGTATCGTCTACGTACCGCTTGTAGAAACTTGGAGTTAAATGGTGCAGTAAGGAGGGCTCTCTTCTCAAAGTTCTCTATGAATATATCGGCCACAATGGGAGATACCGGTGAGCCCTTCGCAACACTATCTACTTGCTTGTAAAACTCTTCCTTCCACAACAGATAGTCAGATGTAAGGCAATGTCTGAGTAGTGGGCAAATCTTCTGATCTGTGAGAGCAAACATTTGGCCGCCGAGCTTCAGCACGTCAAGCAGGTACTGCACGACAACATGCTTCGGGTCTCGTGCCTACGTTACAGTAACCCAGTGAAGCCGGCCACAGTCGAGCGTGTGCCTGCGGTACTACCATATTTCAGAGGTGTCACAGACAAGATTGGCTACATCTTGAAGCGAGCTTCTATTAGAACATTCTTCAAACCACCGAAAAAGATTAATCAGTTTTTAACATCCGCCAATTGTAATATCCCTCTAAAAGATGCAGGAGTGTTACAAGCTTGATTGTGAATGTGGTCTCTCATATCTGAATATAGATATAGATATGAGAGACCACATATAGATCTATATAAACCCGCGTTAAAGAACATATAGCTGACGTGAAACACCACCGCTCCGGGAAGTCTGCAGTTTGTGATCTATCCTAAACGGCCCCGCCATTACATTAGAATTGATAGACCACAAATTCTCGCGAAAAAACATCGATTTCTGCCCAGGCTATAGAAATTAAAAAAATCATCATTTCAATAGAGAGGGAGGCTGGGTACTACCATCTGCTTGGGATCATGTAATTAATGAAATTAAAACTACACCCAAACACACCACTGCAAGACTTCAAGACACAGTAAGTTCATTCTGCGTAGATCGGACCAAAACTAATAATTGAAAATCTGAAGGTACTCCGGGTTAACTTTGGAATCGGACCACCCGAATCGTCTGGAATTAAAAATAAGAACAATTAAACGCGATAAAATCTGTAAGAGTAGTTTTATTCAATATATAGTGTTCGCGTAAATATAAGAAACCATTATGTGTGTATATAATTTAATATTAATATTATAATATTTATTATATTTATATATCTACAATACTATTACATTGCTATATCATTATGCTATTTCTATTTATTATAGTAAATTTCCAGTCAGCCAGTCGAAGTACTGTTCACGGCTAAACCAGACCTGACCCAAAACATCTCAGACATGTTCAGTGAGCGTTCAACATCACCTGAGAGTATTGAACAGGCCGGCGAGAAACTGTTTCTGACAATTTACCAAGCCTGCCCAGGAACAAAATCTCAATAAATACTGCTACTCAGCTTTTTTGAGAGCATCGATGAAGCCGAAATCAGATCTGGCCACTCTTCCTCCTACCAGAAGCAGCACTCGTTGAGAGTGTACCTACAGGTATCATATATACGGTATACTGTATATATATATATATATATATATATATATATATATATATATATATATATATATATATATATATATATATATATATATATATATATATATATATATATATATATATATATATATATATGAATATTTAATTTGCGAGTCCAATAATAAGAATTTGTCTACTTAAATTCAGTCTGGCAATAGTATAAAATTTGCAAGTTATCAGTATATAAATGGTAAGAGCAGCTTTAAGTGAATGTAAATATATCTTTTTTTTTATATTTACAAATATGAAAAGATCGACTCGACTGTGGTAAGACAACGTTCGAACAGAAAACCAACGTGAAATAACAGCATAATGCTGCTGAGTTTCGTATGTAAGTGACGAGAACTAGACACACACATATTTTGCTGGTAACGAGACATTCCATGTCAGTCCTAAGATGTGAAAACGCATCTGCATTTAGTTTTTATTCTAAATCAAAATTTTGGTGTCTATGGCCTACAACATCTACCAAGCATGCATAAAATACTTGATAAAATATTAAATCGGTTAAGTAAGCTGTTACTTTATCGGAATAGCTTATTACAGTAACAAATTCAATTTTTGTTAGTGTGCTCTAATCTCTCTGGTTAAATTTTGCATGTCTGACAGTGAATAAGTTAAATCACGGTCTAATCTCGGTTTACGTAATATAAAACGTTAAGGCGAATAAATCGACAAGTAATGTATTAAATGTAATATTTTTTAGTCTACAACGGTATACCTACACTATTAAGAACAAACGTCAAGGAAGAGTTTTAGTATAAAAAGTTGAAGCATATAAACTCAACATAAAGAAATAAATAGATCCCAAAAGAAAGTAATCCTATGGCTCGCACCGTAGGAACGATATGTTTAATCACTACGTTTCCTAAATCCAAATTGGTCACTACTACAAAATATATACATTAATAGTCAATAACATTAATAGTCATTCATAACGTTAGTAGTCATTAATAGCATTCCCATGGCCTACTACTGAACACAGGCCTTTATGTGTGATGATCTACAGATGATGGCCTACAGGGATTTTTCCATAGTTTCCACGCATAGCTTCTAATCAAGAATATGCTGACCATCTCCTTTTTAATTTCCCTCTGTCGCCTCTCACCACACCCACGATATGTTATGGAGTTGTGGATTCTCTTACGCCGCCACTAGACGCCATATTAATATTATAAAGATCTAAAGTTGTTCTATGAAGTGTGTTTATAGGAGAGTTAATCTCTGAGACTACTATTCCGATTCTGAAAATTTATTTTACTGACAGAATACTACACTATTTCCAGTGATAATTAGTTAACAGTATGAAACCAGTATTTGCAAAATAGAAACCGTCATCCATTGCGGCGACTCAATTTCGCGCCATTATTGTTCTAGAAATTACTATTATACTTCGCTTTTAGCACTAATGTTATAATAATATATAAATTTAGACGAGAAAAACATTTTTGTTATATTTTATTGTATAAACCATAACATTATACTCATATAATTAAAGAAAACACGAATTAAGTAAATCATTGTAAAATACGGCCGCTATGGTTGAAACAGATAACGTGATACGATCCGCCATCTTGATTCATACTGTGGAGCGGATATTTTAGTGGTGTAATGGTGAAGTCACTTAATCCATCACTTTATTATTTAAAAGTAAATGCTTAAAGGCACAACTATAACAATTTACTTTATTTAGTTAATAGCTAATACTTTTCAGGGAACTTTCATACAATCTTTAAAACATAAATCATATTACAAGTAAGTCCTTCCCTTAAAATAAAAGACGTCTTTCGCTAGCAGAGCGGCCATTACTTGTCAGCTTAACTTTGTATCACTTTAAAGCTTAAACTATCACGCTATTTCTATCGTCTGAAGGAATTATCATGCGACGTTGCAACATGTGGCTGTTTTAGCCATTGTTTATAATATATTGCTTTGCCAAAAAAATACCATAAATATTCATCATTATCGTCATCATTACAGCCCTTCACAAGTCCACTGCTGAACATAGGCCTCCCCCACGGAACGCCACAAAGCACGGTCCCGAGCCACCTGCATCCATTGACTTCCTGCATGTCTTACCAGGTCGTCACTCCATCTAGTGGGGGGACGCCCTACACTTCGCCTGCCGGTACGAGGCTGCCACCGGGAACCTTTCTTCCCCATCGGTTGAAGTCGGACTTACCTAGTCGGACTATATGTCCCAGGTAAACATATTCGTCAACAACTTTGAGCTTAGTGCTCCCAAAAACTACCGGCATAGGTGTGACATGGACATTAAACATGATTTTTGTTTTGTCCATGTTCATCTTGAGACCTATCCGTTGGGAGACACTATTGAGGTCATTGAGCATAGTGCTTAGGTCCTCCAGCGATCCTGCCATAAGGACTATATCGTCGGCAAATAGAAGGTGAGTGATGTGTTCGCCATTGAAGTTAATACCGTATCCTTTCCAGTCCAGTAACTTGAACACGTCTTCCAATGCAGCGGTGATGAGTTTCGAGGATATTACGTCACCCTGTCTTACACCTCCCTGCAGTTGGATAGGTTTCGTACTCTGGTTCTGTACTCGGATAGCCATCGTAGCCCTACTGTACAAACACTTCAGCACCTCAATATACCGACAGTCCACTTGGCACCGCTGAAGGGACTGCAGCACCGCTCAAATTTCGACGGAATCAAAGGCTTTCTTATAATTCACATACGCAAGGCAAAGTGGCAGATTGTACTCTTCGGTCTTTTGCACAATTTGCCGAAGGGTATGTATGTGGTCTATGGTGCTAAAGCCTTTTCGGAAACCGGCTTGTTCGGGAGGCTGGAAGTCGTCGAGTCTGCATGCGAGACGATTTGTAATGACTCTCGAAAACAGCACGTAGACGCGGCTCAGAAGGGAAATCGGTCTGTAGTTCTTCAAGAGAGCGTTGTGGCATTTCTTGAAGAACAAGACCACCGCACTTCTGCTCCACGCCTCCGGTGTAATGCCACCATGTAGGACGGAATCAAAGAGCTTCTGAAGGACTTCAAGTACCGGTGTTCCACCCGCTTTCAGAAGCTCCGCTGTAATTCCATCCTCGCCTGGGGCCTTGCCGTTTTTAAGGTGCTGGAGACCCATTCTAATCTCGCTCAGACTGACGTTCGGGATATCATCGGAATGGTGTAATTTATAAATATTACAGCATATAAAACCCACTGCTGAACATAGGATATTTGCCATAGATGCCACGCTTGGCAAGAGTTTGGCAACTGCAGTTTTTAATGTTTTGATTTGATATACTTACACCGACACTACACGAAACTATAAATACAAAATTATAGTTGAATATAAGACTATATTGAAACTATAAATATAATAATATAAAGCGACAATAGACTAATCGTGGGGTGCGGACCAAGGACTCAATGGTCGTGGTTACGAATCCGCCATTCGACTAGTCGTGAACCACTCCTATCACAAGCATTTTAAGCTTACCTGGAGTGGTTAAAGGGAATATTAGTAACTTTAATAGCATTGCTAGTATTTTCATTTTATAAAATCTAGCGAAAGGCCCCGGCTTCACACAGGGGATTTCTGGATCTCGACAACAGTGCCACCTACCGGATCCAATTGTAAATGTAAACCATGCAGGGACCCACTCAAATACACACAAAATGTCATCATAATCGGTCCAGTCGTTTTTGAATTTTAGTGAGACTAACGGACAGCAATTGATTTTTATATTATATAGAGATAAACGAACGAATACATTACCAACTATGTGCTATTAACGAAAATAATAAAACTTGTCTAATCTTCCACAACGCCCATGCGACTACTGTCGTGAAGTAATCCCAACACAAGCATTTTAAAGTTAGTAGGAGAGTTAATCCTCCCTACTACGGGAAAGGCTCAGGTCCAGCTGGTGTCCAAGAAAAAGAAGAACAAGCTGAAAACTAAATACAATTTAGGAATTTAGATCTTTAATTCTTCGATAGATTGTCTTAGCACAGATTTCAGAAGCTATTATGTGGAAATTATTTCATTATTTTTATTGTTTTTATAGTCGGTATTTATTTTTTTAATAATTTTATTCTCTTCGTTAAAATTGGTGCAGGTGTTCATGACCTAAGTAACAAATCGCCATCTGGTGGAAAGTTCATAGATATCTAAATTTATCCTTGATTAAAAACTAAAATGCAGATGCGCTGTCACTCCTGAGGACCAAGATGGAATGCCTCGTTTCCCGTAAAAAGGGTCTCCTGTTCTCTATACTCACCATACGAAACACAGCAGTATTAAGCTGCTATTTTACGCTGGTATTCTGTGAGAGCATGATCCTTACCCGGTCGAGCCGACCTTTTCGTACTACAACCATAATATAGCTGCAGCGTGGCTCTATCAAATCTAAGTTTAAACAGTTAGCTTTTTACCCAAACTAATGTTAGTTATAAAAATGATGTAATTAATAAAATAAAAGTTTTATGTTTTATGAATATTAAAATAAAAGTTTAAAATTTCAAACCGTTAACAGATAAGAACGAATGAATATGTTTTACACCAATGAAAAGTAAAATAGGAAAACAATATTTTTTCAACTTCTAAAAAAATCTATTTCTTGAGTGAATAATTCCTCCGTCTACTGAATATGAGGAGATTGCTTTCATTTCCACGAATAAATAGCACAAGCTCGTGAGAAATACTGAACTAAAGAGTGAAAACACTTAGCATTGCTAAACGTTACTCATCAAGATGTACGAATACATTTGAACTTTTATCAGGCCTGTCTCACTCCGCGCTTTAGGCATGAAAATATACCTACGCTACGCGACCCCGCATGCAAGGAAAATTCTATGAGGTTGTCACGCGCCGGTTCGAGCTGACGCGCGCCTTACGTTAACATAAAAATTCTTTTTCTCTGATAAGTATTTAGGCACTTTTGATATTTATTTTTGAGTTTTTATTCAAGTATGGCCTCTCAAAAAGCCAAAAGGTACTGCATAGCATACGGGTAGCTTAAATAACAATAGGAATGTCGTCTTTTTATTCTTTACTGTTCCTAAGGATACCGAAAGGTAATATATTATTATTTATAGGTAGATCTAGATAATTAGGTACTTAGTTACCGACACCATAGCTTTATTATTTAATTAGTGACCCGACCACAGCTTTCGCAGTATATATATATATATATATATATATATATATATATATATATATATATATATATATATATATAAAGATATTATATGAAACATAGCTGTGCATCATCATCCCAAATTAAAGACAGTGAAATAGCCCTGCGTTAATTTTAAATTTTTATTTTCAAACGTTAAAAATATTCATTCGGGTTTTGCATTGAAAAAAAAATATTTTATTATAATTAAAGCATTCTGAAACGTACTAATAATCAGCGATTATAAAAGCTTTAAGACTTGAAATAACTGTATACTATGTCGTGTAGTGGCATTTAAGAGAATCTACTATACATGCCATCCCGTGGGTGACCCAGTGGGAAATAAATCAGGAGATAGGCAGTAGCATTTTCCTGATAACAACTTAATAATAATAAAAATCGCTGTTGCTAACCCGATGATCAAGCGGTGCGACTATGGCAAACCCCCTTATGAGGCGATCTTTGGGGAGGCCTTTTCAGTAGTTGACTTTTGTTAAGCTGTAATAAATGAACGCATAAATGAATGACTAATGAAGATATATTATGTATTTTACGAAATAAACGCGAGAGAATTCGTAAACATCAGCTTGTAAGCTAGGGCATGATTAATTATTCCGCGTACATATATGCTTTATATAATAACAATAAAGCAGAAACTGCGTTAGCCAAGATTCATTAAATTACAATATCTACATAGAATGAGTTCCAAGTAACATAACTAACGTACTTCTAAAGCTAACAATGCTTAATTGTTTATGCAGTCTGGTAATAGTTTAAACAAGCACCCAAATTTAATTACTTTTAATAATTATAATTCAATTAATTAATAGAATTGGGAAAGAAACTACCCTTAGAATTACCCTGAAATACAGGTGTAATTCTAAATGTACTTATATCCTAGTTTAGGGGCAGTTGACTATCATAAATATCTATACATGTAATATATTTTTCAATATAGATTTATATAATTATTTAATAAATAATTGACACGTTTCCTCAACCAGGCGTAAAATATCCAGACGGGTGGCGGGAAACAGCATCGAAGGTGTGAGACGTCTGGTACTGCGATCGTCAATCCACATGCCAAGCGTGACCATTAAGGCAAATCCTTCACACAACGGGAGAGACTCTTGTCCAGTAGTGAACTTACAAAGTCTGATGATGAAGAAGAATTAACCTTCACAACTAAAAGACTATGTGGCAAGCTTTTCCCAAGGCGTATCACATAGTCGGTCTTCGACTTCAAGGATTGAGTTGCAACCAGTCACCTAGCGGTTATAGTGGTTCCATCTATATACGTATGAGGGCGGTTTAAGATAATTCATCACCTTAATTCGTTCATTCTATGAAAAATACCAAAAGACCTCGCAACCTTCGATAGACGCAGCATACCATATGGTCCAGAAGTAAAATACTCAGGTTGGCGACGGCGAAACAGGAAAGGAAGTCTGCAGTATGTCAACATGATCAGGATTGTCCCAACCATTATATGGGATTTGATAGACCACAAATCCACGCAAAAGACACTGATTCCTACCAAGGATGATTTGCAAGGCTATTGAAATTAAAAAACATCCTAATTTCGATAGAGAAGATGGCTGGGTGTTACCATCTGTTTGGGATTCCATAATCAATAAAATTAAATCCAAACCCAAGCTACTACTGAAACACTTCAAGATACTGTAAGCTCGTTCTGCGTAGATCGGACCAAACATTAATAATTAAAAGTTGAAGGTAGCCTTCGTTAACTATGACATCGGGACGTCAAACACCGCCGTGACTATGGATGCTGGAAAGTGCCCGAAATGTTGGGAATTAAAAAAGTTAAAATTAAACGCGATAAAACCCGTAAAATTTGTTATATTCCATGTGTAGTATTCGCGTAAATATAAGAAATCATTATCTTTTTAGTGGTTTTTAGTACCAAGATAAATGTAATATTATAATACGTATTTTTTCCATATCAAAATATAGAAGAAGAAAAAAACGTCAAAGGCGCAAGCTATATAATTCTTCAATTGCCAAGTATGGCAATTGTTACAAATCCTTCCCACAATTAGGTGACGCCTGAGGTCCAGTAGTGGACTGTTAGAGAGCTCGTAAAAAGAACGTGAAGAAAAATACTATTACTATGATTTGAAGTTAGTCTCTTTGTTACCTTTAAAAGCTACGTTAAGCTTAGTATGTTTTTTATGACTTATAACTGGGTTTTTTTATTTCTCAAAATTTGAAAACATGAATGTACCACCAGTGCGTTTTGTCTGTAATAACATATGGATCTAAGATGTGGTCCTTCACTTAAACCCAGAATGGTGTAGAGGAGTAGAGAGTAACAAACTATGTGAAGAACGGAGATTTAGAGAATGAGTGTCACTACGGAATTGAAATCTTTCTTTTAGATAAAGGGGTGAGGAAGAATCATTAAGAACTGAAAACTGAGTGGACAGGATTCTGATATCTCTGCGTTGGCATATAGTCAACCACTTTAACTGAGAGCGAAATTCTGAAACGTCATCATATTTGCGCAGGCCAAAGATTAATCGTCTACAGTTGCTAAGTAACCTGTCCAACCTATTTAGAAGTTCCTGAGAAATATTAGTGAGACAAACATCGGCATAGTCAAATGATGGAAGAATTAATAGATGGCTAATAGATGGAACGAAATCACTTGTGAAGGGCAACTTGTGTGTAATGATAAAGATGATGATAAATCGGTTTTTCTTTTATTAATAATTACATGTAATATTAATTATTGATTACAAATTACAAGTTAGTTACTGTATTCATTGAGCGTATTCGAGCCTAGCTAGTTAAGTTAATAAACGCTACATAAATTTTGGTTTAATTTCATTAACTAACAAGGTTGACTCTTTAGATAAGAAAGTTTAGGTCATGAGGGATACTCAACTGTCGATAAGTTTCTGAGTTTGCAAACTGGCCAGTTAGGCATAAAGCTCAAGAAATACGGCAGTTTAATGTTTATTCGTGAACAACCTAACTTTGTTAGGCATTGTGAATAATTCATAGTGTTGATATGAACGCTATGTATTTCAAACATTATGAATGAATGAATGAATGAATGAAATAACTTTAATGTACACCAGAAATACATAAGAGAGACAAAAAAAAACATAACTTATTTAAAGGTACAATTGACGGCCTTATCGCTTAGAAGCCATCTCTACCAGGCAACCATTGCAGAGGATAAAGTGACCTGTGAGAAAGGGTAAGGGTTTACGTAGGTTGTTGGAAAATACACACAATATACATATAATTATATAATCGATAAGTACATACGATAATAAATAAATACATTTTAAATACAAAAATATAGACATACATATACGAGAGCTTAACGTAAGGAAAAATGAGTAGGTAGAAATTTTTTAGAGGAATGACTATTTAAGGAGGAAAGAAGTGCGCTTTGACAAGTTTTTTAAACTTTTCAATAGACTGCGCACTTCTAATGTGCAGCGGTAGGGAGTTCCAGAGCCAAGCAGCTTCAATAGAAAAGGATTTAGAATAGAAGGAAGTGTTATGAGATGTAATTTTTAGGGTGAGGTGTGAGCGACAATGAGTGTCACCAAGAAACTCAAACCGCTCTTTAAGGTAAGTAGGGGAAGTGGGATTGAATAAAATACAGTATAAAAGAGAAAGAATGTGAGTATACCTGCGAAGACGGATCGGAAGCCACTTGAGTTTTTCGCGATATTCGGAGACATGGTCATATTTTTGAAGTCCAAATATGAACCGTATGCAAAGGTTCTGAATGCGCTCAAGTTTATTAAGCAACTCTTCATTTAAATTGAGATAACACGTGTCAGTATAATCGAGAATCGGTAAAAGAAGTGATTGTGCAAGCGCAATTTTGGTAGGTATGGGAAGGAAATTGCTCAATCTACGGAGAGATCCGACCGATGCAAACACCCTCCTACTCACCTCGCTTACCTGCGGAGCCCAAGACAAAAATTTGTCAAAAGTAACACCTAGATTTTTAACGGTGTCACTATATGGCACAGGTGTCCCATCAAAAACAATACCAGGTGGGAAGAAAAATTTATAAAAGTAACCAATTTTTGACTGCATATAATTATTGCTTTTGTTTTTGATGGATTTACTTTAAGACTGTTTGACTTACTCCAATCCATAATTAGGTCAAGATCTTTATTTAATAAGCCTGTTTTGGGTAAATCCATCAATTTGGCATGCACATATACTTGGAGATCATCTGCATACAGGTGGTAGCGAGAAGATAATTGGAGCGTGATCGAACTTATGAAGATTGAAAAGAGGAGAGGAGACAAGACGCCATCTTGCGGTGCTCTGGCATTAATCGTACACCAGTTGAGAACGATTCATCTATACGTGTCCGTTGCCGGCAACCAAACAAGTAACTATGAACCCAGTCAATCACTTCAGGATATATGTTAAGAGAAGCTAAGATAGCTAACAGTAGATCAAAATCCACATTGTTAAATGCATTGCTAAAGTCAAGTAAGGTCAACACTGTTACGTGCTGTTTATCCATACCAAGACGAATATCCTCTGTAATCTTGACTATGGCAGTAGTCCTACTATGACCAGCACAGAAACCGGATTGAAAAGAATTGAAGAACTCCACCTAGATAGGTAGAGCCTCAATTGTCGATGAACTATACGCTAAAAACCTTTTGAAAGGAATGGAATTATACATATGGGGCGGTAGTCAGAGAAACTGGAGGGATTTGCTTTTTTGGGTATAGGAGTAATCTGGGCTTCTTTCCAAGAAGAGGGAAAATTTCCGGACGAAATGGAATAATTAAAAATGGATTTTATAACAGGAGTCAAGATATCGATAATAGGAATAATCATTTTACGACTAATGCGGTCTGTACCAATGGCATTAGAATTAACCTCAACAATGCTTTTCTTAATATCACTATCAGTGATTTGACTAAAAACAAAAGCAGGATTGTCAGATTTGGGTAAACCTAAAATTTGAGTTTTAGTTTATATTTTTGTGACATCATCTATGGCACAAGAAGAAGAGAAATACTGATTTAGCTGGTTTAAGTCAATATTTTTGGGGCTACTATTTTGACTCGCTTTCCCAACTCCAAGAGACTTAAGAAATTTCCATACTATGCCGGAATCATCTTCATCGAGTATAGATTTATGAATATAGCGTCGTTGTTTATCTCTACACAACCTGTTGCAGTGATTCCGAATATTTTTATGTTTATCTCTATTGGTATCAGAGTTATCAAATTTATAGCTAGCTTACGCAGCAGAAGGATTCTCGATTTAGGTTTAGGTGGTCGTAATTTGTATGATAAGTAAATCAAGTCGTGACATGAAAATGCAGGCATCTACATCTATCCTCGATTACGAATCAAAATGCAGATGCGTTGTCACCCGTGAGGCTTAAGATGGAATGCCACGTTTCCAGTAAAAAGGGTTTCCGGTTCTCTACGCTTACTATACGAAACACAGCAGCGTTAAGCTGCTATTTTACGCCGGTATTCTGTGAGAGCGTGGTCCTCCCCCGGCTAATCAACATGATCAATGGAAGAAACAAGAATAAGGTCCAGAAGAGATGGGGAACAATTTGGAAAAAAGTGAGCAACAGAAAGAGGGAGAATATGTAAGTTAGCTGCTTGAGCTATAGATTTCAATCGAAAGGAGCGCGAGTCGCTTTTTAGAAGGCACGTGTTAAAATCACCCATGATGTTAGAGTGCTGATACAGTGGAATATATTTGTCAAAGAGGCGTTCAAACGTAGAAAAGTAGTCAACTGTAAGGCTAGGATTGTAAAACACGCCAAGTAGTAGCTCGGAACCAGAAAAAAAAACTTCGATAATTAAATGTTTAGCTCCTGAGGTGCCCTGGTCAGTTGACATACTTATATTTGTAAATGATAAGTGTGAGCGAAGGTAGATAGCAACACCTCCACCAACCCGAGTAATACGATCATTCCTTGTTAGTTGAAAGCTTGGAAGAGCATATGATGTGGAGGACAAACAAGGTTTAAGCCAAGATTTGGATATCAAAATGGAATGTATGTTTTTGTTATCAAATGAGGAAAGCATGTCTGGATAATGTGCTGGAATACTCTGGGCGTTAATATGGATAATGTTGAAATTTTTGAGTAGTTCTGAGAAGCGCGAATCTAATGTTTGATTAAGAGAAGGGAGACTGTAGAAGCTATTATTACTATTCAATCCACCAGAGTATGTAGGTGTAAAAAAGGAGTCGTCTAGGCTTATATCTTGAAAAAACATATTGTATATTAAATATTAATACTAAATATAAATTACTTAAATAAATAAAATGGGATATAAGTAATAAAAAAGACAGGTCATAATACCCACCAGCAACAGACCGTCGTCACCATTCGTATCAAAATAACAAATAAAAGTAAAAAAAAAAAGGTTGTAACATGAGTCCACATGAGACAGGGGAAGATGACATGTAAAATTTTATCATTATAGAATCATTATAGAGGTATAGTAAATCAAAGTTCCAGTGTGGTGGCGTTAGAAAATTCACTACCCCATTAATCATCCCGTGGCTATCGTAAGAGGCGACAGAGGAAAACTGAAACCGGAGATTGGCAGCGGCATTTTCCTGATAATAGCCTAATAAAAATAAAAAATCCACGGTTACCAACCCGCCTGTAAAGCATGGTAGTTATGGCAAATAACAGCTCTGTAAGGCAATTTATGCAAGAGGCCAATGTTCAGAAATTGACTTTCGATAGGCTGCAATGAATTTATTGAACCTCAACGATAATATATATCATAGCGTCTTGAGGTCTATAGTAGAGTCGTATTCTAATGATTTCAAAAGGATGTACTTACATAATATATGTTTGTGCTTTGTCTTGCATATCTCTTGAAGAAATGATTAACCCAATTTTATTCAATGCTTAATTGAATTAAATAATGAATACCTATTTTTATAGAATATAAGTGTGAGAAATGAAAACACAGTCCGCCTGATGGTTCCACGGTTAAGAACCAAAATGTAGATACTGAGAACTAAGAAAAATTACCTCGTTACCACTAAGCAGGGTCAAGAGTTCTCTACATTAAGCATACTAAATGCGGCATCTTTAAGCTGCTGTTTTGCACTGTTATTTTGTGAGAGCGTGGTCCTTTCCCAGTCAACTCGACAAATTCTTATTGAAACCATAATATAACTGCAGCGTGGCTCTACCGTCTTAAAAACCTAATTAACCTATTAGTACTTAACTAAGCCATCACTAAAATCGGTTCAGTGGTTTATTTAAGAACATCAATCATACAACTAGCCACCACGTAGTTGATAGTAAAGGCAGACCGAATCGCACTCTCATACTTTAATAGTTCCAAAAAGTTATATCCATATTTAAACTAGTCGAAGTACCAAGAAGAATCTATTAATACCGACATTTCGGTACTGTAAAGTAGTATTCATAGCACGGATAAAATTACATACAATATTTCGATGTTTTCAACTTATTACCCATATTTAAGATACCAACGCAAGTGATAAAATATTTCAGACACGAACTTCAATAGTCGTGACTTTGTTTACTTAGTATATTTTGCCTTTTTATCAGGTTACTATTGTAACGTAAATATATTCGGTATTATCTGAAAACGATAGTAATATTTTTTAATAAGCATACTAAAATTGAGTGTTTTATGTTCAGAGTTTCTTTGCAGATAGAATCCTTAATGATGATATCCGCTGTATAGACAGAGTTACCGATATAACCCAACGAATCAATAAGCTGAAGAGGCAATAGACTGGTAAAATATTAAGAACCGACATTAAATGGGAAAGAAAGGTTCTTGTGTGGCAGCTTCGTGTCGGTAAGCGCTATTTAGGGCGACCCCACTAGATGGACGACCAGGTAAGACATGCAGAAGGTCGATGGAAGTAGGTGGCTTAGGACTGTGTTTTATGGTAGACCAGATTACTTGAGGCAGACCTATGTTTAGCACTGGACTTGTAAAAAGGGTTGTAGTGATGATGATGATAAAATAAAAATACCGGCAAGACTAATAATTCTAGCTGTTATTAATATTTTTAGTATTTATATTTACTAACTAAACTAGTTTCCGTTGATAACTCCAAGTAAGCTTAAAGTGATGGTGTTAGGAATATCAACGACAAAAGTCGAATTACGGATTCGAAATTACAACTCTTCAAGTACGCGATCCGTTACCACCCTGACCATCGGGCTACTGTCGCTTTTTAAAAATTATACGTAAACCTAATTTTAGTAAGAGCCTTGGTAAGTTATAACTCGCAACCTGAGTTTAAGTTTCCAATATGAACAAAATTGTTTTTAGCAATTTTAAGTACTAATCTGCCATGTGCTTGGGCAGTGAAGACAACTATCGTTACATGTCCTGTATGTCAAAGAAACGAAATATAATTCTAGGTAACAGTAAGTCCTTCAACATACACTGCAGTAGCGTGGCAAACTCATCGCTCTACTACCCCAATAATGAGAGGAGACCCCGTTGAGAACAGATACATACGCAGCAGTGGAAATATTTATTACGCTACTCTTAGCAGACGGATTATCAATCGCAATACCAAAATGTCTCATATCTTTGAAGCTTCTTCTCTCAACAGGTCTTGGTATTTTATATTAGCCATATATGATATAGTATCATCATCAACATCTTCATTACTGGTCTTCACAAGTCCACTGCCCATAAGGTATTTCACACTTAACACCCACGGGATGACATTAGATGACGAAGTATGATTCATGTCAGACATTTCCTTTTTAATATTATAACAAATCAAAACAAGACATTGTTAAACATGCGATCACCCACGGCGAGCTTCAAACTTAATCTCCATAATATGAGTTTGGTAACGTCCATGCACTGTGTAAATTTGAACTAAGCTTAGTTGAGAAATAATATTTTAAGTATATACCGGTTACTGTGCTATATTGTAGCTATTTTTAAATTATCTTCGTATAATTTATGCATATTTGAAGCCTCTCTAGAATATTTTCAGGGTCTGTTCTTCTTCTTCTTCTGTTTTTTAAGGTGTACCTCAAAAATAATTTAATTAATAATAACCCTTAAACGAACTTTGTTGTCTGTTAGTACGTCTGTAGTCCATCTGACAAGGCTTTTGTTACTGAAATGGGTATAGGTATCAAGTTGAAATTAATATTAAATACTTAAATTTATGGTCTCTTGGTGGTGTAAAAAATTCAAATATCTTAGATAACACAATCAAAAGATACGGCCATTTATGTCACATATTTGGATGCTCGTAAATTCACTTATCAAATTTTATTTTTATTGGACAAGAAGTACTAAGTACCTAGTACTGACAGCATAAGGAAAATAAAAAAGCGAAACTCGTTAGTTTTTTAGTTATCACCACATTAAAAAAAATTTTTGCGATTACAAACTTGCAATTTCTGTTCGATCATCGACCGGGTTGTAGACCGATGCATGGAAAAACATTTTTTTTTCTTCTGCAATTTTATGTTCGTCTTCAATGCAAATCAGTCTGTAATTTTTTAACTTAACTATTCAGTAACTGATTTATATATATAGGTGGCATTTGGTTATTACTTGAGTTTGGACGGCACTTGTCTGGTTTTTAATATTTTGTTAATTATCACACAGTAATGAAGTTGTCTTTCCAGTATAGGTCAGGATCTTCGTTTTGATATTTTAATTGAATTTGGATCAGGACGATATCCTGTATTGGAATATATAGAAGCTCAACTAATAAAACTTATCAAATTACTTCAGCCCTAATTTACTTCAAAAAAAAATTCAAGACATTAAGTACTAAAAACAGGGCAAATTATGTTTTACAAAGCGAACAAAAGAAACATTATATATTTTGTATTGAGATAAGAGCACTTTTATTATATTACGTTACATCGTACTTAATATGACAAGACACATTTCTGAGATGTATTTTGTACACTGTAACTTAATTAATCAACTCTACGACGATAATTGATCGTTGAGAAGTAACTTCGTAGCGTTGCGTGGCGTCACGTGTTGTCAATGACCCAAAAGTCAAATTGCTATATTGGTACACGGTGTTTTATATGCAAGCATGGCATACTTGGACTATTGTCATCATATCCTTAAAATTTGACAAATTTCCTGTTATAATACTCTGATAGAAAGCACTTTTAATGTTTTCTTTTATGTTTCCAATAAACTTTAAGCTTTATAAGGTGACAGAAAATGTAGAGTCTACATAAATTATTAAAAAAATATTTTAGTTTTGTACTATAACGCCCTAATTTTATCAGCAGTTAAGAGTCCACTGCTAGTCGTGGACCATATATTTTGAAACTATGACACTACTCCATGTCACCGGTCGTGTAATTATTGCTAACATTCTGAAGCCGTAAATTTTCTAATACCCACGAGCAGAATAGAATATAAAATCTCGTTTTCTTTATCTACCTGTTAAAAATAATTTCCTTGCTTGACAATTGGCCTCTTCCGTTGTAGGGATGGTTTATGATAATCGCGATATTTGCCTAACAAGCAATACAAGGTTTGGAATACCAGCTCAGACGTCTCGTACATTCGCCGGTCTAGTTTTAAAAATGGATCGATTATTACGCCATCTATTGAAAGCCTTCTGGATGTTTCAGGCTTTTACTAACCATAGAAGCATGACACCCATGGGACAAAACGACGCGATGGGTTATCTTTACGCGGCCACCTCGCGGTATGAATAGTAATAGAATGAAAATGTTTATTGTTATTTTTGTTAGAAAACGTTACCTTCACACTTGGATTTTCTCCTGTAATTCTCTCCTGGAGGCAGTTTACACACGTAAATTTTACAAGGACAAAAATCCCGACCCGGAACAATTATTTGTAAGTCATACAAATACTTGTTCCGTGCGGGATTCGAACCCGCGGCCCTTAGCGCTGCCACTAATTGCTAAGCCACTGCGCCACGGAGTCGTCAAAATTTCATACAGTAATACAGTCACATTTATAATTAAATCAATAAATGAAGTTACAAATATATGACATTTTTAATCAAATTATTAAAACCTACAAGACATAAATACGCTTTATACAAGACAAATACGTCAAAAGAAATAAAACTAAATAAGCCAAACTGAAATGTGATATGACAAAAATAGTTAATTAAAAAATAACAAGTGACAGACAAATTTAGAGTCCACATAATGGTAAGCGGCTACTACAGCCCGTATACACTTGTAATACATATTTTTTTCTTTTTTTTTTTTTTTTTCTTTTTCTTTTTTGTCGCCGATATTTTCATGGAGGACTTTGAGGAGAAAGCCCTGCTTACTGCACCAGTAACCCAAGGTTCTACAAGCGGTACGTAGACGATACTTTCACAATTTTACCATCAGACAAAGTAACTGCATTTTTAGAACATCTTAATTCCATAAACTCTAAAATTCAATTTACTATGGAGTTAGAGGCAATAATTGTTTAGCTTTCCTAGATGTATTATAAAGAGATTATAAATCCTAACAACACCATAGGTCACACCGTGTATAGAAAAAGACCCATACAAACAGATATTTAAATGGTGAATCCCACCATCATCCTTCACAGTTGGCTACCGTGGGCAAATCTTTGTTACAGAGAGCACGAGGAATCTGTGACAGCAAACACCTGGCCGCCGAGCTTCAGCACGTCAAGCAGGTTCTGCACGACAACAAGCTTCGGGTCCCGCGCCTACGTCACAGTGACCGAGTGAAGCCGGCCACAGTCGAGCGTGTGCCTGCTGTACTACCATATGTCAGAGGTGTCACAGACAAGATTGGCTACATCTTGAAGCAAGCTTCTATAAGAACATTTTCAAGCCGCCGAAGAAGATTAGTCAGTTCTTACCATCCGTCAAGTGCAATAATGGATGCAGGAGTGTACAAGCTTGATTGTGAATGTGGTCTCTCATATATAGGGCAAACAAAACGATCTATCAAAACCCGCGTAAAAGAACACATAACTGACGTGAAGCACCAACGTTCCGGGAAGTCTGCAGTTTGTGATCATATCCTAGACGGCTCCCGTCATTACATTAGATTTGATAAACCACAGATTCTCGCGAAAGAACATCGATTCCTGCCAAGAATGATACGTGAGGCTATTGAAATTAAAAACATCCTAATTTCAATAGAGAGGAGGCTGGTATTACCACCTGCTTGGGATCCTGTAATTAATAAAATTAAAACTAAACCCAAGCATACCACTGCAAGACTTCAAGACACAGTTAGTTCATTCTGCGTAGATCGGACCAAAATTATTAATTAAAAAGCTGAAGGTACCTGTATTAACTTTGACATTGGGACGTCAATCACCTCAGTCCCCGTGACCATGGTGCTGTAAAGCACCCGAAACGTCGGGAATTAATAAAATAAGTTAATTAAACGCGATATAATCCGTAAAGTAGTTTAATTCAATATCCTAGGATTGTTGTTTGAGCAAGTTCATTTCGTTATGTAATGTGCTAAACTTTGAGTTAATTAGTTCAAACATTTCCTTTTGATAGCATTTAAAGAATCGCTAAAATGCTCTTCAGCAGATCGTTTCCTTTTGAATCGAATAGTAATATTCGGTTTACCTTGAGTACTAACTTCACTTATGGCATTCGAGTCAGAGTCCGATTGAACTTGTTTTGTGAATGGAGGAGTACGCTGAATTTAAGCTTATGAATCCGGGCAGATGTAAGGGACGACTTCAATGTTGCTATCCTGTATACGCACTTAAACTGTGCTTACCGTTAGCTGTAGAATACTTATACACACCTGTTACCACATTAAATTATTACTTACACCTTTACTTTTCACTTATATTGCACAAGGTACATCTAAGAATTTAATAAAAGAAGCACACGTATAAACGTTACCGCCAACTGGGAGGAATGGAGTTCTCTATCTGTTTCTAATTATATTTTGATATTAATCTAGTATATCTATAAAACTGTAAATGACGAACTCTAAAGAATCGATATAGATTTCTCTTAAGAATCGAATATTTTAGGTAACGAGTTTTTTCAGATAGAATGCCTAGTCCAATAAATGTGACATATTTCAAAAGGTATTTCTTATAGGTGGAGTATAAAATTGCTTATTTTTAGGGTCGAGTTTTCTGAAGTGAACTCTTACACTTAACTCATGTGTGGCGTCTGAAAATAAGGCAGTCTGTATGAAAATCGAGGCGAAGGAGGATAAAATTGTGAACCCTTCTGACTATTTAATTAATAATTTATTCATTCATCATTCATTCACTAACTATAAAGGCCATTAAGAGTCTGTAACGTGTGTAAATTTTATATTGAATTAAGCATTAAAAATTATCACTAAAATATTGCCGTGCAGTCGCCTTTTTATTTTGTCCGATCGGTGAATAAGCGGGCAAAGGGTGAAGGGAGGAGACAAGTACAGCGCTAAACGAGAACCAGGCATGAGAATGTCATAGCTAGAAGTTGTAGAATCACTTCGACCGGTGCCCTCTACTTCAATGTCGCAAAAGCGTTTGACAAAGTCTGGCACTACGGTTTGCTTTACAAGCTGTATAAGCTCAACGTGCCTAATAAGCTCACCCACATCATCAGAGCCTTTCTTGCTAATCGCCACTTTCGCTATTGAATAGAGGATACTGCTCTACAAAGCGTCCCTCAAGGCTGGAGTCCCACAGGCTCCGTCCTCTCCCACTTCTCTTTATACTCTTCATGAGTAACATCCCGAAGGACCCAGTAGTGAATACCGCTCTTTTTGCCGATGACACGGCACTTTTCGTCGCCCATCAAAACTAAATAATTCTCACCGAGATTCTCCAAACAGCCGTCAACCGCTTAGGTGATTGGTTCCACTTATGGCGAATCGAAGTGAATCCTGAGAAAAGTGAAGCACCATCATCATCATCATCATCATTACAGCCCTTCACAAGTCCACTGCTGAACATAGGCCTCCCCAAGGAATGCCACAAAGCACGGTCCTGAGCCACCCGCATCCATCGACTTCCTGCATGTCTTACCAGGTCGTCACTCCATCTAGTGGGGACGCCCTACACTTCGTCCGCCGGTATGAGGCCGCCACTGAGAACCTTTTTCCCCATCGGTTGTCGGTTCTTCGAGCTATATGGCCGGCCCATTGCCACTTCGGCTTACTAATCCGTTGGGTTATGTCGGTCATTCTGGTTCTACTGCGGATATCCTCATTTCTAAGTTTATCACGCAGTGAGACTCCGAGCATAGCCCTCTCCATAGCTTGCTGAGCGACCTTGAGCTTCCTCATACGGCCAGCAGTGAAAGACCACGTCTCAGTTCCGTAGGCCATCACTGGCAACACGCACTGGTTGTACAGCCTCGTTTTCAAGTTTTGTGGTATACCTGACGAGAAGATGTGCCGTAATTTCCCGAGCGCTGCCCAGCCGAGTTGAATCCGTCGATAGACCTCTCGGTCGAACATATTCGTCAACAATTCGAGCTTAGTGCTCCCAACAACTACCGGCATAGGTGTGACATGGACGTTATACATGATCTTTGTTTTGTCCATGTTCATCTTAAGACCTATCCGTTGGGAGGCACTATTGAGCATAGTGCTTAGGTCCTCCAGCGATTCTGCCATAAGGACTATATCATCGGCAAATCGAAGGTGAGTGATGTACTCGCCATTGATGTTAATGCCGTATCCTTTCCAGTCCAGAAGCTTGAAAACGTCTTCCAATGCAGCGGTGAAGAGTTTCGGGGATATTACGTCACCCTGTCTTACACCTCTCTGCAGTTGGATAGGTTTCGTACTCTGGTTCTGTACTCGGATAGCCATCGTAGCCCTACTGTACAAGCACTTCAGCACTTCGATATACCGACAGTCAACTTGGCACCGCTGAAGGGACTGCAGCACCGCCCAAATTTCGACGGAATCAAAGGCTTTCTCATAGTCCACATACGCCAGACATAGTGGCAAATTGTACTCCTCGGACTTCTGTACAATTTGCCGAAGGGTATGTATGTGGTCTATGGTGCTAAAGCCTTTCGGATACCAGCTTGTTCGGGAGGCTGGAAGTCGTCGAGTCTGCGTGCGAGACGATTCGTAATGACTCGAAAACAGCACGTAGACGCGGCTCAGAAGGGAAATCGGTCTGTAGTTCTTCAAGAGAGCGTTGTCGCCTTTCTTGAAGAACAAGACCACCGCACTTCTGCTCCACGCCTCCGGTGTAGTGCCACCATGTAGGACGGAATTAAAGAGCTTCTGAAGGACTTCAAGTACCGGTTTTCCACCCGCTTTCAGAAGCTCCGCTGTAATTCCATCCTCGCCTGGGGCCTTGCCGTTTTAAGGTGCTGAGAGCCATTCTAATCTCGCTCAGACTGACGTCCGGGATATCATCGGAATAGTGTCGGATAAGACTCGCTCTTGGATCGTTACTCACACTTGCGTGTGGCTCCAACAATGATGTGTACAGCTGCCCATAGAACCTCTCCATCTCGGCCTAATATCTAGGGTCACATTTGACAACGGTATGACATTCGCAAAACATATTCGTAATGTTCGCAACCGTGCCAAATTCGTCACTAGTTGTCTCCACACCCTAGTTAACAACAAGAACAAACTGTTCTTAAGACACAAGTTCCATCTGTTCAAAGCGTGCGTAAGACCTATAATGTCTTACGCAAGCGAAGTTTTCGCACGCGACCCATCGATGACATAAGTACGACCTCCAAGTCATCCAAAATAGATTTATTCGCATTGCCACCGGTGCAACTTTGACTTACACAGAGACTGTCAACTCCGACGATCTGTGAATATTTGAAGGAAATATCTCGGCGCTATTTCTAAAGGGCGGAGACATATCCCAACCCGCTAGTGACAAATGCGGCCACCTACGCTCCAACTCCGAACGTTACGGAAAGCCTCCGAGGCCCTGTAACGTTCTAATCGAACCCCTGTTCCGCAAGATTCCGACGACCGAAATGTCGCCGGCCATTCACATAAACACTACACACTCACCAAGTGTCACAAACACTATTAGGACAACAATGAATGAGACGCAGCGAGTCCACAGACGGACTCGCCGTACACCCTCCACACTGCGTACACACTGTACACCATGTCCTTGGCGGTTCTCACCGCCCAGAACATCGAACGATACGAGTTAGCCGTCAGAGTCGGTGTCCGCCACCCCTGTTCGGACGGCCGTTAGATAATAACTCATCCACGTATACTGTCCTAGGAGTCATCGTTACACAAGTAACGATGCAGTGTAATATAAATTTAGAGACCGATGAAGTTATAAAAGCCGAAATGGCTAACAGCATTAACATCATCAGAAACCAGAGTAATAGCCAGAGGTCATAGCTGCGAGCGACACCGACGTCTCACGTCGTTGACGAGCACTCGCGCTTATTTTGTCTTATTTGATCGTAAGATCTTTCACACAGTCTTGTGTCTTATAGTCACTACTCCTAAATACTTTTCTCTAAAACATATAAATCTTAACCGTCCTTAAGGTGATTCCCGTATTGGGTAAGTTGTGCAAATTATTTTTATATATTTTAAGGGTATGTAGAAATATACGTTTACTCTTTGCATTGCGTTGGAAATAATTTTTTAGTAGTAATATGTATTATATAGTAATACATTAGCTATATTTAGAGTGATGTAAAATAATGTAAGCTTTTCGTTGTGAATGTATAGTTTGTAAAATAATCTCGTATTGCCATCCATCTACTAGATCACTAGTAATTCAAGTTGCTATTATTATTTAAGGACATTTTGTGGTATTTTTATCTAGTTGGAACTTAAATAAATATATAAAAAGGGTAAATAAGATAAATTTAAGTTAAATAAAATAACAATACCTATTAAATAAAGTAAAATAATATTTAATAAATAAATAAAAATATGATATATTAACTTAGTATAAACGATTATATGTGCCTGCAAGAATAATATAGTCTATTTTAGGGTATTCAATTCACGACTCAGGATCAACGGTCTGGATAATTATTTTACACTGACATTTAATTTTATTGATATAATATCGAAATAATAACAAAATTGTATGAGAAATTAAAAGTTGTTTTTTCAATATTTTATTATTCTTTTATGTGATATTAATGTTTTATTTATTATTTTATGTGTCTTTGTTATATTTTATGTGAAATGTAATTACGTAATGATATTGTGATGGGCAATAAAGTAATAGGCCATAAATTGAAATGTGATAATGAAAATCAGTGATTAGTTTATGTCGAAATGGCGTTTGGCGCGCGGTTCTCCTTACGTTATAGCTTTCGGGGTACAATAGGAGGCCGATATGTTTGCAATTCGTTCGGAACCAGCTACAGTTTCAGTTTATAATGAAGAAAGAAAAGTGATAAGGGAAAGTAGTAAAAAGTGAAAGTTTCAGTATCACATTTCCAAAGGAATTTTCAAGAAATTAATGATTTATTTCAAGATTCTTCAGTGTTCACCCAAATAGCAGGAAAACGGAATATACAGTCCACTAAGTACATATAACTGACTTCAAGACTGGGACAATTCCATAGAGACCCGTTATCTTAGTCGTCAACACCATTCTTTTGAGAGTGGACAGAGTTCTGAGTTGATCTTACTCGGGGTCACACCCGCCTCGTTCTTCCTGAACTCATCGTGGTGTGGTATTGGTCTGTGAATAGAAGGTCAATAATTGGTAGATCTCTACTGCAGAGCGTGAGATGAAGACCCTTTCCTTTTAGTATTTATTGCTAAGACATAGTATATCAAAGAATTAAAGCCCCGACTTCAGTAGCTATTATGTGGAATATATTTTTTTAGCATTGAAGGCAGTTTGTACTTTTTATTAAAAGCTTAATCATTTACAGTACATATTTCATTACTTTAATAAAAAACACGTAGGTCTTTACTGTGTTAAAAATAACCAACGCAGCAGCTCTGTAAGATGAAACTAATAACACTTAAAGCAATATGAGCGGTTGATGTCGCTCTATTGATGATGGCTATCGTAAAGATGATATCAACCGTCTAACAATGGTATTTCTCATACCGATATTATACTTAGAAACGACAACAGTAGTTTCAGAACGACGGGGTTTAGTGGTCAGCGTTCCAGGCAGCTACGTCGTGGGTCTTGGATTTAAAAACCGGTCGGAAGTTGAAATGTGTGCAAAAAAGAGAAACTGATTGTTACAGGTCCGGTTGGGTGATCATGTATGAAACTGCATTATAGCTTTTGTTCGATAATTCACTGCCAAATTACAGAGTATAGTGACGACAGAGTGAGAAAGCAAGAATTATCTACATGGCATTATCCCCCTCCCCCCCCAACTTATAACATGGGGCGTATACGCTCGATAAGTCTGCGCCCCAATATTGACAACATACCACATAATAATACTAAATTGTTTAGTTCGTCGTTCGTTATGCGTACTGAAAAGAGCAGAATAATTTGTCAGCGTCTAACTTTCTCCCCGATAACAGCGTGGGTGTCTTCAAGACAAGAATGAATAGGCTTTTGCTAAGCTAATTCATTGTGCTTTATCTTCATCAGATAGGATTGTATAAAGCACTGGCTTATAAGAAATGAAAAGAAACACCTACTTACAATATTATAATATACTTATCTAAAACTCCACATGAATTATTATACTATAACCTTTCAACAACCGTGCAACAGAGTATTTATAAAAGACTCAGTCTATATTTACATATATTTCAGTCTGGATATCAGAATAACCAACATAGCTCAAAGGATCAGTAAGTTAAGTGGCAATGGGCCGACCATATTGCTCGAAGAACGTCGGTTATAATCTTCTCCTTCTTCTTCTTCTAATATATAAAAAACATGTTTGTTTGTTCGTATTTAATTTACAGGCTTGTCTTAAACCGCACAATTCATATCAATCAGCAGTCTTACCGTCATTGATATGTATAATAAGGACTAGTTTCTCATAAATATATTATAAAATGGTGTATTGTTACTTTTAAGAAAAAATAAACTTTAATCGCGAAATGGTGCTATATAAAACTAATGTTTTATGAAGTATGGACTAAATTTAAAATTACCTACAACAGTGCCGTCGTTATTAATTCACGTCACACCTATGTTCTCGCAGCTGTATTAAGTGTTAAGAGGAAGAAAAAGCACCCAATTATTTTCTAAGTATTTCATGTACAATATTTTATGGTTTATAAAAGATAAATAGTATAATTAAAATATGAATAAAAAATATAGTCAATTAATTATATTAATCATAGTATCCTCCAGAACGAATTTCGGTCACGGCGGCTATTCTTAACGGAGACAAGTCATCCACGCAGGACAGGTTTATAATATATTTAATAACAATTTATGTCAGTAAAAGCCGTCCGTACCACACGCTGTAAACATCCCTGATCCGCTACAATATCGCGAAAGGCTCATCAGCACCCTGAAGGCATTATTATACTGTACCCGCAGGGAATTATAGGCTTTCCGCCTATATACTTAACCTATAGACTGAGATTCTCATCAGCTGCTCAGGGAGATAGGAGTGTCAAACACAAAGGGTGTAGAAAGTAGCTAGAAGCCCGGAGACATGCAGTCAGTTACAGCGTAGGAGTGTATGCACAAGCACAGGTGCACGCTCTATTCCCTTACTCTTATAGTGCAATGGCACGAAACTTTTAACTTTATATTTAATATAATACTGTTTTCTTATATTTACGCGAAGACTACACATTAAATGAAACTAATTTTTACGGATTATATCGCGTCTAATTTTAACTTTTTAATTACCGACGTTTCGGGTGCTTTACAGCACCCATGGTCTCGGGGAGTACTGAGATGTTTGACGTCCTGATGTCATAGTTAGCCCGACTACCTTCAGTTTTTTAATATTAATTGTTAGTTTGATCTACGCAGAATGAGCTTACAGTATCTTGAAGTTTAGCAGTGGTATACTTGGGTTTGGATTTAATTTTATTAATTATAGGATCCCAAGCAGATGGCAGCACACATCCATCTTCTCTATTGAAATTAGGATGTTTTTAATTTCAATAGCCTCGCGAATCATCCTTGGTAGGGATCGGTGTTCTTTTGCGAGAATTTGTGGTCTATCAAATCTAATGTAATGGCGGGGACAATCTTGAACATGTTCACAAACTGCAGACTTCCCGATACGTCGGTGCTTCAAGTCAGCTATATGTTCTTTTACGCGGGGTTTTTATAGATCTTTTTGTTTGTCCTATATAAGAGAGTCCAAATTCACAATCCAGCTTGTACACTCCTGCATCTTGTAGAGGTCTTGTTGACACTTGACGGATGGTAAAAATTTGCTAATCTTCTTCGGCGGCTTGAAGTATGTTTTAATGGAAGCTCGCTTCAAGATGTAGCCAACCTTGTCTGTGGCTCCTCTGACATAGGGTAGTACAGCAGGCACACGCTCGACTGTGGCCGGCTTCACTCGGTCACTGTGACGTAGGCGCGGGACCCGAAGCTTGTTGTCTTTCAGTACTTGCTCGACGTGCTGAAGCTCGGCGGCCAGATGTTTTCTGTCACAGATCCCTCGTGATCTCTGAAACAAAGATTTTCCCACGGTAACTAACTGTGATGGATGATGGTGCGATTCACCATTTAAATATCGGTTGGTATGAGTCTTTTTCCTATACACAGTGTGACCAATAGTGTTATCAGGATTTCGGATGACTAAAACATCTAGGAAAGCTAAAGAATTGTTTGCTTCTATTATGAATTGTATTTTAGAGTTTATGGAATTAAGGTGGTTTAAAAATGCAGTTACTTTGTCAGATGGTAAAATTGTGAAAGTATCGTCTACGTACCGCTTGTAGAATCTTGGATTTACAGGAGCAGTAAGAAGGACTTTCTCCTCAAAGTCCTCCATGAATATGTCGGCGACTACGGGAGACACAGGTGAGCCCATCGCCACACCGTCTACTTGCTTGTAGAACTGTTCCTTCCACAATAGATTGCCAGATTTGAGGCAGTGTAATTAAACTCGATATAATCCGTGAAAATTAGTTTCATTTAAATAATATAATACTTTTATAGCCTTATAGTAAAATTCTAGTCTGAGTCCTACCCTTAAGGTAATGACGTCGCGCTTCGTACTGAAGTGACCATTAACACTTTGGCTAGTGTAACTGAATGCTAGAACTATTAACTTAAGTGCAGACAAATCGATGAAATTGCAATTATTTTAAGAGAGTGCATGAATTACCAAAAAAATATTTTTAATAAGGTATATTTTTAAACTTATGAAAATCAGTGCGGAATACCTGTTTTAAATTCAGATGCAGACTTGTTATGGATTGTAATGATGATGCTCATGATATGTGTTTATTTATGTATACATAGTTGTTTGATTCTTACTACCGAAATACTCAAAATAACAACATTAACGACTTCATTTCCGATTCTTCTTCTTCAACTACCCGTAAAAGTCCACTACTAGACATCATCCCCGCATGATTTTTAAGAACATTTGAATGCATGGAAAAATTTGTCTCACTCTCCTGCGTCTTGGCTGAATTGTAAAGCCCACAAAAAATTTTCTCCAGGTAAAACTGAAACGGATAATTTTGGTATTTGCTCGAAGTGAAATTTTATATCAAACTTAATTTGAAATTTGACGCCGTACAAATATATAAATGTATATAAATGTGAAATTTTCAGCTATGCACACTTTTACTTCCGACACTGGTGTAATAAAGTTTATTTTAAATAATTTATCAATTTTGTTTTTCATTATAGATTATGGTAAATATTTTTCAGTTTATGTAATTAAGGGCTTTGTGGGATTGCTTGGGGAGGCCTATGTTTAACAATGGACTTGGGATGGAATGTAATGATGCTGTTCCAAATTATTGCGATACTGTTACTGTCACTATCCTCCTTATTTGAATGATGCTTAGTATGCATACATTACTTTGTAATTTCTGATTTTCATTTGATAACTTAAAAAAAGAGTTTTCTTTTGCTTTACGTTCTGTTCCGAACGTGGCCTATTTATAGGAAATTGCTACGATAATGCTTTTATTAACGTTTAATATTTTAAGTTTAATACTATTTCCATAAGAAGAAAATTCCGCCATACACAGAGCATACCAAGTGAAGAGGTTTTATGTTTTTATTGTGATTATAGTTTTTATTATTATATTCGTAACCTTTTTCGCAGTTTTTTTTCTTATTTTTTAAGTACGTATCTACGTCACTATTTATTTTAATATATTATTGTATGGAATGCTCGGTGTTGGATTCATTCAGGTACTTCATCGGTTATTATGAATAAATCACACCTTAAAATTATAAATTTATTTGTACTTCTACTACAATTTGAGTAAGTACTGTGGTATATATTATAAAATTAAAGTAACGAAACTTTAAAATTAGTAAATTACCAATTTACTCAGTTTTAAAATAATCGAAGAAAATATGTGCACGAAGACGCGAGCGCAGCTAGTTATATCGTATTTATTACATCATAATTCTGAATTTTTTATGTTAATTTTTGAAAAATGAAGTCAAATCAAAAATGCAAGTCGGAAGAGCTGTTCTAGTACAAATTTAATCAGCTTACCTTAAGGTTACAAATGCTTCTTAGCTGTTTCTAAATGTTTTGAAATCAAACAATTTTTCGATAACAGAAAACTTGAATCACATTTAAGCATTACTTTATTATTTGCATGCAGAGAATTACAAGGGATTTCACTTGAAAATCTGTTCAGTACACACTAACACATTAATAATAAGCTGTTCTAGAGATACGGTGCGGCATATATTTAATTATTTACTTTCATTAATGATAATACGTTTTTGAACCTAGTTTTATGTTTCACGTAATAAGGTATTATAATAGTAATAGGTTTGGTGGTGAAATATATATGAATCTTTGCGGTCGCTTAACTTTTGGTGTTATTGAGATATTGCAGTTAAGCAGAAATCAATATTTATGAATAATCCTTGCAGGAGTTATGCAGGGCTTAGGAGTTATGAGTACCAGTTGCAGTCAATATTTGCTGGTACAGGTACACGTCGTCAATGTCGTCAATGACCGTGTAGTGGTGGTAAAAGAATATCCACTATTCAATTTCGTTCCGTGGATGTCGTAAGAGGCGACAGTGGGTAACAAACCAGGAGATGGCCAGCAGCATCTTTCTGACAACAGCAAAATTTCTACAAACCTGACAAAATTCAAAACAAACTTCTGACAACCCATATTGCCTTAGTTGCCCAGCGTGGCAACTATGGCAATATGGGTTGTTATTATTCATGAACGCAGATGCCCAAATGCATGCAGCGAAACTTACGCAACTTCAATACAGCTCATATTGAAAGAGCGATTGAGCAAGAGCTTTCAAGTCCTTGCTAGAGATGTGCCTGCCAAAAAGAACCAATTGTTAAATTAAAAGAACGTATGTGGTAGCACCGTTTCCGGGACACCTGAGATTGCAAGTAAGATTGACTGGTTCTACGTCAGCTGTAAACGTCATCGTTGGAGTTACACGCAAGTATGAGTAACGATCCAAGAGCAAATCCTATCACTATTCCGATGATATTCTGAACCTCAGTCTGAGCGAGATTAGAATGGCTCTCCAGCACCTTAAAAAGCAAGGCTCCTGGCGAGGATGGAAAACAGCGAAACTTCTAATAGCAGGTGGAAAATTGGTATAGTCCCTTAGAAGCTCTCGAAGATTTCGGAAAAGGATTTAGTACCATATACTACGTAAATACCCTTCGGCAAATTGTACATCAGACTGAAGAGTACATACAATCTGCCACTTTATATTGCGTATGCTATGAGAAAGACTGTGATTTCGTCGAAATTTGGGCGGTGCTGAAGTCCCTTTAGCGGTACCAAATTGACTATCGGTATATCGAAGTACTGAAGTGTTTGTAGGAATACGATAACTGTCCGAGTACAGAACCAGAGTACAAAGCCTATCCAACTGCAGAGAGGTGTAAGAAAGGGTGGACGTTATATCACCAAAACTTTGCTTCTGCATTGCAAGACGTTTCAAAGCTAGTGTACTGGAAAGAATACGGTATCAACATCAACACATCACTCACTTACGATTTACCTAGAGTATAGTCCTTACAACAGAATCGCTGTAAGACTCCAGCACTATACTTACACTTGACCTCAATAGTGTCCCTCAACGGATAGGTCTTAAGATCAACGTGAACGAAACAAAGGTCATGTCTAGGCCGGTAGTTAATGCCGGTAGTCTATGCCGGTTCATATCTATGCCGGTAGTTGTTGGCAACACTACACAACTTCGACTGAGAGGTCATTCGGCGGATTTAACTCGGCTGGGCAGGGTTCGGGAGATAACGACACATCTTCTCGTCACGTATACCTCAAAACTTGGTAACAAGATTGTAAAATCAGTGTGTCTTGCCAGTGATGACATATGAATCTGAGAAGTGGTCCTTCACTGTTGGCCGTATGAGGAAGCTCAATATCACTCAGCAAACAATGGGTTATGCTAGGAGTTTCTCTACGTGATAGACTTAAAAATGGGGATATGTGTAGTAGAATCAGAATAACCAATATAGCATTTCTTGGGGAAGGACTTTGTTTAGTGTTGGACTTGCGAAGGGTTGTAATAAAGAATGAAGAAGTACACGTTGTCACAACTGTTTGTCCATAATTGTAGCATAGTACGCGAAATGCAAGCTACCAGAGCTATCAGTGAGTTAGGATATTTTAGCACGGGTGAGGAATTAAGACTTTGTCATATTCATATGCAGATAAATTACAAAATATAGCTTTATATTTATTTATTATGAACGAATTTAGAAAGCAGGTCATCATTCATCATTACAGCCCTTCACAAGTCCACTGCTGAACATAGGCCTCCCCCAAGGAATGCCACAAAGCACGGTCCTGAGCCACCTGCATCCATCGACTTCCTGCATGTCTTACCAGATCATTACTCCATCTAGTGGGGGGACGCTCTACACTTCGTCCGCCGGTACGAGAACTCGAGAACTTTTTTCCCCATCGGTTGTCGGTCTTCGAGCTATATGGCCGGCCCATTGCCACATCAGCTTAATAATCCGTTGGGCTATGTCGGTCACTCTGGTTCTACTGCGGATATCCTCATTTCTAAGTTTCTCAGGCAGAGAAACCCCAAGGACAGCCCTCTCCATAGCTCGCTGAGCGATCTTGAGTTTCTTCATACGGCAGTAAAGGACCACGTCTCAGTTCCATAGGTCATCACTGGCAACACGCACTGGTTGTACAGTTTTGTTTTTCAAGTTTTGAGGTATATCTGACGAGAAGATGTGCCATAACTTCCCGAACGCTGTCCAGCCGAGTTAAATCCATCGATTGACCTCTCGGTCGATGTTGGATTTACCTAGTCCCAGGTAAACATACTCGTTAACAATTTCAAGCTTAGTGCTCCCAATAACTACCGGCATAGGTGTAACATGGACGTTATACATGATCTTTGTTTTGTCCATGTTCATCTTGAGGTCATCATAGTGCTTAGGTCCTCCAGCGATTCTGCCATAAGGACTATATCGTCGGCAAATCGAAGGTGAGTGATGTACTCGCCGTTGGTGTTAATACCGTGTCCTTTCCAGCCCAGTAGCTTTAAAACATCTTCCAATGCAGCGGTGAAGAGATTCGGGGATATAACGTCACTGAATACACTTTTGTCGCTCCCTTGTTGTACTCCACTTTACTCACACACTCGAGATATAGGTATTTGAAATAAAACCCAAGAACTCAGGGCTATGCAAAGGTTATTTATTCTATCGAATCAATGGTCTTATATGTGGGCTTGAAACATATAAGACCATTGATTCGATAGAATCGCCCACCAAGGACAAATATGACATTTGTCCTTCAACAACAACACAAATGCATTTTAACTTATATGTAATCTAGAACTTCACATGAAAATTTATACTCTTTACACAATACAAGTTGAGCATCAATCTTAAACTTAACAATTTATTATAAATCTATATACTCTAATCTAGTTAGACACTTATTTACATTATTCAGTCACAATCGGAAGCAGACACAATTTGGAAATCGGACGTTTAAATGTTCCATTTTTTGTTTTTAAAGTTATTACTCTGACCAAATTATCTTGTCCAGGATGAGTTTCAATCACTCTGCCATATAGCCATCGGCAGGGTGGTAAGCCGTCTTCTTTTACTAAAACAACGTCACCCACCTTGGGCTGAGCTTGCTCTCATGATCACTTATAATGGTGCAAAAACTTGGTAAGGTACTCCTGAGACCATTTTTTCCAAAAGTCTTGCAACATTATTTGGGTGAACTGCCACCTTCTTAAGGAACTAACAGTGTGAGATTCGTAATTTTTGGCGGAGTCACAATAGGCTCCCACTAGGAAATGACCCGGAGTTAAGACCATGATATCTTCGAGTCACCTCCGATAACTGACAGCGGTATGGAGTTGAGACAAGCCTCCACTTGTGTAGAACAGTTGACATCTCCTCAAATGTCAAAGCTGATTGTCCTATTACATGTTTTAAGTGGTACTTGACTGATTTAACCCCGCCTCCATAATAATTTTTATATAGTAAGGGTGACAAACGAGCACACAGTCCACCTGATGGTAAGTGGTTGCTGTGGCCCATAGACATCTACATCTATCTTTGTTCGTTCGTTAGGACCAAGATAGAATGCCTCTTTTTCCAGTAAAAAGGGTCTCCGGTTCTCTACACTCACCATACGAAACACAGCAGCACTAAGCCGCTATTTCACGCTGGTATTCTGTGAGAGCGCGGTCCCTCCCCGGTCGAGACGGCTCATTCGTGCTACAACCATATTATTAATATAGCTGCAGCATGGCTCTACCACGTAAAAAAACCAGCGCAGGGATAAAATGCCAGTTGCAGTCGTTATTAGCCACTGATTCAGCTACTTCCTGTAGCATCGATCCGTTTTCGGTTAGGAAAAGTCGTTTCAGCTCGCTGGCTGCTCCAGTGAAATTAGTTGCGGTGTCACTCCATAAATCAGTGCAATGACCACGTCTGGAGACAAATCGCTTAAACGCCTGCAAGAACCCTTGAGAACTGAGATCCGTGACTACTTCAAGGTGTATGGCCTTGGTTGCCATACAAACAAAGAGGCATATATACCCCTTGTAGATTTATGCCCCCGTCCTTTTTGTACGTATCTGGATAGGACCCGCATAATCCACGCCACTACATTTGAAGGGACGTATTGGAGTCACTCTCGCTACTGGTAACTGGCCCATTAGTTGCGTCTGAGTATTGGCGGAATTTTTAGCGCATGTCACACATTTTCTAAAATAAGACCTGACTGACTGTTTTGCTCCCAAGATCCAGTATTTTGCCTGGATATAGCAGATCATTAACTGGCGACCTCCATGAAGTGTATTCTTGTGGGCATCAGCAATAATTAAGTTGGTTAAATGGCACTTCTTGGGTATTAGGATAGGATGTTTCTGGTTGTGACTTAAGCTAGAAAGCTCCAATCTCCTACCTACTCTTAGGATTTCGTCAGCATCCATCACTGGTTTCAACGAACGGAGTTTACTACGTTTAGGTAAGTTACCCTTTTGTTTTACCAACGAGATCTCTTCTTTAAAATGAAATGCTTGATACTGCTTAATGCATAAATTTTGTGCTTCAGTTAGTTCTTGCGTGGTCAGATAGCCTCTGTTTCTCTTGTTAGGTTCTGATCTTAAATTATTTATATAACGTTTACAGTAGGCTATTACTCTTTTCACCCTCGTCAAAGATGAAAACCTCTCCTGTATACCATCTTCTACAACAGCACAATGCGATTTAACCTTTTCCAAATCTGTAGTTACTTCTTTGGGCTTCTCATAATTGATAGTTCTGTTTCACAAAACGTCAGGACTGTTGAACCACATGCTATTTTCTACTAATTCTGATAGAGATAGTCCCCTAGATGCAGCATCAGCAGCACTTTCTTTAGAGCTAATATGCGACCAATTATGAGAATCCAAATTAGACTGAATCTCTGTTACACGGTTTGCGACAAAAACCTTCCATCTACTTGGATGGCTATTAATCCACGCGAGAACCACTGTAGAGTCTGTCCATGCTCGTATGTTATGTTTTTCAATGCCTAGCACTCTTGCTGCTTCTAATATGAGTCGTGATAATAATACAGTCCCACAAAGCTCTAACCTAGGGATAGAGATTTGTTTCACGGGTGCGACTTTTTTTTTTGCAGTTAAAAGGGCTACATTAATCGCCCCACTGGAGTCGATCACACGGATGTAAATAACCGCTGCGTATGCACTATTAGAGGCATCGCAAAGCCGTGCAATTCAACTGAATCGTCAACATTAGTGTGGACCCATCTTGGTATGTTTATCGTCTCTAACAGTTTCAGTTCTTCTCAGTAAGCAAGCCACTCATCCAGTATATTTTTTGGTACAGCTTCATTCCATTCAATCCCTGCTAACCACAGCTTTTGAATTATTATTTTTGATATTATGATACTGGGGCCTACCCAGCCCAGTGGGTCAAAAAGGCGTGAAATGTCACTATTTATTTTTCTTTTTGTTACAGGTTGTTTCGGCTTCGGGAGATTGAGAGCGTAGCAAAAGGAGTCTTCACTATGGTCCCAGGTGAGTGCAACGATTTTCGAAGTTTCATCTGATTTAATTTTTAATCCTTCCTAAACATCCCCCTTTGATTTTTCCCCTTTCATAGATTCTACTAGATCCTCGCAATTACTTGTCCATTTCATCAATTCAAATCCTCCTTTACTTAATAATTCATTCATTTCATGAAATATCTTCAATCCTTCTTCCTTAGTCCTTCTTACTTATCAACAGGATGCCATCCTGTTAATAAGTCATCCATGTAATAATCTGTTAAAACTCGTTTAGCTACCATAGGATAACTATCACCTTCATCAAGAGCCAACTGTTGCAACGCTTTAACTGCCAGGTAAGGCACAGAGGCAGTTCCAAATGTCACCCTCAGCATTCTATAATGTTTCATCTCAGTTTCAGCATTATCTCTCCAGATAATCCTCTGAAAATCCACATGTGAATCGGAAATCTTCACTTGCCGATACATTTTTGCAATATCAGCAGTGAGACAGATGGACGGAATACGCCATCGCATGACCAAATGTCGCATTTCTGGCTGTAAGGTAGGTCCCATAAGGAGATTATCATTGAGAGATATGTTATTTTTTCCTTTACAAGAAGCATCGTATACTACACTGAATTTCGTCGTGTCTTTGTCCTCTCGTATTACCGCGTGATGAGGTAAGTAGATTGCCAACGGATTATCCAACTGTTCCTTCGGTACTAGCTCCATGTGATTAAGATCTATGTATTCTTCCATTACTTCTGTATATTTATCCTTTAGATTTTTATTTTTATTAAATTTATTTGCTAATGTATAAAATCTCCTTTTAGATATCTCCATGGAGCTGTCTACCTGCGGAGGATCATTCTTCAAAGGAAGGCAGACCACAGAAGAAAGGTACCTTCATCATCTCCCGTAGTTATTTTATTGAATCTTTCTTCACAACGTTTCTCTTCATCAGTGAACATTTTTTCTTTTTTTATTTCAGGTTCCGCCTCCAGTTCCCAAAACCTTTTGAGAAGATCATTATCATTTGAACAACAATGCAAGACATTTATTTTGTGTGCTGACTGTGCAGTTATGGTAATTTATCCAGAGAGTATCCAACCTAACGACGTAGCTTGAGCTAATGACTCTCCCTCTGGACTCCTCTTTATTCCTTCCAGAAGTGTCTGATTGTAAATACCTAATCCTAGTAACACATCGATACGATTTGGAGTATGATACTATGGATCAGCCAAGACCAGGCCTTCAAGTTCAATCCAGCTTGATGGGTCGATCTTGCATGTTGGTAACGGAGCCGTTATTGTCTTCAAAACAAAGGCTTCTACTTTGATTCTAAAGTTAGAGTCAACTCGTAATTGAAGTTCCATTATAACCATAGCTTTGGAAGTTGTCTCGTGCTCGCCCAATTCGGATATTTGTCCTAACATCTGAGTTTTTCTCAATCCCAAGCGCTATACGGTAGACTCTGTTATGAAAGAACATTCCGAGCCCCTGTCAGCAGAGCTGCACTGTTTCGCTACTTGTTTCGACTTGACTCTTACAAGTGCAGTTGCTAGAAGAGCCTGATTGTTAGCTCTGCCTGAAGAAAAACAAGATACTGACGTTTCTTGAACCTTTGAATCCACTACTTGTTTCGTAGAAGATGCAATTGCTTCTTCCTCGATGGTCTCAGAAATAGCTTTCCCACTAGGGTTCAAAAGTGAATGGTGTTTCCTTTTGCAAACGCGACACCTTACGCTGGTACGGCAAAACTTGGCAGAATGATTGCTACCCAAGCAATTAAAACACGCTTTATTAGTTTGTACGAAGTTTCTACGCGCGTCGACAGTTTCTTTAGAAAACTCTTTATAAAATGCAATTGCGTGTGCTTCCGAACAATACAAACATTTAACATTAGTTACATGTAGGGCTTTCATTTCATTTACAGGAGGATTACTTTGAGTCTGACTTTTCTTGACTGAGTTGGATCCGGAATCCAAAAATTCCATAGCGCGATATCTATTTGTTAAAAACTCTTTGAAGTTGGCATATGTTGGCAATTCATCTGCCGAGCTGTTATTGCTAACGTGAAATTCCCACTGCGTTTAGTTTCCGGGTCCAACTTAAGAGTTAAAATGTGTATAATACGAGTAATAACATCCCAACTTCCTACGTCAACTCCTATATTGGTCAAAGAAGCGAGACAATTATTGGTGGTATCGATTAAATCCTTGAGACTACTGTCTGATTCGTTTAGTATGTTTTTCTGGCTAAAAATTATTTTTAAAGTTAAATGACAAATATATTATTTTGTTATTATATCTGTCCTCGAGTAATTTCCAACATCTATCATAATTTTCGTTCGCAATAGGTATATGCCTCAAATATTGTTCTGCCTCACCTTTCAAATAACTTTTTAAATAATGTAACTTTTGAACCTTTCGAATGAATAAGCGCAGTATAAAAATCTCTAAATGCTGTCCACTCAGGGTATTTCCCAGAAAAGTTAGGTATATTAATTTTTGGTAACTTTATGTGTGACGATGACTTTACATTCGATTGAGCATAGTTACTTTCTGAAGTACAAGGTGCATTTACAATATTAAACTTTTCTAAAGATGTTTTCAAGTCATTTTCATTTTTCAAGTAATTAGTATCCAATAATAATTTTTGATCTGAACTCCTTATGATCAGATAAAAATTCGAACCACGTTTGCTCGATTAATTCTTATCTTTCCTCTAAATACTGTTTACTAATTCAATCTTTTGGGATATTTTTGAAGTTAGTTTGCGCCTTAATAATGCACTCATATAGTTCAATTCGAAAGTTCAACAAAGCTTCCATTTTTAAGTAAATAAACAAGAACCTTCAAAAGTAAACAAACAAAATTACAAGTTTGTAAGTTCAAACAGCAAAATGTTCTATGTAAAAAACACCCAAAATTTTCTAAGTTGTAAAGTACTCAAATTTTTCTAAGTTCAAAAGTAACAAAATTTCTTTAAAGTTTACAATGTCTCTTAAAAATTGGGCATAGGTTCCCCGTATTAACCTTTTTATCGAAATTATTCTAAGTCTTAACTAAACATGCAAATTTACTCTAAGTTGAATTTAATTTTAAAGTCCAAATAATGATTACGAAATTTTTTTAAGTTAAACTCTTCCTATTAATAAGGTTCTAAATTACTCACGATTTTCACTTCCAAAACACCACACTGACACAACTTGCCTCACTTGTACTTACTCGCCTTGCCGTACCGCCGTACGTCATTTCTACCAACTGCAACCGCTGCAACGAGGGTGGCTCTGCTCCGTGATGACGTATCCTGACGCGCACTGACGTCACTGCAGCCAAGCGCCGTCCGAGGTCACAACTTATTGACCCCTGTACTGTAGTTCACCACGTATGCGACAGCGATCCACTGCACGTAGCACGTAGCGATGGTCACGGGGGGGACCGATTTTTGAACCGCGTCTACGTGCTGTTTTCGAGAGTCATTACGAATCGTCGCGCAAACAAACTCGACGACTTCCAGCCTTCCGAACAAGCCGTTATCCGAAAAGACTTTAGCACCATAGACCATGGGTGCTGTAAAGCACCCGAAACGTCAAGAATCAAAATTAGTATAATTAAACGCGATAAAATCCGTAAAAATAGTTTTATTCAATGTATAGTGTTCGCGTAAATATAAGAAATCATTATGTAGACCATGAATACACTTCTGTCGCTTCCTTGTGGTACTCCACTTTACTCACACACTCGAGGTATAGGTATTTGAAATAAAACCCAAGAACTCAGGGCTATGCAAAGGTTATTTATTCTATCGAATCAATGGTCTTATATGTGGGCTTGAAATGGTATTATATACCGCGATTTAAAACTATACAACGCCATCTGTAGGTCATCGTCTGAACTAATCTTAACACTTATCTTAACAGTCACCCTGTCTTACACCTCTCTGCAGTCGGTTAGGTTTCGTACTCTGGTTCTGTACTCGGATAGCCATCGCAGCCCTACTGTATAAACACTTCAGCAATTCGATATACCGACAGTCAACTTGGCACCGCTGAAGGGACTGCAGCACCGCCCAAATTTCGATGGAATCAAAGGTTTTCTCATAGTCCACATATGCCAGACATAGTGGCAAATTGTACTTCTCGGACTTCTGTACAATTTGCCGAAGGGTATATATGTATGTGGTCTATGGTGCTAAAGCCTTTTCGGAAACCGGCTTGTTCGGGAGGCTGGAAGCCGTCGAGTCCGCATGGGAGACTATTCGTAAAGACTCTCGAAAACAGCACTTAGACGCGGCTCAGAAGCGAAATCGGTCTGCAGTTCTTCAAGAAAGCGTTGTCCCCCTTCTTGAAGAACAAGACCACCGCACTTCTGCTCCACTCCTCCTGTGTAGTGCCACCATAGAGAACGGAATTAAAGAGCTTCTGAAGGACTTCAAGTACCGTTTTTCCACCTGCTTTCAAAAGCTCCGCTGTTATTCCATCCTTGCCCGGGGACTTGCCCCTTTCAAGGTGCTGAAGAGCCATTCATTCTAATCTCTCTCAGACTGACGTCCGGAATATCATCGGAATAGTGAAGATAAGACTTGCTCTTGGATCGTTACACACACTTGCGTGTGGCTCCAACGATAATGTGTACAGCTGTCTATAGAACCTCTCAATCTCACTCAAACTCTCAGGTGCCCCGGAAACGACGCTGCGAAACTCGGTCTTCAGCTTTGACAGTTGGCTCTTTCTGGCAGACAGATCTCTATCAAAGTCTTTGGAGCCCTGGTTCCGCTCGATCGCTTTTTCAATGCGAGCTGTATTGAAGTTGCGTAAGTCCCGCCGCATGCATTTGGAGATGCGTCTGTTCAGTTGACTGTACGCTATCAAATCTGCTGAAGACTGGAGTTTCATTCCCCGTCTAATAGCCATGAGATTAAGAGTGTGATCGGAGAGTTTTTGTGTTCTTCTGCGGTGGGTCTTGCAGAACTTACCTCCGACCGCATGGACAGTTTCCACGAGCTTGTTATTCATATTTTCCACTGCATTGCAATCTTCTAGGCACTGAAAACGGTTTTGTAGCTCGAGCTGAAAGGTTTCGGGACTTTGGATTAGAGCTCGAGAGACTTCAGACTTCATTATACGAGACCTCTCCTACTTAACGTTTAGGTTTAGTGTGGCTCTTACCATTCGGTGATCGCTACCAGTCTTCACCCTCGCGTTCACTGAGGAGAGTTACATTACATTCGAGGATTACCGTGTCCTCCCCCTCTCTTGGGATCTCGGATAATCCTATAATATTTCAGCGCAACTTGTCTATCTCTTCTTCCAGCTTCAGGATCTTCTCGTCAGTCCTTAGGGTGTGTGCGTTATATGTTGTCAGGTCGAGTCGTCTTAGTTGGCAACTGAACCTCCACTGGAGATTCTTAGAGAGATTTCACACTCAATTATCATGGCGTATGCGGATTTTATTTTTATGAGAGCCTCGAGGCACAAAGTCAAAAGCGCAATCTTAATAGTTTGCGTACTTGCCTGATGGCACTTCCTACCGCTCTTAATGCTTTTAAAAATTATCTTTTTTAGACGATTGGATATAAGATTTATTTCCTAAAATACCTAAAACGCTTTTGTGCAATGTTATATCCTCATCAATCATCATTTTATATGACGGAAACGATGTAGTTGATTTTTTATTATCAAATCCTCGAGGAAAAAATTCAAAAGCACAATATTATTGTTTTTTTTGCATTTACTTGGTAGCCCATGACACCGTGCGTAATAATTTCAGAAATTATCTTTTCTATACGAGTTATCAAAAGCTTTTGTCTCCTAAAGTTCGACGGTTTCTTTTATAGAATAGTTAGAGGATGTTGTAGCCAATAGACATCTACATCTGTCATTGATTAAGAATCAAAATGCTAATGTTTTGTCACCCCTGAGGACTAAGATGGAATGCTTCGTTTCCGGTTCCCTAATTTCACAATACGAATCTTGCCGAAAATGCCACTCTAGAACTTTTATTGGCCATCGGTTTACGGTCCGTCGAGCTATATGACCGGCTCATTGCCACTTCCGCTTACTGATCCGTTGGGTTATGTTAGTTACTCTCCTATTGTCTATAATCTATTACCAATATGTGATGTAATCTATACCAAGCATTTAGATAAAAGTTTTGCAATTGGGAAAAATTTACATTAAAATTGACGAGGTTGTCAGCCATGCTGTGTGTTACTTGAAAAGTATTTTGAACATAAACAGCATTTAATGTACTTTTACGACATACTTTAATATTTATTCAAAATGCTACATACATAATTAATTGTATTGCGGATATCGTCGTTACGGGTTCAATAGCCTAAAGAAACACCGATCTCATATCTTTCCATGGCTCACTTTGTGGATTGTATCTTCCTCATACGGCCATCAGTGAAAGACAGTAATTTCATATGTCATCACTAACAACATACTCTGGTTGCACACCCTTGTTTTAGAGTTTTCGGGAGTTACATTTGGTCTAATATTATTTGACTCCATCAAATTGAAATGGTCCGTATACAATATTAATTAACGTCGTCTTTAACTATTACTTATTAATATTATAATTGCTATTAGAGTAGCTAAAATAAATATCTTCGGACCGCACTAACCATTGTCAAAAAAATAATGCTCGAATAAGTTTTGTAAGTATCTTAGTTAAGAAGTAGTAATATTGATTATTTGGTTGCCGTTTAGTGGCGGCGTAAGATAATCCACTATGCCATTTCATCGCGTGACTTTTACGAAAAAAGGTAACAGAAGGACACTAAAACAGGAGATGGATAGCAGAATTTCGAGATAACAGCTCAAAATAATAAAAAAACTGTGACTGCTAACAGGCATGTCAAGCGCAGAAACTATGGAAAATGTTAGGTCAATCTATAATGAATGATGAATGAAGATATGTTTTATTCATTTTGTCTTAACAGGTATAATGTTAAAACTTTATTAATCAACGCAAAAATTATTATAATACTTATCACAAAACCTAGACAATCGTAAATAACATGAACTGAGAAACGCATTTAGAAATAATATTCGTTTAAACAAATTTCAGTAGAAAAAAAAATTGAAAAATATTTCAAGAAATCGTATTTTTGTAGCAATAACGTGACTATATGGACATTATTTCATCAAATAAGATAAGTTTATTGCAAAACACCAATGTTATGTAAATTATCACATCATAGAACAAAACAAAAGATCTTTTTGAAACATATCTTTACATAAAAACACCACAAACTCGTGGTGTTACGTCTTTGGAGAATTCAAGTAGCACTTTCCTCGTCGGTAAAGTGACGTTAACTGAAGTGTCAACACAGATCATTATTTACCCTGGGGTGTCACATTGTCGAAACGAACTGTAAGGTCGAAAGAGATGATGCTTCATCGCAACAACCTTATTTTTTCCTTTATAGTTTAAACATTTTTTAACGTTAAGAATATAGCGTTTTTGCATAAAGTTGAACGCGCCGCGGGGAGCATTTCTGCATTATTAGTTGAAATTCAACTTACTTTAACTTATCAAGTTTTTTTGCAAATAACAATGTATAATAACGTAAAAATCATTTAATGAATTTTTATTTCACCTATGGACCTCTGGGGTTATTTGGAGAGATAAGTCTTTCTCTTCGGGTATCGTGTATATTTTTCAAAAGAGATACCTGTAGATAACTGTTCAAATTACTTTAATTATAATTCACGTTTATATAGTTGTATAGTTTTAAAGATAAGGCTAAGCATCCTTTAGTTTTAGACTTTACGAAAATTAAGGTTTCTATGCGTCTGGTATATTAGAGGAGTTTTGATAAGACATTAAATATTTTAATTTCAAAATAAGCCACAAAAAGTAAAACAGAAAGAAGAACAAATTATTGAGAAAGTAATGGTACGAGAAGAATTATCTTATTTGCTCCAATATGTATTAATCAACATTACATGCCCATGAATTTTACTTTATTTTTCAGATATGCAGAGGTTTTCTCTCGATGTTTTCATTTCAGCGTTATGCACGTGACCACCAACAAATAATTTTGTAGCTTTGCTGAGTCCAAAAATCTGACTTGGGTTATTCATGTGTTATAAAATTTTAAGTAAGTACTATATCCCTGAGCTACCAATAAATAAATAATATTTTATCCAGTCTATTGCATACACACTAAGTTACGGCGTCTACGCGATTTAATGAATTTGCTTTGATATTAGTAGCGCTACAGCTTTAAATGTCTTTTTTTATTTATAATAAGGGTGACAAACAAGCACAGATTCCACTTAAAAATTTATACTGTGGCCCATAGACATCTACATTTATCATTAATTGAGAATCAAATTGCAAATGCATTATCACCCCTAAGGAATGAGACGGGATGCCTCGTTACCAATAAAAGGGTCTCCGTTTCTCTACCCTCACCATACGAAACACAGCATTAAACTTTTTACTCTGGTATTCTGTGAGAGCGTGGTCCTACCCCGGTCGAGCCGACCTATTCGTGCTACAACCATAATATAGCTGCAGCGTGGCTATACCACGTAAAAAATATAATGTACATATAAATGTAAAAGTATACCGACGTCGAAAGTCATATTTATTTTTGAATATTACTAAAAGGATAATTTTATACGTGGTGGTAGTATTTAGTAGAGCCACGCTACAGCTATGTAATGGATGAAGTATTTTTTTAGTTAGTTTGCTTTAAATCACACATGACTGGATGGGTGTCGCGTGTGAGACACCACAGACGAGACGCTGAGGAGCCGCATCCGCGCAGACCAGCCCGCGACCTGAGTGCTGGCCGGCAGCAACCACCTCCAGACAATCGGCCACGTCCAAAGCGAGACTCGATGGGACTCTACCAGCTGAAAACTCTTCCTGAGAGACGCCAAGATGTTCAGCTCTGAACATTGCATCACAGCAACACTGTGACCGCGTTACCAGAACTCACGTACACAATAATTTTGCTGTAAAGCCCTAAAGTACCGTGGACATGAATTCATGTCCAGATTTTTGTGACCGTTGAGTACCGTGGACATGAATTCATGTCCACATTACGTCTGCTATTTTCGTCTTAATTAATATAAAAATACAGTATATTTTCAATAAAAACTATTTCATTCGATTCTGAACGAACTAAAAGTATAGCCAAGTTTTTACTCACTCGGCTACATAGACAAATTAAAAATAATAGACAGTCACTTTCGGGTAGTTGGTGATGTTCCTTAGAAATGACGTAAATTAGTAACTACATTGACCTCAATTCTATTGTATAAATTGTAATGATTTGTTAGCAAAATCCTCCTTCAAAGCTGGACGACGTCTTTGTTGGCGGTAATCCGCCGAGACTCCTGGTAAGACCCTCTCACTGCGGCCAAGACAGTTTTAGCCGTCAGAACCTCTGATCAGTCTTGTAAGTCTGCTTGACTGGCAGTGAGAGAACCCCATCACCTAACCCTGACATCCTGTCTCTGTCCGCCTGTTACATTAGGTCTCATGGTGCAGACATCCCGTTCTTTTCTAATTTATGTACATATATGTGTATGGTAGGGCTAGGATATTACAGACTGCTAGGGACTTAGTTAGGGTCTGTAGGGTCTAATACTCCTTACTACCATATTCATGTGCAGCCAGGTAGTCGAGCTGACCTGACTGTACAAATCAGTAGCATCTTAAATAGAAGTTACTTGTAATTAACATGCATTGTTTTAATTATACAATTATATATTATCATTATCTTCATAAGATGTTTTAATTGAAAACATCAGTAAATATTTTAAAGTAAATCAAACCAATTTTACCTAACTAATTGGACACGGCTTACATAGTATCTAAGTATAATATATTATTATAATTACATAATTTATCGATTGTTATTACTTTGCCAAGATTAAAAATATATTGAACTATGTAATTAAGATTAAAATTAGACAAATGTTATTAGTATTTAAATAATTTCATTCATTATTTATTTATTATATTTTATAACTTTTTAAAAATTTGCATGCCAAATGTGATAACTATGTGTACAAATGTATAAAATTAAAATTATAAAAATATTCAATGTACAGAAATCGTCGTGTTAAAGTTTTAGTTTAGATTACATTTACAACAAAAATAGCAGAAAAAAGGATTTACTTAGAACGATAGATTTCTTATTTACTTTTATTGAGACTACAAAACAGTTTGTAATATTTTACACATTATATACATTATATTTTTAGAAATATATTTTTTTTGTTGATAACCGGCTGTCATTGCTCACATGAGTAACAAACAGACAAATCTCAGTAGAAAAATTTCGTTGCAAATAAAAGAGTACAAATTTTTCTTAAAGGCAAGTTTGATTAATTATATTTATTTATGCAATTTAAAAAGTACTTAACACATACGTATCACGGATATTAAGCCAAACCAATAAAAATAAGAGAAGAAAATACTATATGACGATAAATATCATTAGTTAAAATGACGTAATTTAAAAAAAACCGTCTTGTAGGAAAAATATTAAGTTTATATATAAATATATCGCAGAAATTCCATCTAAAATTGTGGGGCAATGACTAACTCGTTTTGATTATAATAAGGACAATTTTCGTAATTAGCTTGTTCGTTTCTGAAAGAGATCGAGTATTCCAGGGGGACGCCGAGGTTTATTTATATTAATGCTTTAAACAACAGTTTGATAAAGTTTTACGTCAGTTTTGCGGTTTAGTCTATTTTGGTCCAAGTAATTTAGTTATTTTATATTAATTTTGGGGGATTTTTAAGTATTTTTTACAATAAACTACATTCTAAATGATATTACTTACATCTAGAGTGATTTTAATATTTTGCTGGGATTTTAAGGTGAGAATTATTTTTTATTATCTGTAAATACCGGTAGTACAGAATGTCCACCGGCAGATTTTACATTTTAACTAAAAATAAAAACTCAAATTTAAATGCACTCAAATTTATTTACAAGTTTTCTTGTAGTGAAATATTGCGGATTTCAAGTTTTAAAAACAACACCACTTAAATGGCGCCCATTTAGCTCTAAGCATTCTTGCAATCTTAACTTCATGTTGTCGAAGACTCAATTGCAGAGATCTGGACTAATGTTATTGATTTCGCGACGGATATTTTCCTGTAGGGGCCTTATTGTCGATGACGAATTGCTATATACGCGAGATTTAAGATATTCCCACAGGAAACAATCACATGGGGTTAGGTCCGGCGATCTACGGGGCCAGTCGATGTCACCAAAGTGGCTTATTAATTTTCCTGGGAAAATGCTTCTTATTTTCTCTCTTGAGGCTTTAGAAGTATGAGCCGTGGTCCTATCCTGCAGGAAATGTGTTTTGTTATTAAAGCCAACATACTTACGTAGCTCCGGTATAAAAGATTTGTCCAGCATCTCGCAGTATCTTCCTGTAGTGACGGTTTCACGTTCGCCATAAAATAAGGGCCAATAATGCCATGACTGGAAATGGTACACCAAAGTGTTGTCTTCGGGCTGTGCTGAGTCTTTTGATGAACGTCTATGGGGTTATGTTCGCTCCAATATCGCATATTCTGCTTATTCACATATCCCCCAACATGAAAATGCGCCTCGTCAGTAAACAGAATGTTACCTAAACGCGCAGGAGTAGAAAATCGTTCCGAAACTAACCAAGCGTAATTTTCTCTTCTTGTAATGATTTCTTATATTTACGCGAACACTACACATTTAAATAAAACTAGTTTTACGGATTTTATCGCGTATATTAACTTATTTTATATTCCCGACGTTTCGAGTACTTTACAGCACCCATGGTCACGGGGGACTGAGGTATTTGACGTCCCAATGTCATAGTTAACCACGGTTACCTCCACGAACGCACAAAAACCTTTTGGTTTTTGGCCAAAACTTCTCCGCAATCATGCGCATGGAAAAGATATGATCCGTACATCCCATTCCTTTCTAAATCTCTTGCTTGCACACCCCAAATTTTTCCATCAGTATCTTTCATAACTCTTTCAATTAGCACCTAAGCATACAATTTTCCGACAATGCTAAGAAGGCTGATACCACGGTAGTTTTACAGTCCTGCTGCGATGCTTTCTCTTATATATTGGGACTATCACAGCTTTGCACCAGTCTCCAGGTACCCGCTTAAGTTCCCAACACAAATTAAACAAGATGTACAGCAGGTCTGCCACCACTCCTCTCCAGCCCTTAGCATTTCGAGTGATACTCTATCATATCCGGCTGCCTTACTTGCTTTCGTACTTTTCATTGCTTTCATTATTTCATCTATACCTATCTCTCTATTTCTTTCCTCTTCTTTCGGAATTTCTATTTCATTTAATTCAAACGTCTCATCACTCATAAACACGCTTTCAAAGTATTCCTTCCATCTCCTTAAACTCGAAACTTCGTTATTCAGAATACAGCCATTCTGATCTCGTATAGCATTCATTCTAGGCTGTTTTGAATGTCCCCTGGTAGTTCTTACGAGTTTCCAGAACATTTTAATATTTGCCTGGAAGTTATCCGATATTCTTCTATCATTCTTATCAGTTCTTTCTTGCTTTTCCTTTCAACTACTTTTTACTCTCTTATTCAGATGTCTAAAGAGTGTCTTTTTCCTTCAATATCATCATTTATACCGCTAGAATGACTAGCCTTGGTTGCTAGTAAATCTAGCCATGCTGTCTTCTTTGCTTCAACTTCCATCCTTATCTGATTATCCCACCATAAAGTGTTATTTTTCCTTTCATTCGTTCTCTTAGTTACATCACATACTTCGGTAGCACAGCACCAAACCTTTCTTGACATTATACCACACAGTCTCCAAGTCTAAATCATTCATACACAATTCATCCATACCACTTATATTTTCTCTCAGTCTAAATTTGAACTTCTCTTTCACACTTTCATTTTGTAACCTCTGTTCTTATACGCTGTAACGCAGTGGTAGACACAGATGTCCGATGCCGCCAACATCTGAATAGACCATTAATTCGGCATAAGACCAAGTAATGATCCGTCCCTACGTTTGACCCCGGTAAACCCTTGTATCTACCACAGCGTACCAAATGTGATAACTATATGTACAAATGTATAAAATTAAAATTATAAAAATATTCAATGTAGAGAAATCGTCGTATTAAAGTTTTAATTTAGATTACATTTACAACAAAAATAGCAGAAAAAAGGATTTACTTAGAACGAGAGTTTTCTTATTTACTTTTAATGAGACTACAAAACAGTTTGTAATATTTTCACATTATATACATTATATTTGTAGAAATATATTATTTTGTTGATAACCGGCTGTCGTGGCTCATGAGTAACAAACAGACAAATCTCAGTAGAAAAATTTCGTAGCAAATAAAAGAGTACAAATTTTTCTTAAAGGCAAGTTTGATTAATTATATTTATTTATGCAATTTAAAAAGTACTTAACACAAACGTATTACGGATATTAAGCCAAACCGAGAAAAATAAGAGAAGAAAATATTATATGACGATAAATATCATTAGTTAACATGACGTAATTTAAAAAACTGTCTTGTAGCAAAATATTAAGTTTATATATAAAAATATCGCAGAAATTCCATCTAAACTGATTAACCTGTTTTGATTATAATAAGGACAATTTTCGTAATTGGCTTGTTCGTTTCTGAAAGAGATCGAGTATTCCAGGGGGACGCCGAGGTTTATTTATATTAATGCTTTAAACAACAGTTTGATAAAGTTTTACGTCAGTTTTGCGGTTTAGTCTATTTTGGTCCAAGTAATTTAGTTATTTTATATTAATTTTGGGGGATTTTTAAGTATTTTTTACAAAAAAACTACATCCTAAATAATATTACTTACATCTAGAGTGATTTTAATATTTTGCTGGGATTTTAAGGTAAGAATTATTTTTTATCATCTATAAATACCGGTAGTACAGGATGTCCGCCGGCAGATTTTACATTTTAACTTAAAATAAAAACTCAAATTTAAATGCAATCAAATTTATTTACAAGTTTTCTTGTAGTGAAATATTGCGGATTTAAGTTTTAAGAACAACACCACTTAAATGGGGCCCATTTAGCTCTAAGCATTCTTGCAATCTTAACTTCATGTTGTCGAAGACTCAATTGCAGAGATCTGGACTGATATTATTGATTTCGCGACGGATATTTTCCTGTAGGGGCCTTATTGTCGATGGTGAATTGCTATATACGCGCGATTTAAGGTATTCCCACAGGAAACAATCACATGGGGTTAGGTCCGGCGATCTACGGGGCTAGGCGATGTCACCAAAGTGGCTTATTAATTTTCCAGGGAAAATGCTTCTTATTTTCTCTCTTGAGGCTTTAGAAGTATGAGCCGTGGTCCTATCCTGCAGGAAATGTGTTTTGTTATTAAAACCAACATACTTACGTAGCTCCGGTATAAAAAAGTTGTCCAGCATCTCGCAGTATCTTCCTGTAGTGACGGTTTCACGTTCGCCAAAAAATAAGGGCCGATAATGCCATGACTGGAAATGGTACACCAAAGTGTTGTCTTCGGGCTGTGCTGAGTCTTTTTATGAACGTCTATGGGGTTATGTTCGCTCCAATATCGCATATTCTGCTTATTCACATATCCCCCAACATGAGAATGCGCCTCGTCAGTAAACAGAATGTTACCTAAACGCGCGGGAGTAGAAAATCGTTCCGAAACTAACCAAGCGTAATTTTCTCTTCTTGTGTCACGGAGGGGACTGACTTGACTGACCTGACTGACTGACTGACGTGACCATGGGTTGCTGTAAAGCACCCGAAACGTCGGGAATTAAAATAAGTAAATTAAACGCGATAAAATCCGTAAAAATAGTGTTATTCAGATTTCCAGTTTCAAACGAATTGGGTAGCTATTTTAACGTTTTAGGATTTCATGGAGCGATACTCACCCGCGCCCGTCGCGATAGCACTACATGTGTAGAATATAACAAATATAGGTATATGACTATAGTTAATTAAACGATGAGATTTATGTTTGAGGCGCGTGCCGTTGTTGATATATCGACCCTTTAAGTAACAAATGTCGTAAAAGCCAAAATGGCCAAAATTAGTTTTTAACACCTTTAAAATCAGTTTCGCGCGCTCTATCGACCTGTATATTTGAAAAGTTCATATTCGCAAAAAGGTGTCTTTTCAACGCGCCTACGTTAAGGTTAAGAACCTAGTTTGTTCTTATAATAAGTCGTAATGATCAATTTGGAGAGGGATTTTTTATAATTAAAGTTGTAAAAGACATGTTTTTTCTTTGCATGGCTTTTGCTACATAATGTGATAAAATCTTAAAAGATTATCTTTGAGCATTTTTGTCGTAAAATCAACCACATTATCAACTATGGTTATTACGACGATTTTTAAACTGAAAATTTCAAAACAGCAATGTCAATTTATGTCGTGAAAACCACTACCTTTCAAAATATGGTATTTACACCCTAAACTGCATTACAGTGTTTAACACTTTGCATAAAATTATGGCTTTTACTGCATTATTTATAATCTAAAATGTTGAAATTTAGACGAATTAAAATTATAATTAACTCCGCCGCGCCGCGCCGTCTCTCATTGGCGCGCGGTGTAGTGAGTGGTAGCATCCCGCGACAAACGCGCGCGTGTACGCATTCCCCGACCACAGCGTCTCTGCTATAGTTAAGTTAATTTAGTTAGTAGGGTATAAAAAGTATGAAGGATAAACAGAGCTTTGGATTAATTTTTAGGAACAAAACAACCGTTGGAATTTATGATAAACCACAAAAAACATCAGGCTAGCAAATTGTAGGTAAAATTATTATTATTAGCGATGTAACCAAATTATTTTTCAATTATATTATATATTTAATATATTATCTTAATTTCTGTCTACAAATAATTACAATAAGATTAATCTAACCACCTCTTGCTAGGATATCAAACGGCTTTTACTACAAACGGTCAACTATTGTTAGGTTATAAACTATATTTTACTGCAAACAGTCATTTATTGCTAAAATATCAAACTGGCTTTTACTACAAACGGTTATCTACTGCTAATGTGTAAATTGATTTTCACTTAAATTAATCCATTTAAAACCGTACGCACTTTGGTTTTGCAAGAAAACATCACAATTAAACTAATTGCTGCAAAATTAATAATAATAAAAAATACAGTATTTGTACCTTAATAGGATGAAAGTTACCGGCCTTTGTGCATCAGGTGGACTGTGTGCTTGTTTGTTACCCTTATCCTATAAAAAAAACCTCATTTTTTCTTTTGATATTCATTGGCGTTAACTGCAAAATACGTCCTAAATGCAACTTGTAATTTGGCTTCTCAAATTATCTATGCCGTATCATTATGTAACGAAAATAGCTAACCATTTTTGTTTAACTTTACAGGTCATCCTTTAATGACATCGTTGGTATAGCAGATTGGTATATAGAACAGTGTCAAAAAACCGACTTAACTGTCAAGAAATCGACACAATAAAGTCATATCTACTAAAACACCTGTCAAAAGACAGCACGGATGATATAGAAAAAAGTGATATTGAAACACCTGATAAAATACCGTACTTGTGTCTCACCAGATAATAAAATTCGAACATACTTCCACAATATCACGATTTAATGACTTCATCGGAAGTCCGGATGCAACTCCTTCTAAAATAAATGATTGCCTATTTTTTACTGAATTACCAACTACACTACCTCAACTCGTAAATCAATCGTGGCCAATTATATTTACAGTCATCTCCCCAGCACCACACCTAAAGTTGAAAAAGCAGCACTGGTCGTTTGCTTCTTCACTCATCATTGCTTCATCTTTCTAGCTCTGAAACCGACGCACCACCCAGCCACTTATATATCTCTACACACGCTGTAGTGAACGATATATATCGCCACCCACCTACCTTTCTAGCACCGAGTCCAAACAAAGTTGATAACTGAACACTCTCCAACCGGTCACCTGCCTCTGTTCATGTTGTATTGAACGATGCTAACCTCAAACTTTCCAGCGTCGAAATCAAACTTAGCAGTGCAACACTGGCCTACCGCTCACATGCGCATACATGCTGCACTCTATTTATTGGCCGATATTTATCTCCATCTTCCTTTTACCAGACCCGAGCCTAATATTGACAAACCATGATGCCACAGTGAACACGTCAGGTTTATTCTAAAGAGTTATTTTACTGAATATCTGTGCATCATTTCGAATATAGATCAATTTTAATTTTATATTTTAACAAAAATTTGTTTGACTACTTTAACACCAAAATTATAAAGTCTGTAAAATTTGTCGTTAAAACCAGTTACAACTTTTTTTTTGTAGTAATAGCCATACTATTTCTGGAACTATTGAAGCTGCGTTATTTTAAGTTTCTTAATATGAAACTACTCAAAAACCTAAACATACTAAGCTTTAGTGGCATATAACAGCTTTAGTATTTCAAAAAATATGCAGATAATAAACTCAACCATTTTTGTTTTTCGCTCGTCCTGTAAAATGATGTTTTGGTTTTTACGACATTTGTTGCTCAAAGGGTCGATATATCTATCACGATATATCTTCTATATAGATATATAGAAGATGGTGCCCGCGCGCTCTAAGGTCGTGAATCGCTGAAGACGCGGGTGCGTGGTGGCGTGGCCTTTACTAGTTATCGATTTATCGCTAATAAACTGCCTCGCACCCGCCTGCACTGCGCTCATCTCCCGTTAAATTTGCGGGCGTTACCGTTTCCGCAACAGGCAAGAAACCTTAAAACGCTGCTTCCTCGTGAGTTTTAGAATAATAACGCAGTTTCTCTATCCGTGCGGGCAAGTAATATTGTTAAGGAATAATAATGTCATAATATATTATAATATGGCAATGTGAAAAAAGTCATTTTTTTAATTAAAATTTCTGTCTTAAGTCACACTTGAACAAGTCCCTACTGCTCTACTGACTACTGAGACCTTGTGAGAAGAAGCGGCAATAAACTCACAAGTAGACTATTTTTTCTCCCAACAGTTATAATTTAACATTATAAAATATTCACTTAAGTGAGAAAGTGTAATTCAATAATAATTATAATTAAGTCCACGCATTCTTATCTTTTAAAAATCATCTAATTTATAATATTATTTTCTTCATACGAATGCTTTTAACATGCAGCTTGAATGTATGCAAAGGCAAATGACATACATCTACCCAAAAATTTGCCGTTAGTTACATGGAGTCCGTATTAAAATTATAGATATATAGAACGACATCGACCACGTCCAAATGGCTACAGATTCCTTGTTACAGCAGATCCCATCCGCAGAGATCGTGATCCTTGGCGATTTTAACGCCCACGAATGTCTCGGTTCACGTTCAACCGATTATGCGGGGAGATCTGTTTATGACTTTGCTTTGGCATATGGTCTTACATACCTGGTTATTTCGCCTACGTGGATTCCAGATGTGGAAGATCATGCACCTTCCCTGTTGGACCTTCTGTTGACCTCTCATCCGGACGGATATCAGTTTTCCGTCGACGCTCCTTTAGGCTCGTCGGACCATTGTCTTGTCCGGAGTGTGGTGCCACTCACACTAACGTCGCGGTTGCATTCTGCAGGCTGCCGCTGTGTTTGGCACTATAGGTCGGCCGATTGGGATAGGATGCGGTCTTTTTTTGCATCCTACCCTTGGGGGCGGGTTTGTTTCTTGTTAGAAGATCCCAGCATTCTGCTGATTCTGTTGCTGATGTGGTACTTCAGGGTATGGAACTTTATATTCCATACTCTGTGGTGCCCATCGGAGGCAGATCCCAGCCATGGTTTGTTCTATCCTGTAAAATAGCATCACGCTATAAGCAGAAGTGCTACCGGGCCTGGGCTGACGCATCAACGTCTCGGGATGTAAACACCAGCGCTCTTAAAAGAAGTATAATTCCGCCTTCAGGTCCTTCAAAGAGTTCATTGCCAAGGCAAGGTCTGAGCACATCGGCAGAATTGGCGAGAAGCTAGTTCACCTTCCTTCGGGAACCCGTGCATTCTGGTCTCTCGCCAAGGCTGTCCAAGGGAACTTCTGTCAGCCATCTCTACCATCTCTGCACAGAGAGGACGACTCACTGGCCCATGCCGCAAAGGAGAAAGCCGATCTGTTAGGCTCTCTTTGCGTCCAACTCGACTCTTAATGACGGGGGAACACACCGCCGACCATCCCGCGGTGTGAGTGCTCCATGCCGGACGTGCGGTTTACACAGCGCTCGGTTCGCAAAGCACTCCTCTCCCTGGACGTCAGCAAGTCGAGTGAGCCTGATGGAGTCCCTTCTATTGTGCTGAAGACGTGTGCTCCGGAGTTGGCCCCGGTTTTAACGCGTCTCTTCCGGTACTCCTACTGCCAAGGCGTAGTCCCGAATTCATGGAAGACAGCTTTTGTCCACCCGATCCTAAAAGGGCAACCGCTCAGACTCGTCCAACTACAGGCCTATCGCCATCACCTCCTTGTTCTCCAAAATAATGGAGTCTATTATAAACTGCCAGCTCATGAGGTACCTTGAGGATCACCGGCTGATTAGTGACCGTCAATACGGTTTTCGTCGTGGTCGATCAGCTGGTGATCTTCTGGTCTACCTGACTCATAGATGGGCGGAGACAGTAGAGTCCAAGGGGGAGGCATTGGCCGTTAGTTTGGACATAGCGAAGGCCTTCGATCGGGTCTGGCACAAAGCGCTTCTTTCGAAGCTCCCTTCCTATGGGCTTCCCGAGATATTGTGCAATTGGATCACCAGTTTCCTTGCTGATCGGAGCATCTAGGTCGTAGTAGACGGTACATGCTCTGATTACAAGCCTATCAACGCTGGTGTTCCACAAGGCTGCGTGTTATCACCAATGCTGTTTCTCCTGCATATCAATGATATGTTGCAAACTGGTAACATTCATTGCTATGCAGACGACAGCACCGGTGATGCCTAATATACCGGCTGTGCAAATATTTTTCGGGAAAATCTCAATTTCACCAACGCACATTGCGACAAAACTCGCGATACCATCCATACCACCTGGATTATTGGCGGTCCACCACTGTGCGATTTAGAAAAAGTTTTCTGCCTCGCACAACTTCCTTGTGGAATCGATTACCACCAGCGATTTTTCCGGACCGATACGACTTAGGGACCTTCAAGAAAAGAGCCTACTCCTTTTTAAAAGGCCGGCAACGCATCTGCAATTCCCCTGTTGTTGCGTTTGTTCATGGGCGGCGGTAGTCACTTACCATCAGGTGAGCCGCATGCTCATTTGCCCCCTCTCCTATATAAAAAAAAAGATATTACAAATTTTTTCAATGGTATTAAAGCAGTTTCGCAGATAAATAATATTGTCGAAAATTAACTGTGATGCAGTACTTAAGATATTTATTTCTTTAAAAAGGTCTTCAAGTGAATCTCTTGGTCTTATATTGTAAATAGCGCGAATAGTTCTTTTACTTAGTTTATATGTATTTTCAATATCTGTTGCTGATCTCCACCATAAAGATCCATAGGACGTAACACTGAGGAAATAGCCAAAATAAACCAATCTTGATGCATTGCGTGCTTATATTATCAAAAAATATTTTACATTATATATTTTGGAAGATTTACCGAAGTTGACACGCTAGGTAGATACATAAGTGTTCGCGGGATAAAAAATAATATAGCAGTTCTAATGCGTATGCACAGCCAATGATTAATACGATCTGTAGTTACGAGTATATCATATTGAAGTAATAAGTACGGAGTCCAAAAAATTCAGTTACTTTGACGAAAAATTATTTAGGTTATATGTGACAACCATCTTATTTATATTGTATGGTATAAATAATATGCAGTTTATTTTAAAATAACCTGATTATATATTTTTTATAGACGGCAAGGGAGCCCGCTATAGTTGCCACGCCTCCCTTCTATGAGGCAGTTTATTGGGGAGACTTGTGTTCGGCTGTGGACTTTTATAGGCTATAATGGATTTTTTACATAAAGGTAACAAACTAGCACACAGTCCAACTAATAGGATGATGTGGCTCATAAACATCTATCATCGATTAAGAATCGAAATAGAGTTGCGTTGTCACCGCTACGGCCTAAGATGGAGTACCTTATTACCATTAAAAAGGGTTTCCGGTTTTCTACACTCACCATATGAAACGCAGTAGCATTATTCTGCTGTTTCACGCCGGTATCCTGTGAGTATGTGGTCCTTCCTCAGTCGAGCCAATCCATTCTTGCTGCACCTATATAATATCCTTTATAAAACAATTTCTTCTATAAATTCAAATTCCAACTAAATTTGATTTTTATAAAGGTAATCAAAACTTAAAAAATTAATTCACTAAAACTAATTTTGTTTTACTCGTAATGTAGCATGTAATGTCGCAGTAGGTGTCTGAACCACATCTTGTTTATCAAATACAATTAAGGTGTAACTGAAAAATATTATTACTTTACGAGAAAATTTTCTCTAACAAAAAATAAACCTTTTATTAAAATGGTACTCGCTGCTGTGCAATAAATTGTTGCTAAGGAAGATGTATTCTAATTGCTGTTCACAGTTGGCATTCAGCCAGGGAATCTCGATAAAACTACGAATATAAGGCTTGTTTAACTAATTCTAATGTTGAAGATATCCGTAATATTGTAGTTCAGTGCTAGCCAGAAATAATACGTATTAGGAAACACTATTAATATTATTATTATCTAAAGTTTTATTATGAACTTTCTTAGCATTTGTATTAGCAAGATTATTAAAAGATTGCATGTTAAATTTATATTGAGCTAAATTAAAATAATTTTATACACATTTCAACACTTTTGCCAACCCGTCGGCCATGCATGGCATCTATGTATAATTCCTTTATGAGGCTTTCTATGGGGGAAGCCTTCAGCAGTGTACTTTTATAGCCTGTAATGTATGAAATGTATAATGTATAAATACAAGTTTCTTTATTTGCAGTATTTTATTAATCGCAGTACAGTAAAATAAAGGGGTAGTTTTATATACACTAAAATAAAAATTAAATTACAATATAAAAGGTCGGGGAAAAAGTTTCTTCGCATTTGTTTGTATAAAATTATAGAAAAATTTCTTTGGTCGTACTTTTTGTATCTGGCTGGTTTTAATATCCAATACATATAGGACATTATGAAGAAGAAAAGTAAAAAGTAAAAAACGCTTTCCCGCCATTTTTAAATTGTTCTAACGAAGAAATTCGATACATTATGAAGTTTTATTAGAAAAAACGGAAAAATGCGACTCAAGCCGCGAAAAAAAATTGTGACGTTTATTAACCTAATGCAGTGTCAGTAAGATTAGCACAAAGTTGGTTCAAATGTTTAGTCCGGTTTAATAATAAAATAAAGGCGTAGAGAAGTGACGACCCCATCGCGCGCTGACGTAACAGTTAAGTGACAAAACTGCTACGTCGGCGCAGTCAGTCAGCGCCTTGCCAAGAGGTGTGAGCGCCGTGCCTCGGCAGAATTGAAGGTGCTAATTTGGGCCCGTTTGTGCTTATGGCCAAATCATGAAACTGAGCCGGGCCTGGGCGTCTCCCGTTATTTGACGCCCATTTTATTAACGATGGAAAAAAAAGACCGCGCATAGGGCCGCTGCCTGGGGGTCGCCGGGGCGCGACTGGAGCTGGCGCTGTACGTGACAGCATGCGGGCCGCCAGCCGAGCACGAGGTACTGCACGACCACCTAGTAGCCCCTCGCATCCATCATCCCCACCAGATGGCTTGATGTCAGCAGGGTTCTCTCGCACTCGGCAAGCGGCACCCGCCGCTGGTGGAGTACGCCGCATGCGTTGGACAAAAAATATGAACACAAACGTATTGCGGGCGTACTATAGGGCGAAAAGGGAAGAAACTGGAGGGATAGCGTATCGGGCTCGGATGCATTGCTTTTTTTTGCTGAGCTGGAGCCGTCTGTTCCCGTCACAGAGCAAAACCTGGCAGACGTTCGTTGAACGTTGAACGTTCGAAGAACGTTGGCAGAGTTCGGTACATCATACGCTCGAAAATATTTTATTACGGCGAACGAGACTACGGCGTGAGGCTATTCCCTCATCGAATGAACGAGTTATAGCTGGGAATGCGGCTCCTAAGGCCATACGCTAGCAGCCACATGGAAGCCGCCATGGATCTTCCCGCTCTGGTTGATTCAGGCAATGATGGAAAGGTCACCACGAACTAGATGAGGAGTAAATTGGAGGAGGCGATTGTGGAAACGCGCTGTACACCTCTCGAAAATCGACAACGACTCCTGCGCATAACCCTAAGCAAGCGGAATCAGGATGTCGTTACGGCCCTGAAACCATTGCTGGCAACCTTTTGGAAACCAGCCTTTGCGATACGGACTCAATACTCTTTGGCACCGCTTTTCACGTTTGGACGTGCTACTGGGCATAGTAGCACTATCCCAGCCTGGAGGCTATCAATCCTTCTTTTGAGGACGGTATCGCAAAGGCAAGGGCAATAAGGCAGATTGATAAGCTTCAGGTCGGGCAATAATAGGCCGAGAATTGTGCGCACCGTCAGGATGCCGTTTGCTGAGACAAATATCAGTTTGTCCCAGCCGGATATAACGCAAAACTGATGGAGCGCATAGACGACCTGAAGCAGAGAATTGCTGGGGAAGCGGATTCGGCGATATACCGAGAGGTTGACACGGTTCAACCAGAATTGTCTCTTCCAGAGTGATCAGAAGAGGCTCTATAAATCATTGGAGCGGCCAATGGTACTGGAGTGGTATTGGAACGGGCCCAGCACCGAATCAGGACGACACTGTCGCATTCTGGCGCGGCCTGTGGTCAGAGCCCGTAAACCACTTGCCCGTAAAGCCCTTGGACGGAAGTTGTGGCGAATCAGTGTGCGAATGTTACGCCCATGGACCCCGTCATCATAACGCCGGATGACGTAGCTGAGGCGGTCCGTAGGGCCCCGAACAGGAAAAGTCCGGGACTCGACGGACTGCATCACTACTGGCTGAAGGGTTCGTGGTGTGTCACGATGTGCTCGCTCGACAGTTTCAAGAGGCTCTCGACCAAAAGTCACTGAGCCCCTTCACTACTGGGATCACTTTGGTTCCTAAAGACCGATTCCACAGACCCGAGCAAATACCGCCCCATTACGTGTCTACCCACCATATATAAGACACTGACATCCATTTTGAGTACGTGAAGCATTCGTCCCCTGGACTTAAATCAGGTGATGTTGCGTGCTCAGAATTGATGTCGTGGATGAATAGATGGTGGTCGTGGAACCAAGAAACCACTCCTTATTGACGCGGTCAAGGGCAAGGTGGTTAAACGCAATCGTCCGAACTTATCCGCCACCTGGATAAACTACAAAAGGTATTTTACTCGGTGCCTCATACATGGCTGAATAGGGTCCTCGAGCTGTACAAGGTTGACTGTACAGTTAGAGACTTCCTCGGGCAGTGTATAGGGCAGTGGAGTACGATCCTTTGTCATCTATCTGTCCACGCTCACAGAATAACAGCGTAAAATAGCAGCTTAACACTGCTGTGTTTCGTATGGTGAGTGTAGAGAACCGGAGACCCTTTTACTGGAAAGAGGCATTCCATCTTAGTCCTCGGGTGACAACGCATCTGCATTTTGATTCTTTATTGAGGATAGATGTAGATTTCTATGGGTCACAGCACCACTTACCATCAGGTGGACTGTGTGCTCGTTTGTCACCCTATCCTATAAAAAAAATCTAGGTGAGCGGATGACGGCTGCGGAGAACCACATAAGGCTAAGAAGGGGAATCTTCCAGGGCGATTGTTTGAGTCCAATCTGGTTCTGCCTTTCTCTGAACCCTCTCAGTACCTTATTGGAGGATTTCGGGAGGGGATTTCAGCTTCGGAAAGGAGGTACATAAGTGACCCACCTTTTCTATATGGATGGTCTCAAGTTATTCGCCTCCAGCCGCTCACATCTTATGGAATTGCTAAACATCACTTGTGATTTTAGCAATTCTATTAGAATGGAGCTGGGGACGGATAAGTGTGCGGTCCTCCATGTCGAAAGGGGTAGGGTTGCTAACTTTGAGGGCATAGACTTAACTATGCCCATCAACATAAAGACCCTATCCGAGGCTGAAACATACCGATACCTCGGTATGTTACAAAACATAGGTATCGATGAGGCGAACATAAAACAGTCAGCCTCCGATGTGTTTTATGCACAACTGACAAAAGTGCTTAACAGTCTTTTGTCGGGCGTTAATAAGACACACGCATATAACGGTGCCTGTTCTTATGTATACCTTCGGCATACTCAGGTGGACTCAGACCGAACTGAATGCTCAGGATAGAAAAGTCCGCACTATTATGATGTCCCAGGATGCATCATCCGAGATCGTCAGTAATGAGGCTGTACTTGCCGCGGAAACATGGTGGGCGCGGCTTTTAAGCACCTCACCATGCATAATCGTGAAGTGTGCAGCCTGTAATTACTTCCTGACGAAATCGGATGATCCATTCTACAGGGACGTCATTTCGTTTGATAAAAGGCTAACCCTTTATCCTTAGCCAACGAGCAATGGCAAGACGACAGTACAGTGCATTTCCGACCGGAAGACCGTATGGAAGGGGAAAACTCCACGGGAGGTTCTACAAGGCTCTACATGAGCCTTTCGTAGACACAGTTGCCCTCTCCACTGGCTACGTTTCGGTGACCTCTTTGGGAAACCGAGGGTTTTGTTTGTGCGATACAGGGTCAGGTTATTAAGACCAACAATTATTGGAAATACATCCTAAAAGATGGCGCCGTCGACATCTGTCGAGCTTGTCGCCATCCCGGTGAGTCACTTAAGCATGTCATCTCCGGTTGTTCGGCGCTTCCTCACTCTGAGTATTTGCACAGACACAACCTAGTAGCCAGGATTTTACACCAGGAGCTCGCTCTGAAATAATGTCTCGTGGATCAGAAACTGCCATATTATAAGTACTTACCGGAAGCCTTGCTCGAAAATGACCGCACCAGGCTCTACTGGAACCGGGCCGTCATCACAGACAGAACTATTCTTGTGAATAAGCCTGATATTGTGGTGATGGACCGGGTACAGTTAAGGATATTTTGGTCGACATTACCATTCCTTATGACGAGAACCTCGAGAAAGCCGAAACAGATAAACAGACAAAATATCTGGACCTGGCTCGCGAGGTGACCGACATGTGGTGGTATGCCAACCGAAATTATTCCTGTGTTCGTTTCTGCGAACGGGCTAATCCCGGTCAGCCTCTCAGGTCATCTGAGGCGACTGGGACTCCGTGACGGACCGCTCCAGGCTCAAATGCAGAAGGTGGTGCTCCTCGATACCACCCGCATCGTCCGCTGGTTTCTTTCCTTATCGAGCTTTTCCTGTTAGGATCAGGGTACTTTGCAGTTCTTTTGTTCTTGACATTTGTGTATGGTACAGATAAACGATGACACCGTCTGATGCATTGATACACGAAAGTTTTCAAAACAGGCAAAACACCTGTTTTTTATATAGTAAGCTAATCGGGTAGCGGTAAGGTAAGAAAAGCATCACTTTTAGGACAGCTCTTTGCGCTCGCTCCATTTCCATTAAGTGTGTTTTGCACGCACCACCCCAAGAACATATGCAGTAATTTATTAAACAGTGGCATAGAGCATTATAAGTCTGGACTAAAAGTTGTTGACTAGCTATTGTTCTTAATTTTCTGAAAATAAATAATGTTTTTTTTATTCTTTTGGCCGTATTCAAAATGTGTCGATACCATGACAGATTTTCATCTATTGTGACACCCAGGTATTTAATGTTTGTTACCCTTTCTATGCAGGAGTGCAGTTGCATCTTGATTGAACGTTAGGTTTGTTACATGAATTAGAATGTATGACTAAAGTCAAATTTGTTTTGTGATTCGATGCTTTGGTTTTACTAAAGCATCGAAAAGAAATATATTTTGTTTTGGAGATGTTCTGTGTTAGTTTTCCAAACATTTATTTACTCTAATTACACCAGTTTCAGTTAGTTTTTGAACAGTTTCCCAGTCCTTCCCGTGAAACAGCAGCACAGTATCATCAGCAAACATTATTATACTAGCTGCTGGAATGTCTAATTTACACAGTTCATTAATATAAATTAAAAATAGAGTTGCTGCTAATGTGCTTCCTTGTGGTATACCATAGGAGCAGTTCGCAATATCGCTAATATTAAATTAGGAAGGACATATCCGAGGAATGGAGGATTTACCATAAAACAGTTTTAACCCATTTGGAAAAGTCTAGCTATACAAAAAAGCTCGATATTTGGGTATTACACGAGTTCACTGTAAGAAACCTAATGAATTGTATACTCATTTGCGATTCTCTATTGAAACGTAATGAAACTGAACCATTTTCAAAAAGATTGATCACTGGTGATGAAAAATTGATCATATACGACAAAAATATGCGGAAAATATCATGGTCAAAGGGTAGTCAAGCTCCACAGACTGTAGCGAAACCCGGATTAACACGCAATAAGGTGATGCTGTGTGTATGGTGGGATTGAAACGGCATCGTTTATTATGAGCTTTTATCGCCGGACAAAACCATCTATTCGGATCTCTACTGCCAACAACTAATGAGACTCAAGCAAGAAATTGAGAAAAAACGGCCGGAATGGATCAACAGGAAAGGAGTGGTCTTTCGTCATGATAACGCCAGACCACAGACAACTTCGGCCACTCAGCAAAATTGAGAGAGCTTGGTTGGGAAGTATTAATGCATGCACCATATAAGCCTGACCTTGCACCCCCAGATTTTCACCTGTTTCGATCATTTCAGAATTCTTTGGGTGGTGTTAGGTTAACATCAAGAGAGGACTGTCAAAACTACTTATCGCAGTTTTTTGATCAAAAATCCCAAGATTTCTACAGCAACGGCTTTATGTCACTACCTACAAGATGACAACAAGTAATCGAACAAAATGGCACATATACGAATATATTATAAATAAATGTAATTAAAATTAAAAAGAATGTCTTGAACTGGTATATAAAATACGAAGAAACTTTTCCCCGAACTATTTTAATAAGAAAAAACAATTAAAAATAGAGATTGTTTGATGTAGAAATTTTTATTTTAAATTACATTTATTCTTTTACACTATAGAAGCAATATTTCATTTCTATAGAAGTGAATATAAACGAGAATTCGGCTAACCTGGTATGGTCAGTCAACTTCATCGTCCATGAGCATCTGCAATAATATAAAGTAACATTTTAACCCGATCGTATTAGTTGAAGTAAATTCAAACCTTTTTAAGCTATCCAGTTATTCGAATTCATTTGAAATTTTATAAAGTTTTTTGCTATTAGAAGCCATCACACGATTGCAAATTGTAATGTTGCCAAATATATAGATCACACTAGTTTAGCCAAACAACACGGCAGCCATTCTAAACGGAGACTGGCCATCTGTGCAAGAATTGATTATATAGTATGGGAGCTAGCAACGCCGGGAAAACGAGAATTTCAGATAGGCTAGTTTTTAGGTATTCGTTCTCTCTCACTCTCCCGGCCAGCATACGGGCTAGCTGGCTGGCGGTGGAGGTTGAGTACATTAGTATGCATCGTATTTGTAGAGCTAAAATAATAATTATTCAAATAATTTTACGAAGGATTTCATCAATAACTTTCAAAAAATCATTAATTTGCTTGTATATATATATTATATACAGAATGATTGAAAAGAAACTCCTTTATTTGGTTATAAGATTTTTATTTTTTACATTAATTTGTCAAACCACTAACCAAATAAAACTATAATTTTTATAATGTGAGTTATAAAAAATCAGAAAAGTCAGAATTCAATATAAGCGCCAGCATTTTCTACCAGTTTTGCAATTTATCCTTGCCCAACCCCACACTAAAAAATCGCAAGGCATGAGGTTCGGGTTACGAGCAGGCCATTCGTGTGGTCCACGGCGACCTATTTATTATATTATATTATATTATTAGATTTAAGTATTGATTACAGACAAAATTATTTAAATTATATAAAGAACGCTGCTTATGTAACAGGGAACACAAAATCGTACTTAAAATGTGATAATGCATGTCAAACTGAATATTGTAATGTAGCGATGGAAGGATCAGCGGGTAATGAACCCGATGATTCTTCAAAGTTTTTCGTGGTAAAAATAATCTGTATCTCTTGCATCAGAACATAAACGGAATTATTAACAAATCCAACCTACTTATGTGTGGAATTAAAAGATGAAAATAAAATGATTGGGATTGTTTGTATACCTGAGCACAATATGGTTGAAGAAGGCATTAAAGATCTATGTATACCAAATTTCAAATCAGCCTCATGTTATTTGCGAAGAAATAGATAAGTTCGAGCTAGTATTTTAGTAGACTATAATATTAAGTATAACACAATTTACGAAGTTCAAGCCATATCCAGTAGTAATGAAGTTGAATGTTGTGCAATAGAGCTTGTTGATTTTGAAATCATTATAATATGCATGTATTGAGTGCCAAAAAATTCTGCTAGGCATATTGATACATTTTTAAATATATTGCAAAATACCTTACACAAGTACTGTTTTAAATAAAATAAAATAGTTATTATTGGTGATTACAATGTTAACTTTTTAGGCTTTCATATAGCCAAATATCTCGAGAAATAGCATAACACAAATTTTGCGTAGTTACAATTTAAAAATTGAATTTAATTAACCAACAAGGTTATGTAGTGGTACCTGCATAGATAATGCATTCCATAATTTGACAAAAATAAATAGCGAAGTAGGAGATTTTGCACTCTCGGATCACACAGCCCAACTGCTGGAAATTCCATTAATGAAGCATCACGCAATGACATATTGGTATGTTTTCAAACGCGATTTTTGCACCGAAAATTTAAAAATGTTTCTAGAATGCCTAAACTCTTTCACATTCAATTAATTATTCTCTTTAGACAATCCTAATCGCGCCTTTGATTATTTTATTTGACATTTATAAATTATATTATGATTTATGCTTTCCGACAACAAAGATAAGAATTTCATTAAAAACAAAACCGAAATGGATTACAAATGGAATTAAGTTGTGTAGCCACAATAAAAGTAATCAGTTATGGAAATTTCGCCTTAATCCTAATAAAGACTCAAAAGATAAATTTAAAAGGTACACTTAAAAACTTAAAAAAATATTGAACTTACAAAACGATCGCAGAATAACCGTTACAAAGCAAATGCAAAAAATAAATGTTTAGCTACGTAGAAGGCTATTAAGAACAACAAAAAAAATGCCCCCTTAAAACAAATCGAGAAAATTATATATAATAATCGAGTAATATCAAACTCGAAAGAAATAGCTCAAACTTTTAACGATCACTTTATAAATATGGAGCATAAGAAACAGGTTATTAAAGAGAACGCAAGTAACTATTGTATACAATATAATATGTCTTCGTCGATGTCTATGGAACCCCTGTTGAAATATATGAAACTATAAAATCACTCAAAAATACCCAAAGCACAGGGTATGACGGAATAACTACTAAAGTAGTCAAAGAGACAGCATTGTTGATTGCGGGTATTTTATGTCATATAAATCTATGTATAGAGCAAGGCCAATTCCCTAAGTATCTAAAGCTGTCAATAGTAAATCCATTATTTAAAAAACCGACAGATGTGATCTTGGATGTTATCGCCCTGTTGCTTTGATTACTATTTTTGCGAAAGTTTTTGAAAAAGTTTTATATAAACGTTTAAATAAATATTAGGTCCTTACATATGAAATTAGCGTTTTGTCGTATTGACCATTTTGATCTGAAATATCTCATCTTTGGTTAAGAATTCCAAATTCAAATTTATAAATTCATTTAGGTGGTACATTTGAGTTTTGAAACAGTCATCCATTTGTTTCTTTCTCATTTTTTATTATTTGGCGTCGCTTGTTACCGCACAATAGAAAACATGAAGTTTATTTACGAATACGATTTCTACCGTGGCACCAGTGGTACAGAAACAGCTCGAAGGATTAATGATGTGTACGACGCTGGTGTCGCAAAGAAAGCACGGTACGTTTTGGTTTCAACGTTTTGTTCTGGAAATTTCGACCTTCAGAACCAACCCGTGGACGGCCAGAGACTAAAGTGCAAAATGAAGAATTAAAGGAGATAGCTGCAGGCTTCGGGGTAAGTGATAAAACTGTATTAATCCACTTGAAGCAAATCAGGAAAGTTAAAAACTTGAACGATGGGTACCTCATGAATTGAGTGAATCGAACTTGCAAACACGCGTCGACTGCTGTGTTACTTTGCTCAACCGACACAATAATGAAGGATTTTAAATCAAATCATTACTTGTGATGAAAAGTGGATACTGTACGATAATCGGAAGCGTTGTCGCAATGGCTGAACCCTGGAGGCCCAGCCAAATCCTGTCCTAAACGAAAATTGACTCAGAAAAAGTTACTTGTGAGTGTTTGGTGGACTAGCGCCGGTGTCGTTCACTACAGCTTTCTAAGATCTGGCCAAACGATTACGGCAGTTATCTATTGTCAGCAACTGCAAACCATGAAGAAAGAACTAGCTGCTAAACAACCAAGATTGGTCAATCGCTCTTGGCTACTGCTGCTTCACGACAACTCAAGACCACACACTGCGCTACAAACAACCACTAAGTTAGATGAGCTACAATTGGAATGTCTGCGACATCCACCGTACTCCCAGACCTTGCTCCAACAGATTACCATTTTACCGGATTTGGACAACTCCTTACAAGGAAAAAAATTCAACTCCGATGCGGCAGTCCAAACCGCCTTCAAAGAGTTTATTGATTCTCGCCCCATGGTTCTTTTTAGTAAAGGGATCAATGAACTACCTACAAGATGGCAAAAGTCCATAGATAATAACGGTGCATACTTTCATTAATTAAATATATTTTACAAAAAAAAATTGACTTAATATTCCTCCTGTACAAAACGCCCATTTCATATGTAAGGACCTAATATCTTGAAGATAATAAGATACTCGGAAAAGAGCAAAAAGGATTTCGCAAAAATAAATCTGTAAACACAGCAATTTATGACCTGCTCAGCAAAATAATTATGACATGTATAGACAAGAAAATACCTGTGGCCGCGCTATACATGAATATGACTAAGACTTTTGACTTTGTGGATCACAAAATCTTAATAAGAAAATTACACCAATATGTCATATCTTACTGACAGAACGCAGATTACTGAAATAAGGAGAATATGTCGTATAAAGTTGACAGAAAAGGTTTATTGATTGACACCCCGAGCTGTATACTACAGCGTTCCACAAGGAAGGGTTTTGAGTCCACTCCTATTTCTTTTGTACGCAACAATCTATGGTCCTTATTGCGGATGAATGTACGGTTGTTTATGAAGGAAATAATACCCAAAGCTATTAAATTAAAATTAACAGATCCATTGGTCTTATAATCGACTGGCTCGTAAAAAATAACTTAAATATAAATTTAGAAATAACTAAAATTATGAAATTTAACTGACAACAAGATAGCTTATCAAGTTTTAATATTAATTATAAAGGTTTACCAATCTATGAAGCGATAGAAACTAAGTTTTTGGGAATTATCATTGATATCTAACTGAACTGGAAGGCACAGGTCGATAGTGTTTGCAGTAAATTATATAAATTTTCATATGCCTTGTATAAGTTAAATAAAAGAGCAAATACGCAAACACTTCGTATAGCATATTTTGGATACGTTGAATCAACACTTACGTATGGTGTAATGTTGTGGGGAAACTCAGTGGATCGGGAAAATGTATTCAAAGCTCAAAAAAGGTGCATTCGAATAATCAAAAATCTACACTGGACAGACAGCTGTAAACCACATTTTAAAGAGCTGCAAATTCTAACTTTTCCCTGTCTTTTTATCTATGAGATGGCTGTGTTTGAAACCTATCATTGTTTGAAAATTTAAATAATAGAAGGAATCCTCTGAGATTAAAAGTTCAACAATGAGTCAGTAAAAATGCGGAAAAGTATATTTTGCCTATTCATACCTATCTATAATAAGATACCTAATGTTATAAAGAAAATAAATAATATACAAAGCTTCAAAATTATTAAAACATTATAAATTAATAAATCTTAATATTCTATTAATAAATATCTTAATGACATAGAAATTAAATAATTGTTTTGGTATATATACATAATATTATAATATTTGTATTTGATTTACATTATCATAATATTACGTCATATTATAAATATGACGTAATATTATGATAACCCGATGACATAGACTTTTTAATTTGTATATATATATATATATATATATATATATACTGGGTGTTTGTGAAACGCTCCCGAAAACGAAGACAGATGATAGTACTAAGGATACCTATGACGATGGGTCACAAAGAAATTCGATCCCGAATAATCATGAAAATACTTAAACATAAAACCAGCAGTGAAACTTAAAAAGAAAATCAGCTGACAATAGGGTCAATATCCTCGCGGGCGCTCGAACTCGTTATCTAGATCGGTACGAAACAATGCATTACTACTCACTCTACCCTTCCTTTTCACACACACGCTGCCTCGTGTCGCCTCGCGCTGTGGAATTTACATTCTTCAAAGACGTTACCTCCGTGCGTATTTATTTTGGCTATAATTTTAATTTTGAGACAGTTCCATGTTGACTATCACGAGCGACAGTTCAAGTTCAGTTGTTTTGTTTATTAAATTATTGTCGTTATTACTTGTTATTTATTACTTAATGATATTGTTCTTGTTGTTACATTTTGTGTTTTTGTTTTGTTTTAATAATGCCTAACGCGTAGGTACGTTTATAGTGCTTGTGAATACGGCAACATGCTAATGTGCTTTGGAGAATCTCATAAGGCCACGGAGGATCGGTAAGCTGTTTCATACCTAATTTTTTAAATAACTCAGTACTGAACTGATCTGAAAAGATACATAACTGAATACATCAGAATAATAAACATACCTACACAATGGATAAAAAAGCATGATTCTAACCTTGTTAACATTTTATTTAAGTATTTTTTTCATTAGCGGGAATCGAACCAGTTATTTGGTTTATTTAACCTGTGAATTCGAATTAAAGTGGCTACGTAGAGACAAGCACAGTGGCAAAAGGTTAAGTAGATAAGTTAGGTATTTAGACAAGTGTTGTAAATTATTAGGTATTGTGGTACCATCGCTAGTTGCGGGCCGCGCGAATTCGGCGTTCGCGCGTACATTGACCCCTAGTCAGCTGATTGTAATTCAGTAATTCCACTGCTGGTTTTATTTTTAAGTATTTCATGATTTTTTTTAATGAAATTAACATTTTATTTAACTATACTAACACGATGGAGCGTGAATAAAGCTAATAAAACGTTGTGAAAAGATGATTTTTTCATCAGGATCGATTTTATATTTCACCCATCATCAAAGATATAGTTAGATATAGTTATTGTTGACTCGTGTATTTATTAATAGTAATAATAATTCGAAAAGATGACATTTTTATTTACTTCACCTTTTTTTTTCTCAATATAGACGTAAAGGCGCCTTTCCGAAATGTGTTATTTGTCATACATTGCTTTTTACCTATAATATCCAGCATTTTTGTGAATATTTAATACCATCAATTTCAAAATTAATCCATATTGCTTTTATTGGCTATAACGAAAAGAAATATATTTGTACACTACACTGTGGTAGAATACACGATACCTACTGTAAATTTTACTAACACCCAACTCACTATATTCACAAATAAATAAATAACACTTTTTCCGAATATTGTAGCATTATCCTTTATATTTTTTTTATAACATAAGGGTGACAAACGAGCACACAGTCCACGTGATGGTAAGTGGTTGCTGTGGGCCATAGATATGACCATCTTTTCGAGATTACCAATCAAAATGCAGATGCGTTGTCACCCGTGAGGACTAAGATAGAATTCCTCGTTTCAAGTAAAAAGGGTCTCCGGTTCTTTACACTCACCATACGAAACACAGCAGCGTTAAGCTTCTATTTTAAGCTGGTATTCTGTGACAGCGTGGTCCTTCCTCGGGCGAGCCGACGCATTCATACTTAAACTGTACTACTAATATAGCAGCAGCATGGCTCTACCACGTAAAATAATATAAGGCGGATATGAAAGTTATGCGCTTCTTATAATATTTCAAGTTATCAATATTGCCAAAGTCAATCAGAAAAAACAAAGAAAATAGGTATTATACTTTGGAAATTCACAATTTGAGGAAAGTTTTTTCATGATTTTCTAACTGAGGTAATTCTTTTGTAATTTATGGTACTACGAAATAGGTTGTTCTACTGTTATAGCTAAAAGCATCGTAAATTAGCCCCTTTATGCTTCTTTGTTTTACAGTGGGTAGATCATTAATGGTAATGCTTTATGTTTTCACACATGTGCTGTTATAATTTGTATTTTCACACAATATACATATATGTTGGACAGTTAATTAATATCTAGATTCATGAGACCTTTGCGCATGATTTTAAAATTAAATTACAACTGTAAAAAATATCACCATCATAATCGTTACAATTCACCAAGTCACAAGATTGCCACAAAGTCCTCGTTACGTATTTTATCACGCGGAAATTTTTCTAGCTTTAAATTTCCTCATACTACTAACTGTGAAGGACCACGATTCATAAAATATATATCTTATTAAATCCCTAAGAATTTATCTAGGACAGTAATATATAACATCACAAAGAAAACTACGAAACCTATATCTATCACCAAGTAGTGGTGCACCATTACTGTGACGGTTTCAAAATGGGAAGAGAACTAGTACTCTATTCATTTATACTCTGCACATTCTCAACAAACATATTTTTAATAACTTTGTCATTAATATTTAGTCGAAAGAATTACATTAAAATTATATTCTCTTGTGAATATGTATTAAAATTATTATATTTAGATAATGTTACGAAATTCATAATATTTATGAGGACGACACCGTAACTTAGAAGACATACTCTACTGTTTCTTAAGCCTTAAAGCCTCCCTAAGGCCACGATTTGGAATTGCAGTACAAAACTAGAATTATTTTGATACATTTTGTAAATTTATTTCAACCCTGGACGTATTGTGAACACCCATTTTCACACTCAAGTCTCCATTCAATCGTATTTCTAAATAATCCAGTTGACACTCGAAAGCAGGAACGAGCGAGCACCTTTAAATTAGCACAGGTTCGTACCATACATTTCTTACAATTGATATATATATATAGTGTGTATGGAAACTGAAAATATTACTAATGGAACATTTTGACAACTGTAGGTGCATTTCTCTCGTTGTTTGTTAAATAATACAAGGAAAGATTTTAAGGGAATAAATCATTATTTTCAGTAACAGTACAAGGCATCGAGTTGCAAAAGCGTTACATGAACTGAGCAACAACCAAAGCCTAAAACGCGCTTCTGAATGACTCTGCATTTACAAAAAACAACCTCCCTATTCCATATAGAAGCGTTAGCCGCCGCATTGCGTACCATGTGCTAGACGCTAATTTTAATTATTTTTTTTTCAAAATTTTTAGTATGGCTGAAATTTTAATACAATGTTATTTAAGTATAGAAAATTCCAAAATTAATTTACCAAATAATGATTCTACCGCTAAGCCATCAGCCAGACCGATTTAAAACTGAAAAAATAAACTGTTAAGATGGCGTCAGTCTAGTCATATTGTGGTATTTGTTGTTGTTGCTTTTAATATTTTAATGGAATTTGTTGTTATTGTTAAAATTGTGTAACAATGGCTAGTGATAAAATAAAATATGTTTTCTGTAAAGACAAAAATGGACGAATAATAATTTTCGTACACGAGAAATTGAAATGATGTTGTTTTAACTGATGAAGTTTTAAAAACACGTATTAATTTTAACCTATAATATAATAGTGTACAATTAACAGAGCAAGTAAATGACACTGATGGATACCACAGACATTTTTACAGTAGTTTTACAGCTTTAATGGCAAAACATCGAAAACTATTTGACATAAATTTTTCTTCTTTCTTTAATCTTTTCTGTATTAAATACTCCAGTAGATGTTAGCAAGATCATGTCAGATAATACTGCTCCAAGTTCAAGTGTAGATCTCAATATCCATGAAACTGACATTTGCAATGAAATTTTTGAGGCTGAAAACATGATAACCATAGAAAAAAAATCAGATGTCAAGCGAGTATGTTTTTTTTGCGAAAAGATCGTAAATAATCACTTCTACTTTTCTACTTTTTTCTACTTGGTGATAGACATAGGTTTCGTAGTTTTCTTTGTGATGTTATATATTACTATCCTAGATAATTTCTCATGGATTTAATAAGATACATATTTTATGAATCGTGGCCCTTCACAGCTAGTAGTATGAGGAAACTTAAAGTTACTCAGCAAGCGATGAAAAATAGCTATAGCTAGATAAATGTCCGCGTGATAAAATAGGTAACGAAGACTTTGTGGCAATCTTGTGACTTGGTGACTTGTAATGATTATGATGATGATATTTTTAAAGTTGTATTTTAATTTAAAACTATGCGCAAAGGTCTCATGAATCTAGATATTTATTAACTGACCAACATATAGCATGCATTGTGTGAAAATACAAATCATAACGCCACATGTGTGAAAACACAAAGCATTACCATTAATGATCTACCCACTCTAAAACAAAGAAGCATAAAGGGGGGGGCGTTTAGCTATAACAATATAATAACCTATTTCATAGTACCATAAATTACAAAAGAATTACCTCAGTTAGAAAATCACGCCCCCACAGAATACCAGCGTAAAATAGCAGCTTAACGCTGCCTTGTTTCGTATGGTGAGTGTAAAGTACCGAAGACCCTCACGGGTGACAACGCATCTGCATTTTGATTTGTAATCGAGGAAAGACGGAGATATCTATGGGCCACAGCAATCACTTACCATCACGTAGACTGTATGCTCGTTTGTCACCCTTATCTTATATTAAAAAATATAGAGGATAATGCTACAATATTCAGATCAAGTGTTCATAACTGCGGATTGATATTCCCCTGGTGTTGTAATTGATCATAGGCGGCGAGCGACACTTACCGTCAGTTGAGCCTCATGCTCGTTTGACGGGGGAAAAATATATTCTCTATAAAAGGCAACGAATTGTCGAAGCTAAATCTTCGCAACAATGGTCTTTATTAGGATAAAAAGTAGAAAGACTACACTGTAGGTGGTGTATTCTGGTGGACCAATTTTGGAAGACATCTTCGCATAAATGAGGCTCAATATCATGAAAAATGTGATTTATGTTGGCCTTCAGGGCGGCAATGGTATGTGATTTGTCTGCATAGACCAGAGATTACACGTAGCCCCACAGAAAGTAGTCGAGCAGTGTTAAGTCACACGATCTCGATGGCCAGTTGATGTCACCACCACGCGAGATGACGAAGCCCTCGAAATTATCATCCAATAAATTCGATGTCTCTCGTGCAGTATGGCAACTGACGCCGTCCTGTTGGAACCACATGTTTGTCAGGTCCATATTATTTATTCTTAGGCACAAAAAATTGTTCTTATTGTCCGAAATCGGTCACCATGGACAGTAAGCGCGGCTCCTTGTTCATATTTAAAGAAATAAAGGCAAATGATACCGTGGGACTAAAATCCTAACCAAATAGTAACTTTTTCGGAGAGAAGCACCAATGAATCTCCCGTGGATTTTTGTCGCCTATAATCCGGCAATTTTTTGTTAACAAAGCCACTCGACCAGAAATGAGCTTCATCACTGAAGATGATTTTTATACCGAAAGCGGGGTCAGCCGCCAAATGCTCTAAAGACCAATCAGCGAATACACGGCGCTGTCTTTGATCGTTCGGTTTTAGCTCTTTAGTTAGTTGAACTCTGTATGGATAAAAATCCAAGTCTCGAATTGGCTCGGTTGACGTAGAGGCACTGCTTCATCGATCACTAACCCGTTTGTCTCAAACCTATATTCATCCTATTCATTAAACGACGTATTGTACACTCTGCAGGATGGCCATGAAGACCATAAATTGGACGCAACGCACGGAACTTTAGGCGAACAGAGCACTGATTTTAATAATAAATTTTAACAATTTCAACGCGATGTTGAAGCGTGTGGCGTTCCATGCTGAAATGTCAAGACTAAATAAGTATTCTTGTCAAATTTGACAGCTATCACTTTACCAAGATGACCACTATACGCTGTCAAATTTCAAGCGTCGCTATTGAAAAACCCTTTATAATCACCAACCTAGGAAAGGGTGACGCCAAGCCGTTGATTGTTAAAATTTGATTGATGGCGACCGTAATTTTAATTTTGCTTTTTAAATTATAACTAAACATTTCAGCCCGTAGCTGATCACTGTTTGGTATGAATCCCTACTATTGTGAGAAGAACTTGCTGTGATCGCCACGCTTGGTAGACCGATTAGCGATTGCAGATCAGGCGTCTCGTACCTTTGACAAATAGAACAGAAACCGAAATAGAAGTTTTAAATACATATTTTTGATTGTTAATTTTGAACTCAGTATTTGGATTTCGGGAAAACATAGAAATCTTATTTATCTGACAAATTTTATAAAATTATAATTGGAAGTCAAGTAAGAGACCAAAATGGTAGCATATTCATTCGTAACTGCTGCAGTCAGATCATAATCACCATTGCTAATTTCACGGCCCTGCACAAATGAACCTCCTGTCAGAATCGGATTTAAAAGACCGACCTTTATTAAGATTTAAAACAAATGCTAAAGAACTACGATTTTACCTCTGCGTTTTGGAGAATAATAATTCAGATTTATAGATATGAAAGAAAAATTTCTTTTGCTTGTCTATTTAACTCTATTTAATTCTAAGTACCACTTTGATTTTAGTGAGCTTTAACGATTTTTATGTATAAGATATCATTTCAAATAAACTGCATTTAAAAATATAGTTTTAAGATTATATTTAAACCAAATAATGAGATTATTTAATAAGATATATTTAAAACAAATAATGATTGATTATAATTTGGTAACTGAATAAAGCATTAAAAATATTTTATACATATTTTCGTATGCCAGAAGAATGCTATAACAAAATTCAAGGTTCAACGACATTTCGAAAAATCAGGCACTATCCCGCGTATATTTCGCTGCATCACGTGCGACTATTCGCGCCAATGTGAACACGTCCATATAAGTTAGCTGACGCAATCGGCGCGAGCGAATTGCGTCCCGCGTCCCGCGCGAGATTCGCCTCAGTTTGAACGAAACTTTTATGTAATATTTAAAAAGCAAGGGGATATTTATTTGAAGTTGTTTTTTGACAGTGATAACGATCACAGATTGTTTTTATTTATACTTCAAAATTATTGGAAAAAATGGTATTTGATTTAGATTAACAAAAAACCGGGCAAGTACGAGTGGAACTACCGCCCTCAGGGTTCCATAGAATTTTTAATTATGTATGTAGATAGTTCATCCATCCCTGGATAGGTTAGCTAAACATGAAAAATTGTAATAAAGAAAAAAGTATCGGATAAGTCGTAACATCGTAAAAGTATTGAATAAAATTAAGTATACAAATTTATACAAAAGGTTCTCGAATGGCAGCCTCGTACCGCTAGGCGAAGTGTAGGGCGACCCCCCACTAGTTGGAGTGACGACCTGGTAAGATATGCAGGAAGTCGATGGATACAGGTGGCTCAGGACCGTGCTTTGTGGCATTCGTTGGGGGAGGCCTATGTTCAGCAGAGGCCTATGTTTAGCAGTTGAAGGGCTGTAATGATGATGATGGTATGGTAGTGGTAATTTTTTTTTCCTCCACGGTCTACATTACGGCTGATGTTCCAATTGCAAATGTAAATTGGTGATCGCAAGATATATTTTTATATAATAGAACTGCAAATTAATGATTTTCAAATTTTTCCTTCGCTTTAATTCTTTAAAATTTCATGATTAAAGGTCACAGGTATTGATGAGTGAATTTGCAAGTATCAAAATATGGTAGCCATATCTTTTGAATACGTTGACTTAAAAGTTTGAATTAATTATATATTAGAGATGGTATACCCTAGTATTTAATATTAATAATTTTAACTTAATACGGCTACCCTTTCCTGAAAGTAAGGAAGTTGACAGTCAGGCAGACGGACGGACGGACAACAAAGTATCATAATATGGATTACCCTAAAAAGAATAAATTAGTATTTGTGATTTAACTGATTAGTTTTTCATTTATATATTATAAACATCCTAAAGTTCACTTTTTCGGTCAACAATCTTTTATGAGAAGGTTAAGGAGCTGGCTTAAGTTATAAGTTACTCTTCTTCTACTATTCTAAGTTATTCAGTCTTGCTGCGCTATTCGAATGCATGTTATCGAAATCAACAAACAAACAACAAACAATTGCAATTAAGAGGTTGCTCACGTTCTTTGATTTTTACTGGGAGCGCAATCTCAATCATTCTTATTCAAAATATCAGCTCGCACGAAAACGATGCTGCTACAGTTGGTCTTCAACTTGGACAGTTGGCTTTTTCCAGCAGAATGTTATATGACAAAAACTTTGGAACCTCGGTGCCGCCACAATCGCTCCTTTAATAGGAACTGTTCAATACGAATTGAAGTTGCGGTCTCGTCGCAGGCACTTGATGTTCTGTCTGTTTAGTCTTGCCCGTATGCTGTCATAAGTAAGCTATTACTTTAATTATACGGGTTTCAACGATTTTTTTTAATATAAAGTATATTTTTATGTTAGTAGTTTTTAGTATAGTTTTATAAAATTATGTGCATCTGGTATTTTTGTTATTTGACGTATATAAGTCGTTTATTTCTCGTAACCCGAATACAATTTAAAATAACAAGGCAAATTTATCTCATCACCCCAAAAGGGTTATTCGTTTTGTGTTTCTTAGATAACTTCAAATTGATACGTACCCGTAGCCCGTACATTCTTTATAAGAAATATAATTAAAGAGAAAGCACATATTTGTTGAGATAATTCTGATATTAAGACCGAAAATATTTTTTGAAAATAGTAAACAAATATCAAATAAGTCAGTTTACTTTTCGTTCATAAGCGGCGTTTAGTCAAAGGCTTGGCGTTAGCCTTAAATTATATAAAACCCACTTAATTCCCCGTCAGCACAGAGATTTTAGTTACATTTTATTTTAAGTACTTATTTGAAAGGTAAAGCTTGATTGAAAAGGTTTCGGTAAAGAAAACATCTTGAATCAACTCGCACACCAGAAAAACAAAATATTTTGAGGACATGTGAAGTCAGTTAACACGAACTGAAGCAGTGCGGCGGAATAACTGCTCCTCTATAACCTGCACCCATCAGTGACGTATGTAGGCTGTAATCTTAATCTAATTTAACTCGATTCGACTTTAAACCACTAACATTACATAAGAACATAAATACATAATATGTAGGTATGTGTGTATATTTTTTGTATTATTATCGACTCGACCCGACTTGGGGTAGAATTTATTAATATGGCGTTATTTAAATGTATGAACATCATCAAAGATGAGAAGAGAAAGATTAAAAAATATATCTCCAAGTTTTTCGGATAAAATATAGCCTAGATCACTTTTGGCATTGCTCTCTTTCTGTTCCTGAAGTTTCATTACATTCGGTTCGGCCATTCCGAAGATTATATCGGACAGACACACAAATTGACAGACATACAGACGGATTTTTTAAAATTGTTATTTATGTCTTAATGGCAAGAAAATAAAACCCTCAATAAAAGGCAGTTATTTCGATATTACAGACCGATACTTCAATTTTATTTATATGTAAAGATGTATAGATATTTATGTGTACGTCTATAATTTGTTTTTCGCTCTAGTCCACTACATTGTATACTTTTCCTAATAACTTTCCGGTTGGCTGGTATAAAATGAATTAAGTTATTTAGTATGAGAATAAATAAATTAAATGAAAATAAATAAAAAGCTTTGTTAAAATCTATAGAATTGTATACACATTAAAATAATGACTAAGTCGTCACTTTTAAACGCTTAGATTTACCGAATGAAACACAAAGTAGAAAACAAAATTTGTTAGATCAAAAGTTTTAAACAGAGTAATTTGGAGTACTATTCCTTTCAAAGATAATTAACGGCTTGCGTTTGTTTGCAACTGCGTGACAATCTGACATTAAATGCTTTTCATTGTTACTGCTATTGAGTAAAAACAGCCGAGATACAATTTTGCGACATGACAATGCCCGACCCTTTTTTGTTTTCAATTTTCAATGGCCCGGTCACATCTGCAAAACATACTATAACCGCACCCAGCTAATTCATTTGACAGAAGATCGAATTAAAATATAATGTATGTGTATGTGTCTTGTGTGGGTGTATGTTGTGTGTGCCCCTGAACGGGCGCGTGCGTGTGAAAAATTTACGTATAATGGAATATTGACATTTAGATTTTAATGAAAATGTCGCCGTATAACAGTGAGGAAAACATTATCACATTGTACATTTCGTGTAGATAATAGGTATTTACCTATGAAATTGCCGTTCTGCAGTACTGGCCATTTCAAATCGAAATATTTTTTCTTTGGCTAAGAATTGTAATTTCAAATTAATTTTATTTTAAAAACATGTAATTCTTTTTTCGAAATTGGTCATTTTTATTGATTAGAATTATGTTTTCATTGCATTTTAATCCTTTTCGTTATCATGGATACGTTAAAAATTCGAGTAATTATGGTATATGAGTACGGTTATGGCAGCAACGCGGCACAAGCGGAACGCAACATTAAGGACGTTTAGGGAGCGAATACTACAAACGAACGCACCACCTGTTATTGGTTTGCCCGCTTCCGTTTTGGAAATTTCGTCCAAAAAAATGAGCCCCATTGTTCTAAGCTAATGATGCTCAATCTACGTATGAATTAGCAGCAGCTTTCGACGTTAGTATCAAAACAATATTGGTCCATTTGCGTCAAATTGGCAAGATAAAAAAGCTTGACAAATGTGTGCCCCACGAACTCAATGATCGCCAGTGCGAAGTACGCGTCGAAACGTACCTTGCACTGCTCAACAGGCACTCAATCGAAGGTATTTTAAACCTGTTTGACAATACAAGCGCTCAGCAAGTTGGTTGGATCCTGGTTCAGCACCTAAACAATGCCTTAAATGAAAACTTACCCCTAGAAAAGTGATGGTCACTGTTTGGTGGTCTAACGTCGATGTGATTATTCACAGCTTCTTACCAAATGGGATAATTCTATCTTAGATAATTTTATCTTAAGCGTATTTCCTTAGTTTTTCAAACTATAATTTAATTATTAACTTTTGAAATAAAACTTCTGATATTACTCAAGAACTTTGCCTACTGTGATAAATATAAAATTTTTTCGAGAATTACTATACTGTATTTTGAAGTTATACTTCTTTTGGCGCGTTTGATAAAAATGACGAGAGTGAATTTTTTATGAAGCGAGCACACACCGATACCTAAAAGCGACAACTTCAGTTGGTAATTGTCTGTCAACTGTCAAGTTTTTGTGAGAACTGATAACTATATTCAAGGTAGTTATTCAAAATATGAATCTATGAAACGTGTTTTATTTTAGTTATTTTTGTTTTATTACGCTAAATAAGTATAACTTCTTACGCGCGTATATAAGTACACACACACATTATAATGACACAAATATAAAAATATAATGACACATAATGACACAGTAGCCAGAGGACTTGCAAATGCAGAGTACGAGCTTTTTGAAAAAACCATCATTGTCTTCATTTCATTATCTTTTTTTATAACACACCGGTATAATATTTTAACATCAACAACAAGTCGTGGCGGTGTAAGAATATCCAGTACCCCATATCATCTCGTGGGTGTCGTAAGAGGCGAACGAGAGAGTTCGGATTAGGAGATGGGCAGCAGCATCTTCTTGATAACAACTCAAAACAAATATAAAAAACTTCGGTAACCAAACCGCATGCCAAGCGAGAAAACTAAGGCAAAATCCTTCTTATAATCAATCTGTGGGAGAGGCTTATGTTCAGCAGTGGAGCAGCAGCAGTTTTAAGGGCAGTGTAGTATAGTGGTAGTGGGTCCCCATTACAATATACAATATTAAAACTTTTAATTTTAGGTTTGCCTATATAATAGTAAATCATGCATCTAAAAAAGTGCACGTCCATTATATTCGTGCACTTTTTTAGCTTTTAACCTCAGATCGACAAAAAAAAGATAGATGGAGCGCTGCGGACACTTCAAGTGACGCCGAAACCAAGCCAAAACCATATTCAAATCTTTTTTCAATCAATAAAAGAACGTAGTACACTCCTATAACTATAATTTTTGATTCAGTTTTAGAGATTGGCACCCTTCCAACTTTTCGTAATAATCCCGTAAGTCGTTTGTGCCAATTTCACATATGGTAATCTCTACGTTAATGTATGGTAGTGAAAGTGGGATGTGGCAGAAGAAGCATGGGTTAGAATAAATGATGTATATGTCATTATAAATTTTAATTATTTTCATTTTCACTTCTTAATATTAGTATTAAATTTAAACAAAGCTTGCAAACTTGAATTAATCTAAGACATTAATAGTGTAAAACGGTGTCATTAATGGTATAAATTACCGTATGGCGGCGACTTAACTAAACCTATTACCCCATTTCTTCCCATGGGTATTGCAGGAGTCGACTACTGGATATTCCAGAAAGATCTTGTAGCTTCCGAAAGATAGCGATATATAACCATTTCGTTTACGCCAGACATAAAACACTCAGCATCAAAGCTACGAGACGTCTTGTATTGCGATCGTCAATCTGCCTGCTAAGCGTAACGATTACCTTCCTACAACAGGATTGGCTCTATCTAACTTATAGGGAAGAACAATAATATATAAATGTAATAGTAAAATCAAAAGTTTTTACACTGTCTTTTTTCATTTTTTATTTAGAATAACAGGTATAGGTATAATATACAATAATAGGTGGGTAGGAATGTAGGTAAATCCATGCTGCAGCTATATTATGACCACACTCTCACAGAATACCACCGTGAAATAGTAGCTTTATACTGCCGTGTTTCGTATGGTGAGTGTGGAGAACCGGAGACCATTTTTACTGAATATGAGGCATTCCATCGTAGTCTTCAGGGGTGACATTGCGTTTTGATTATTAATCGAAGATAGACGTAGATATGGACTGAACCACATCTTTCTGGCATTTTCCATAGTTGCTTCTTAGGATACCCACGGAATAAAATAAGGCGATAGATTTTCTTACGTCGCTACCACGACCAAAATATTTCAAGTCATCAAAACAGAAGTTAACGAAGAGTGACGCATTCTTGACAAAGACCAGTAACAAACAGTGAATTTAAAAAAGGATAAACTTAATTTTACGGGTTTCTTTTAATTTAAATTTGCTTTAAGATATTATTTCAACAGCGTTAGTCAGTACAACTTCACCTTAAAGGCTTCAGAGATTGCATCAAGATTCAGATTAAGAGCGGTGCGCGGCAGGCTCTAAATTTAATAAGTACTTTAATCTATCATAAATATAAAGTTTTCCGCATCTATTCCGTACTAGCTGGAAATTTTTATGTTTTTTTTTACAACAAAATCTAGATGGGGTTTAAGCTTAGTTGTAAACATTACCTTTTAATTATATTTAATTATATATCTAATGATGTAGCTTTCTGCTCAGAACCTCAACATATTTTAATTTTTACTTCTCTTAAAGTTGACACATTGCTACTTGCTATAAATAACAGTGCAATAATAGTGCTTAAAAACAATATTAAATTAAAATTATAAACAATGTTAGTGACAAACCTAAGTGAAAAGTGCAATAACATCGTTTATAACATGTTTACAACCATTAGTATCGTTTGTAATATTTGAGGCAACACCCTAATAGAAAACTTTGTAAAACAACTCTTAGCCCAACACAAAGCCAATCAAAGATCAGAGCGTGGCACACTGTAGAACAATCGGGCATTATATTATATAACATATTAGGATAAGAATTAATCATATATAGTAAAAATTGTAAAATATGATAATTTTATAGCGAAAATAGTAAACCATAAAGAGGAAAGTATGGGCAATGGCAAGCGGCTCACTTTACGGTAAAGCTCCGGAGTACTTAAGCGACTCCAGAGCTCGGTTAAATTATAAGGATCTCCTAATTCGTGTATTGACTGTGGATTAGCAGTGGTCCCATTCAACCGCCGGTACGACATACTCCGCCGATCGTTGAGTCCGCATACACCGTGAGGCGTCGAGGTCACCGGCCCTTAGGTAGGTTCTTAGGCACCCTAGAGCGTTCTCGTGCCCTAGGTGTCTAGTCGCGTTCTAGAGTGCCATCTTAGCACTTCCCCCAACCCTTTCGTAGGAAAGGGGTAGGCAGTGCGCCAAAGTGTCAAAACCAACTATTCACCACCCACAACCTACCATTCGCGCCGCGCTTCATCGTCCGCTCGGAGGTAAGTTAACATCAGATTGGACATACTGCATCGCTTGTATCATTACACAGTAGGGACTGTTAGGGACCAACAACAATGACGGAAAGGGAAGGGAGCCCCCACCCCTCGCGTTAGAAGCCCCGGATCGCCCGGGCGTACTGGAGCGCCCTCTACTCGCCCGCGACTTATCAAACCCGGAGCGGTCCGTAGTAGCAACATTCAGCCAAATCCCGCGCAGGAAGGCCCAATCGCCAGTCAAGGAGCCCGCACCGAGCGTCGTGCTCTCGCCCACCGTTCATGAACGAACAGCTGGACAGGAAACGACGCCCATGCCGCAGCGGGCAAAGAAAACGGCGAGAAGGCATACGCCACCGGAGACCGAGGCATCCCTTTATGAGAAGAGGCAATGCATCGGCTCTCCAACTCAACAAGCACCATCTTCAACATCATCATCATCTTCGTCCTCATCGTCGTCTGAAGAGGATGAACCACCCAGAACTGCGGAGCGGAAGAGGGTCCACAATACCCCACCGAAATCGCCATCACCACCTCAACCACCTACATGCATCTCACCGGACCGGCATAGCCTCATGGATTCAGCCCAAGAGGAGCAAGGTGGTGAAGAAACGTACAGCTGGGGTCCACCACCTACGCGACCCTAGCCGCATCCATTGGACGGACATCGCCGTCGAACGATAGTAATAATATACATATCCTTTGTATTACTGAACATTACAAAGATTATAATTTCATGTTTAATTTCAGAAATCACCAGGTGGTCAGTTCCTTCAATAGAGAAAGTTTACGTGGTGGCTCCTTAATATTAGCAGATAAATCATTATTATATAAAGAACGTAAGGATATTGTGAGCCTCTGTTGAGCGAACTGTAGAAATGGCTTGTGTCGAGCTCGAGCACCTCATTGTTGTAAGTGTTTACAGACCCCCATGTGCTACTTATGACTATTTTCAAAGAATTGTGGAAGAAGTTTTGCTCAAACTTAGTAAACAGAACAAGTCTGTTGTAATATGTGGAGACTTTAACATCAATCTCCTTGAAACTTCTTCCATTAGTATTAAGTTTAGATCATTGTTTAAATCGTATAATCTTGTTAATTTATTCTTAGAACCAACACGTATTGCTGGGCCTAGTGCAACCTGTATAGATAATATTTTTACAGATATTAAGCCCTTGCATAAATCAATTATTCAAAATTTAAGTTCAGATCACTGTGGACAGTTGGTATCATTACCTTACATACACAAAAAACAGAAAAATAAGAAAGTTGTGTTTGTTCCAATAAATGACCATCGCTTGGAGAGGTTTAGAAGTAATATAATAAAAGACTTCCATCACTTTCATTTAAAAATAGTGCTAATTATTTGTATGGTATGTTATTTAAAATTATAACTTGTGAATTTAGTAGAATATTTACTTCTAAAACTTTCTTTTAACAGTCGCAAATCATTTAATGAATGGGCGACAGTAGGAATTTATAAAAGTAGGCGAAAGTTATATGAGCTTTATAATGAAAGATCATATAATACTAGTGTTATATTTAGAGATTATGTCAAAACATATTCTAAAATATTTAAAAAGTGTGCTACACAGCTAAGGCTTTACATTTAAGTAACAAAATTAAAACTGCATCCAACAAAATTAAAATGACCTGGATAATAATAAATAGTGAAACGGCAAGGTCAAACCGCGCAACTCGGATTTTCAATTGAATATTAACAACAGTTTAACTCGATCTGATCAAGAAGTTGCTATGGCTTTTGAGAAACATTTTACTGATGTTCTTTTTGACAACAAAATCATTAAATTCTTCTCCTACTGTCGCCGAATCATTGCTTAAACAAAATGTAAAGGCTTGTTCAAATACTTTTAAATTCCATAGAGTATTGCCAAAAGATATCGTTAAATATTTTAAAACAATTGATGTTAAGAAAACGGCAGACTTATGGGGGATTTCCGTTAAAGTTATTTTATCTATAATAGATATAATAGCACCTTATCTAGCCACTATATTTAATACAAGCGTCGAATCTGGTGTGTTTCCTGATTTAATGAAACATAGTAAAGTCGTACCTTTATTTAAATCTGGTAGTACATTAGACCCCGCCAATTTTAGACCGATTTCTGTACTACCAACATTTAGTAAAATTTTGAAAAATAATTTTAGATCAGATCATAAGTTTCTTTAATATTAATAAATTGCTACATAAAATCAATTCGGTTTTACAAGGGTCGCTCGACAACTGACGCTGGAGTTGAGCTTATTAAACATATTTTTGTGCATGGGAGAATTCGGAGGATGCTTTGGGTATATTTTGTGACCTTTCCAAGGCCTTCGACTGTGTTCACTATGAGACATTAATCAGGAAGCTACAGTACTATGGTGTCAAGAACACAGCGCTTAAACTTATTATTTCATATTTAAGTAATAGAATGCAGAAAATTGTTATCAATGGTAAAAGTTCTTCCGGGTCACCTGTACTAATGGGTGTCCCTCAGGGCTCGATTCTCGGCCCATTCCTATTTCTGGTATATATTAATGACTTACCTTCCTTGTAGGGATAATCATGATATAGTATTATTTGCTGATGATACTTCCGATTTTTAAACTTAAACGTCAATCATTTAAATGTGACGAAGTGAATAATGCTATATCAAAATTAGTGCATTGGTTTAACGTTAATAATCTACATTTAAACGGAAATAAAACTAAATGTATTAAATTTACAACAACGAATGTTAAAAATCTGGGTACCAATGTGTTTTTAAATGGGGAAGAACTGAGCCCTGTTGAATCCACTGTTTTCTTGGCATCACTCTCGACGCAAAGCTTCAGTGGGCCCCCATATATCCAAACTAGCAAGCAGACTAAGTTCTGCAGCCTATGCTGTAAAAAAGATTAGAGGTCTCACTAGTGTCGAGACAGCTAGACTAGTTTATTTCAGTTATTTCCATAGCATAATGTCTTATGGGATTTTGCTATGGGGAAATGCGGCTGATTCAGAAACTATTTTTGTTTTACAGAAGAGGGCCATTAGAGCTATTTACAACCTAAAACCGAGAGAGTCTCTTAGAGATAAATTTAAAGAAATAAATATATTAACTTTGGCCTCTCAGTATATTTACGAAAATTTAATGTATGTTCACAAAAACAAAGGTAGTTTTAGTAAAAAAAGTGATATACATTCTGTAAACACTAGGAACAAACACAAGCTAGTGATACCAGTTTCTCGACTCCACAGAGTCAGTAATTCATTCTTGGGGCAATGTATATGCTATTAACAAGGTCCCGGAAAGTGTACAGGCTCTCTATTACCAAGTTTAAATGTTTTATTGCTGAAACTGTATAAAAGGGTTATTATAGTACAAATGAATATATGATTGATAATAACCCTGGGAATGAGGTGATCGCTACAAGCAGTTTCTAAAATAAATTTTGTACTTAAATAGTTTGTACAACCATTAATGTAAAATTTACTTTTTTAAAAAGTCCTGCTGGGTTTCTTGCTGGTTCTTCCCAGGACAGAGGTTTTTTTCGAACCAGTAAAGTAAAAATGACTTTCAATAAGAATTACACATGTAATCTATATTGAATAAAAATTATTCTATTCTATTCTATTCTAGAACATCAACCCATCGGGCCTGCCGCAGGATGACGGACAAAGGCCCTCTACAAGTTACGCCCAGCTGGCAGCTGCACCTGCAATACCCAGGACAAAGGCGGCGGAAGCACCTCAACCTGAGAGGAGGTTGAAAAGAGATACCCGCCCATAATAGTAGAATGCCTCCCGGATTGGACGGGGCATTTTAAAACATTGAATGCCATGTTAGGCCACGCCCCCAATGCCCGCCCATTCGGAAAGGGCGTTAGATTCGCCCCGCAGAGTCCCGATGAGTTCCGTACGATCCAAAAGTACTTGGTGGAACTCACGGAGAAATCACCACAGCTGTCCTATTGGCTATACCCCGGAGGAGGAGAAGCCCACGAAAGTGGGCATCCGGGGACTGCCAGTGGGCACAGAAACAAAATCAATAGAGGAGGCTATTAAGGCAAAGGGCTTCCCTATACAGTTTGTTAAACCTATTCCGCCCAGGAGAGGAAGATTTGGATGCCTATACTTCGCGCAGCTCGAGCACCTGGGGCTGGAGCAGTTAAATAGATTATATGCCATCGACGAACTCCTCATGAGAGAGTAGTCATAGAAGCCTGGCAAAGGAAAACCGGACCGGCACAATGCCACCGTTGCCAGGCTATTGGACATGCCTCGGCAAATTGCTTCAGGCCCAGTGTTCGCTGCGCCGGGAGCACATCGCCAGCCTTTGCCCCAGGGGTAGAGAAGAGGAACCCAAATGCGCCAACTGCGCAAAACCACACAGCGAATGACCGCCGCTGCCCAGTCCTAAGGAGGGTGGCTAGGAGGCAGGGGATTACGCTGCCGGGACTACTGCCAGAGGACCCAAATAAAATCCCCAGAGTCGCCCGAGGAGAGTCACCATCCAGGAAGACGGGTGGGCAACTGTAAGAGGCAAGGGTAGGCAATCAGCCCCCCCCCCCACCCGCAACAACACTATGGAAACGGTGGAACCCACAGAAACAAGGGCAACCACCGGGCGACTCTTCAGCCCCGCTAACGACGCAACGGAACGTCAACCCTCTAAGAAGAGGCAGGCGTAAGAAAGCAAGAACAGCCTCCTCCTCCGCAGGCTGTTACTCTACCCCGACACCGTCAGCAAAATAGCCGCCAAGGCGCAGGTTACGCAGACGGAAACCAATACAGGTAGAGCGCCGGAAAGGGCTCTATCGGAAAATAGAGCCCGCGCTACATATAGCGCGCTCTACCCAGGAAGAGAAAAACCAACTCCCGAGACCAGTACGCACACAATTAGAAGACAACCACCACCAGCCGGCCACGAGACAGCGGATGCCATCCAAAATTGGTAGGCATAGCTATCGAGGTCGGCAGTCAAGTCCTGGCCGATAAGGGCCGGGACAGATCCCATTACCGCCGTAATGAAGGCGCTGGCATCACTACTGGCTCGGCATTACGGAGGAGAGTAACCTGCGCCTCCTCTATTGGAACCCGGACGGGATACAACAGAGGATCCATGAACTCCGCACAGTCGCCCAACAACAGGACATCCAGGTGATCTTGCTGGGAGAGACGAAACTAAGACCTTCGACGCATCTGAAGCTGCCAAATTACCACATCTACAAGCGGGACGAGGTCAATCCTCATGGGACCGCCTATAGAGGCACGGCGGTTCTAGTGAGGAGAGACATCGTCCACCAAGAGCTGGACCTGCCAGACTACCAATCGATGCGCTCTATCGGCATAAAAATGGAGGCGGCGGGCGAGGAACTAAGGATCTTTGCATACCGCCCGCCAGGGACTCCATTTTACTCTCAGACGTCCGGACGGTAATGGAAGGCACGACGCCCACCATCGTCGCCGGGGACCTAAACGCCAAACACCCGCGTGGGGATCTAGATTGATTAACCCGCCGGGTCGTGCACTGTATGAAGACGCGAGAACAACAACTACGACGTTTTAGGTCCCGAGGAACCAACACACGTTCCTACTGATACACGTAAAAGTCCGGATGTGCTGGACATCGTGCTCTCTAGGAACGTCAACTACCCGATAGTGGTAGAGGTGCTGTACGACCTGAATACACAGCACCTCCCGATATTGATTACCCTTGGCCTCAAAGCGGTGACTACGCCGCCCAGAGCCTTTAAGACAAAAATAGACTGGAGGCTCTCACCACCAACACCTGCAGGAGAGACCTCCAGCAGTTACGCGCAATAAGCACAGCGGACGACGGAGGCCGCTGCGACTAATTAACCAACAAGATCAAAGAAGCCTCAACGCGGCGTCTACGATCGTCCCGACCACGGCAAAAAGGAGGTACCGCGTAGCATATGCGAACAAATTAAGCGCAAGAGGGCGCTTAGGAAGCTCTGGGCGCGTACTCTGCCCAAACTTGAAACGCAGACTCAACCACCTTACGGACGAACTGTCGGTTGCAATCCAGGCCCACAGAGGAGAGGCCTGGGAGCGGCGCATCTGGAAAGCGGAAGAGCAAGATGCGTCGCTCTACAAATTGAACCGACAGTTAACGAAAAAGACCCGCCGTTTGCCCGCTGACCAACAACGCGGGCGAACGCTGTTATGATGCCAAGGTAGAGCGGATATCCTAGTAGAGCACTTGAGGAGCAATTTATGCCGAACCCAGCAAGTGCGGAGTTCATGGACCTTCATGCCCAAAAGGAGAGCCGCGTACAGAGTTTCTGTCGTCGCCCGCGCCACCGCTTGCAGCAGAGTGGTTCATCTCCCCGCCGAACTGCGGAGGACAGTAACCCGCCTGCAACCAAGAAGGCGCCAGGGCACGACGGGATTACCAACGCTGCACTCCGACAGCTGCCCAATAGAACACTTGTAGAGATGGGTCGTCTCTACAATGGTATACTGGACATCCCACTTCCCGGAGGAATGGAAGATTGGCAAGATAATAGTGCTGCCAAAACCCGGGAAGGACAGGCGTAGAGCTGCCAGTTACAGGCCGATTACGCTGCTACCGCACATAGCTAAACTGCTGGAAAGAATGCTAAGACGCCTCCGCCCGTGCATCCAACTTCGGGCGGAGCAGCACGGATTCAGGAGGGATCACTCGACAGCAACGCAGCTGACCAGAGTGCTGCACTACCTTGCGGCCGAGCACAACCGCGGCCGCACATCGTTGCGTCTTTCTCGACATAGAGAAGGCGTTCGACAGGGTGTGGCACCTGGACTACTCTACAAGTTAGAAGCTCAAACCAGTATCCCTCCTGCTTATGTTGCGGCTAGTAGCGTCGTTTCTCGCAGATAGGAGGTTCTACGTCTGTGTGGAGGACGACGTGTCCGCAGCAAGACCCATCAGAGCCGGCGTGCCACAGGGCAGCTGTCTGTCTCCAGTCCTGTACGCGGCTTACACCAATGACATCCCAACCCTGGCAGGACACCTGCGCGAGTGGGAGGACGACGTTGAGCTGGCACTATATGCGGACGACAGTGCCTATTTCACGTCGTCCAGAAGAGCCCACATCGCCACTGCCAGGATGCAGCGACTGCTGGACCTGTTGCCACCATGGTTGGATGAGTGGAGGATGGCCGTCAACGTTGGTAAGACGACCGCTCTACTCACTCGCCGCTTCAGAAACTTGCCACCACCACTGACGCTCAGAGGGCAGAACAATATATGAGAAAACCGTAACGTATCTGGATGCCGGATCGACAGGATGTTGCGCATGACCGCGCACGTAGATCTTGTTGTCCGCAACGCAAGAGGTGCGCGGCGGCGCTTGTCCCGTCCTGGCATCCAAGCTGCCGATAAGAACCAAAATCAAAATATACAAACTATACATAAGACCCAGGTTAACTTACGCCGCACCAGCATGGTACGCCTCCTGAGCGACCGACAGAGGCGGCGACTGCAGGCCCAGCAGAATATATCGCTAAGAACCATTGTCGGTGCAGGTCGCTACGTCCGGAATGATCATAGCGGCCAACCTGAAAATCGAATCCATCGAAGATTTTGTGGTCCGGCTATCACGCGGCATGTTTAACCGCGCCGACAACGGGCCACATGAACACCTAAATAACTTCGCGTTGCTACACGCCCGCCCCGGAAGGGCGACCTGGACTAAGAGAACTCCTCCCTACATAGATTAGGAGTCGAGTAACAACCCACAAAGTCACAGAATGACCAACTTAGACATACCTAAATTTATACCTTTAAAAATTGAGACCATCAGAGCGACCGGGAACCGAACCCGAGATCGCTCCAAATTTTATATGATAATGCCGTGAAGGTTTCACCGGCCCATAGTAGTGGGCCGTGAGGACACCGGGCAATGGGGAGATGCCCGAGGCCCGATACCTGACAGGTACTGAGCACCTGCAGATGACAACGTTGAGAGGTTAAATTATAAGGATCTCCTAATTCGTGTATTGACTGTGGATTAGCAGTGATCCCATTCAACCGCCGGTACGACATACTCCGCCAAACGTCTTCCGCTCCGTGAGGCGTCAAGGTCACCGGCGATGAGATTCTTAGGCACTCAAGCGCGTTCGTGCCCTTAGTGTCAAGTCGCGTGCGCGAGTGCTAACCAAGCAATTTCCCCAACCCTTTCATAACGAAAGGGGTAGGCAGTGTCCCAAGTGTTGCGGTCAATTGCTACTCTCACATCCTCACCTGTCGCGTCGTTCGTCTTCGTCGGCTCGTTAGGTAGGACATAGATAAGACACTAAGAGATTACCACTGAATAGTTGTACAGAACAGTTTTGTAACCAACCAGGTCGAATAAGGAGAAAGGGAAGCCCCCCTACGCCAACCCCCGCGTTAGAAAACTGACCGACCGAAAAGGAACGACCGGGCGTATTGGACCGGCCTTTATTGGTTAGGGACCTATCGAACCCGGAGCAGTCGAGTTTTTTTTTTTTATAGGATAGGGTGACAAACGAGCACACATCCCACCTGATGGTAAGTGGTTGCTGTGACCCAGACATCTACATCTATCTTCAATAAAGGATCAAAATGCAGATGCGTTGTCACCCGTGAGGACCAAGATGGAATGCCTCTTTTCCAGTAAAAGGGTCTCCGGTTCTCTACACTCACCATACGAAACACAGCAGTGTTAAGCTGCTATTTACGCTGGTATTCTGTGAGAGCGTGGTCCCCCGGTCGAGCCGACCCATTCGTACCACAACTATACTACTATATAGCTGCAGCATGGCTCTACCACGCAAATACCAACCAGGAAGCCTGCGTCATCAATCAAGGAACTCGTACCGAGAGCCGCGCACTCGTACTCCATGCCTGAGCGCACTAGGGGCAGGCAGCGTCGCCCTTACAACAATGGGTTAAGAAGTCCGCGAGAAGGCATACATCCCCGGAAACCGATGTTTCGCTTCATGAAAAGAGGCAATGCATAGGGTCGCCCATAACCTCATCATGTCCAACATCATCATCATCGGAATCTGAAGATGAAGGAATCCTACCGGCGGACGGATATAAAGTCCTTATTTATTCATTAATTTATTTCATACATTACATTAATCACACATTACGGTACAATCATAAGTTTATAGAAACTTTACCGTGTACCGGTATCGCCGACAATAATAAATATGAGGGTGAAGTAAAAAATTACACTTATTATTTATTAAGTGCGTGATCTGCTATTGCAGGATTCATTGCTCATGGATCGTATCGTATATACAGGACGTTTGTTTTAAAGCGTTATCGTACTATTCATCATCATCATCATTACAACCCTTCACAAGTCCACTGCTGCACATAGACCTCCCCCACGGAATGCCACAAAGTACGGTCACGAGCCACCTGCATCCATTGACTTCCTGCATGTCTTACCAGGTCGTCACTCCATCTAGTGGGGGGACGCCCTACACTTCGCCTGCCGGTATGAGGCTGCCACTCGAGAACCTTTCTTCCCCAACGGTTGTCGGTTCTTCGAGCTATATGGCCGGCCCATTGCCACTTCAGCTTACTAATCCTTTGGGCTATGTCGGTTACTCTGGTTCTGCGGATATCCTCATTTCTAAGTTTATCACGCAGAGAAACCCCGAGCATAGCCCTCTCCATAGCTCGCTGAGCGACCTTGAGCTTCCTCATACGGCCAGTAGTGAAGGACCACGTCTCAGTTCCATATGTCATCACTGGCAACACGCACTGGTTGTACAATTTAGTTTTGAGATTTTGAGGTATGCCTGACAAGAAGATGGATCGTAATCTCCCGAACGCTGCCCAGCCGAGTTGAATCCGTCGATTGACCTCTCGGTCGAAGTTAAACTTACCTAGTCGGACTATTTGTCCCAGGTAAACATATTCGTCAAAAACTTCGAGCTTAGTGCTCCCAACGACTACCGGCATAGGTGTGACATGGACATTAAACATGATTTTTGTTTTGTCCATGTTCATCTTGAAACCTATCCGTTGGGAGACACTATTGAGGTCATTGAGCATAGTGCTTAGGTCCTCCAGCGATTCTGTCATAAGAACTATATCGTCGGCAAATCGAAGGTGAGTGATTTACTCGCCATTGACGTTAATACCGTATCGTTTCCAGTCCAGTAGCTTGAAAACGGTGAAGAGTTTCGGGGATTTACGTCACCCTGTCTTATATCTCTCTGCAGTTGGATAGGTTTTGTACTCTGGTTCTGTACTCGGATAGCCATCGTAGCCCTACTGTACAAACACTTCAGCACCTCGATATACCGACAGTCCACTTGGCAAATTGTACTCTTCGGACTTCTGTACAATTTGTCGAAGGGTATGTATGTGGTCTATGGGGCTAAAGCCTTTTCGAAACCGGCTTGTTCGGGAGGCTGGAAGTCGTCGAGTCTGCATGCGAGACGATTCGTAATGACTCTCGAAAACAGCACAAAGACGCGGCTCAGAAGGAAATCGGTCTGTAGTTCTTCAAGAGAGCGTTGTCGCCTTTCTAAAGAACAAGACCACCGCACTTCTGCTGCACGCCTCCGGTGTAGTGCCACCATGGAGGACGGAATTAAAGAGCTTCTACAGAACTACAAGTACCGGTTTTCCACCCGCTTTCAGAAGCTCCGCTGTAATTCCATCCTCGCCAGGGCTTTGCCGTTCTTAAGGTGCTGGAGAGCCATTCTCATCTCGCTCAGACTGACGTCCGGAATATCATCGGAATAGTGTCGGATAAGACTTGCTCTTGGATCGTTACTGACACTTGCGTGTGGCTCCAACGATGATGTACAGCTGCCCATAGAACCTCTCAATCTCACTCAAAATCTCAGGTGTCCCGGAAACGACGCTGCCACATTCGGTCTTCAGCCAGAAAGAGCCAACTGTCGAAAGTTGGCTCTTTCTGGCAGACAGATCTCTAGCAAAGACTTTGGAGCCCTGGTTCTGCTTGATCGCTTCTTCAATACGAGCAGTATTAAAACTGCGTAAGTCCCGCCGCATGCATTTGGAGATCTGTCTGTTCAGTTACCTGTATGCTATCAAATCTACTGAAGATTGCAGATTCATTTCCTGTCTAACAGCCATGAGATTAAGAGTGTGATTGGAGAGTTTTTGTGTTCTTCTGCGGCGGGTTTTACAAAACTTAGCTCCGACCATGGACAGTTTCACGAGCTTGTCATTCATATCGTCCACTGCATTGCAATTTTCTAGGCACTGAAAACGGTTTTGTAACTCGAGCTGAAAGGTTTCGGGATTTTGGATTAGAGCACGAGGGGACGGAGCGTTGACTTCATTAGACGATATCTCTCACCTTAACGTTTAGGTTCAGTGTGCCTCTAACCATTCGGTGATCGCCACCAGTTTTCACCATCGCGATCACTGAGACATCACTGAACAGTTGGCGTCTAGTCGTCATAATGAAGTCAATCTCATTTTTTGTCGAACCGTCGTGCTCGACCTGGTCCACTTCCTGTGGGGCCGCTTCTGGAACAAAGAGTTCATCATAAAGAGTCCCTCTTCCTCCATGACGTCGGCCAGCTGCTGGCCCTTGGGTTCCGTTGCCTAATCCGAATTTCCTACTTTCAGCTCACTGTTCCCTCTTGTGCCTAGCTTTGCGTTGAAGTCTCCCATTAACACCGTATAGTGGGTTTTGGAGGAATGCATGGCTCTAGAAATATCTTCATACATTTCCTCCACCTCCTCATCGGGGTGTGCCGAGGTTGGTGCGTAAGCCTGTATGACCTTCAGCGAATACCGTTTGGTGATTCTGAGTATAAGGTACGCAACCTCGTTGCAACACTCCCAATCTTTATAACGTTGTTAACGAGACTTGTGGACGATAAATCCGACACCTCCTTGGGACAGATGTCGCCCTCCCGGTGATAGAACAAGTTGCCGGATTCGAGGATTACCGTGTCCTCCTCTCTTCGGACCTCGGATAATCCCATAATATTCCAGCGCAACTTGTCTATCCCTTCTTTCTGCTCCAGAATCTTCTTGTCAGTCCTCAGAGTGCGTGCGTTATAAATTGCCAGGTCGAGTCGTAGGTGGCAACCGAACCTCCACCGGAGATTCTTAGCACCCCTGCCCCGCCGTTACCATGGTTGCCACCGTAGCCAGGAATAGCGGGGCCGCCGGGAACTGGGGCCGTCTCTTCGTAACTTTCTTCATTGGGGGTATATTGCCGTAGTTGCCACGCTTGAGCGGGTTGGCAACCGCAGTTTTTTTATTGTTATTTGCTGTTATCAGAAAGATGCTGCTGCCCATCTTCTGCCTCAGTTTCCCTCTGTTGCCTCTTACGACACCCACGGGAATATATGGGGTAGTGGGTATTCTAACTCGCCACTACACGGGCCATCGTACTATTGATTTCTTATATTTACGCGAACACTACACATTGAATAAAACTACTTTTACTGATTATATCGCGTTTAATAACTTATTTTTATTAATTCCCGACGTTTCGGGTGCTTTACAGCACCCATGGTCACGGGGGACTGAGGTGATTGACGTCCCGATGTCAGACTTAACCCAGAGTACCTTCAGCTTTTTTAATTATTAATGTTGGTCCGATCTACGCAGAATGAACTTACTGTGTCTTGAAGTCTTGCAGTGGTATGCTTGGGTTAAGCTTTAATTTTATTAATTACAGGATCCCTAGCAGGTGGTAGTACCCCTCTCTATTGAAATTAGGATGTTTTTTTTTTTTAATTTCAATAGCCTCACGTATCATCCTTGGCAGGAATCGATCTTCTTTCGCGAGAATTTGTGGTTTATCAAATCTAATGTAATGGCGGAGGCCGTCTAGGATATGATCACAAACTGCGGACTTCCCGAAACGTTGGTGCTTCACGTCAGCTATGTGTTCTTTTACGCGGGTTTTTATTGATCGTTTTGTTTGCCCTATATATGACAGACCACATTCACAATCAAGCTTGTACACTCCTGCATCTTGTAGAGGAATATTGCACTTGACGGATGGTAAGAACTGACTAATCTTCTTCGGCGGCTTGAAGAATGTTCTAATAGAAGCTCGCTTCAAGATGTAGCTAAACTTGTCTGTGACACCTCTGACATATGGTAGTACAGCAGGTACACGCTCGACTGTGGCCGGCTTCACTCGGTCACTGTGACGTAGGCGCGGAACCCGAAGCTTGTTGTCGTGCAGAACCTGCTTGACGTGCTGAAGCTCGGCGGCTAGGTGTTTGTTGTCACAGATCCCTCGTACTCTCTGTAACAAAGATTTGCCCACGTTAGCTAGCTGTGAAGCATGATGGTGGGATTCACCGTTTAAATATCGGTTTGTATGGGTCTTTTTTCTATACGCAGTGTGACCTATGGTGTTGTTAGGATTTCGAATGACTAACACATCTAGGAATGCTAAAGAATTATTTGCCTCTAACTCCATAGTAAATTGAATTTTAGAGTTTATGGAATTAAGATGTTTTAAAAATGCAGTTAATTTGTCTGATAGTAAAATTGTGAAAGTATCGTCTACGTACCGCTTGTAGAATTTTGGAGTTACTGGTGCAGTAAGCAGGGCTTTCTCCTCAAAGTCCTCCATGAAAATATCGCCGACAATGGGAGATACCAATAGAAAAACAAATAGAAAAAATTCTTCTACAAGAAGGGTAAACTTTACTTTTTCGTGTATCGGTATAATTTTACAATGGTTAAAAGGTTATGGTAATCTGATTCTTTATTATGTTTTTTAATATTGTCCGGAATTATTGTTTTTAGAATACGTGTATTCCGCCGCCCAAATCGCCGTCCCCACTGAATCCAACCCCCTCCATCTCACACGAGCGTCGGAGCAATATGGACACGGCTGAGTTAGAGCAAGGAGGGGAGGAGTCCTACGGATGGGATTTCATAACCTACGCTACAATCACTACTACCGGATGATCATCGTCCGCTCCCACATCCAATCCGTCAGGCCTACCACAAGACGATGGTCAGAGGGCTTCCACCAGCTATGCCCAACTGGAAGCGATGCCAGCAATACCAAGGCCCAAGGTCGATGAAGTCAAGAAGTTATACTTCTTTTTAAGCATGCTGGTGTTTACATCCTAAGCCAGCGAAGCCTCAGCCTGGCCTGATAACACTCCTGCTCACACTGCGTAATGCAGTCTTACAGGAGCGACCAAACCAAGGCTGAGATCTGCCTCCGATTCCTATTCCAATTGTTCGGTAGTGATTTTCTACAATTTAAACTATGTTGTCGTCTGCGTGTATGCTTTTAGCACACAGCAGGTCTCGGGCCTCGGGGCATACTCCATTGCCCGGAATCTGCTCACAACTATGTACCGGTCGTGGGAGCCGTCTCGGCATTGTAAGTATGAGCAGCGTTCGGGGTTTTGGTTCCCCGGTCGCTGCAAGTTGGTGTCAATGTTGGTCTATCTGTGACTTTGGGTGATGGCGATAGGCCTGTAATTGGACGGATCAGAGCGGTTACCTTTTTTAGGGATCGGGTGCACGAAAGCTGTCTTCCATGAATTCGGGACAATGCCTAGGGAGTAGGAGTTTTTTACGTGGTAGAGCCATGCTGCAGCTATATTAGTAGTATAGTTGTATTACGAATGGGTCGGCTCGACCGGGGAAGGACCACGCTCTCACAGAATACCAGCGTAAAATAGCAGCTTAACACTGCTGTGTTTCGTATGGTGAGTGTAGAGAACCGGAGATCCTTTTTACTGGAAAAGAGGCATTCCATCTTAGTCCTCACGGGTGACAACGCATCTGCATTTTGATTCTTTATTGAAGATAGATGTAGATGTTTATGGGTCACAGCAACCACTTACCATCAGGTGGACTGTGTGCTCGTTTGTCACCCTATCCTATAAAAAAAAGGAGTACCGAAAAAGACGCGTTAGAACCGGTGCCAACTCTGGAGCGCACGTCCTCAGTACAATTGGCGGGATTCCATCAGGCCCACTCGACTTGTGGATGTCCAGGGAGAGGAGTGCTTTGCGAACCGAGCGCTGCGAAAACCGCACATCCGGCATGAAGCACTCACACCGCAAGATGGTCGGCGGTGTATTCCCTCCGTCATCAAGAGTCGAGTTGGACGCAAAAAGAGAGCCTAAAAGGTCGGCTTTCTCTTTTGCACTTGTGCCAGTGAGTCGTTATGGCTTACAGAAATCCCCTTGGACAGCCTTGGCGAGAGACCAGAATGCACGGGTTCCCGAAGGAAGGCCAACTAGTTTCTCGCCAATTCTGCCTATGTGCTCTGACTTTGCCTTGGCAATAACTCTTTTGAAGGACCTGGAGGCGAAGTTATACTTTTTTTTAACCATGCTGTTGTTTACATCCTAAGCCACCGAAGCCTTAGCCCTGTCCTGATAACACTGCTGATAGCACTGCTTACTGCGTAATGCAGTCTTACAGGAGCGACCAAACCAAGGCTGCGATCTGCCACCGATGGGTACCACAGATGATGGAATAAATAGGTCCATTCCCTGTAGCACCACATCGGTGAAAGAGTCAGCAACAGCGCTGGGATCATCCGGCGAGAAGAAAACCCGTCCCCATGGGTAGGATGCAAAGAAAGACCGCATTCCATCACAATCCGCCGAGCTGTTGTGCCAAACACGGTGGCAACCTGCAGAACGCATCGCGAGGAGAGCGTTAGTGGCACCACACTCGGATCAGACAATGGTACGAAGAGACAAGAGGGGCATCGACGGAAACCTGATATCCGTCCGGTTGAGAGGTCAGCAGAAGGTCCAACAAGGAAGGTGTATGATCCTCCACATCTGGAATCCGCGTAGGCGAAGTAACCAGTTGTGTCAGACCATATGCCAAAACAAAGTCATAAACAGATCTCCCCGCATGATCGGTTAAACGCGAACCGAGCCATTCAGCGTGGTGGGCGTTAAAATCGCCAAGCATCACGATCTCTACGGATGGGATCTGTTATAGCAAGAAATCTGTGGCCATTTGGACGTGGTCGATGAGTCGGTCTATGTCGGCATTACCGCTATGGGACCATACAGGCACCCGTAGACGCGGGGATGGTCGTCGCTGTCTACGCGCAGCCATAGGATGGACAGGTCCGTACCTTCAAACTGCCGAGGCGTTGAGAACAGATATCCTCTCTGACGTATACGCAAACTCCAGCCCGGGGCACAAAGAAGTGTTCTAATTTGTAACCTGGGTAGGAGAGGTACGAAGTATCAGCCGGAGAGGACACCTGCGTCTCGGTCAATAAGAGCAAGGCCGGCTTCGCCGTCTCTAGATGGTAGTGGACGGCGTTACGGTTCGAGTGAAGTCCTTTGATGTTGCAGAAGTCCACGGATAGCGTGGCAGGGGTCGCCATGGTTTTATTGGTCTTTTGCCCCGTGCAGTGTTAGTATAAAGCGGGATTTTGCCCCCAGAATACGCGGGGCAGGATGCTCAGTGAGGGATTCTCCATTACCAGGGGTGCTGGCACCCTCCTGGGGTAGTTCTTTCTTTTTAAATTCCGCTACCATGTTATGGGGAGGGGGGGGGGGGGGAATTGGGCCTCCGGCCACCTGCACTAGCCAAGCGAAACGCAGAAGCAAAGCTCCTACTTTACGTTGGTATTCTGTGAGGTAGTGGTACTGAGCCGGTTCGAGAAAAGATTGATATACTGTGTCAGAGATGATATGCGTAAGAAACGGTTGAAAGAGATGACTGCTAACAGAGGAGAATGGAAGGTCATGCTATGCCGACCATAAATAACTTGGGATAAGAGCAGAAAGAAGAAAATGATGCTATACCAAAGGAATGTATACACCTAATCTGTACATATTTACTATATAGATAAATGTCTTAGTTAATTTTGATATTATTACATATTTTTAGTTATAAAAAATGCGATTTTTTTGATAAAGTACGAATGTGGTAATTATATTTTAGAGCTTAAATTTTCGGTTGTATTTGAAAGCAAAGTCACACACTATCTAAAAGCTTTTAAACAAAATAACAGCCTGAATACAGGAAGTTATACACGCTTTAGTAAACTATGCTTTGCGTCTAAATTAGATTAGCTTAAAATACATGATATCAGTTACATAATGCTGATGTTTATGTTATTTTTTTCAGTTTCTATATTTTATTACATTATGATAAATTAAAACTGGGTGTGGCTGTGATTCAATCCACGCTTTACATTCCATTTGGTGATTAATTACATATTTTTTTTGTTAAAAGGCTATAGAATCGAAAGTTTCTAAAAGTGGCCAGTTCAACAAATCTACAATTTTATAGGTAAAGACCTAAATATGTTATAAAAGTGTACGTTTCAATCTAAGGTTCTCGTGAATACGAGTAAAATTAATTGTATCAACTGAACTTGTGAGAATAGTGCTTAGTGACATAGCAGAAATATTATAAGCATTCCTAGACGTGGCAAAAACAAATTTGAGTCACGTACTTTAAAACCTACGACTTTAAAAAAAAAAGAATAAGAAATCCTGGGTGACTGTCATTAAAACGGCATTAATAAATACTTTGTTCCAGCTTACATAAATTTTAATGGTTTGAAAAATGGATCTTTATAGTAAATACTAACAAGCCTTATTAGCGGTAGTACATACTAATTCCATATTATTCCTCTATAATTAATAAATAAGTTTTATTTTAAATTTTTATAAATATTAACTAATATATACTAATATAAAAAGTCGCGCGAAGCTGCGTTTGCCAGTAAGAGGCTTCCTTCCCAGTAAGAGTTTTCAACTCTTCAACTCGAGAATTTTTCATCCTCATCAGTTGTCTGTTTTTCGAGCCAAATGCCGCGATCCAATGGCAATTCAGCCGACGATGATGAAACATGCACGTTGTTCATTAATGTAGGAACGCTCAGAACAGCACTTTGTGGCAATCGTTGGGAGAGGCCTATATCAGCATGGACTTGTGAACAGTAGAAGTTCCGGTCTCATGACCGACCCCCAAAAATTGGATTCCTAAAGTTTTCCTTTGTCAAAGCTTGCTACTTTATAATCTTTAATGCCAGTAATTTCTCAAGAATTTTTTGTTGTTCAAATCGTATTCTTTTACATAAAAAACACGTTTCAAACTACAGACCCATTAGCCTTGTTTTCTACCTTTACAAAGTCTGAATAAAGATTATTGAAATATTTCTTTTCTTTCTTTATAGCCCGTAAAAATCCTGGTTTATTTTTATTTTTTTTACATAGAGTATGGGTGACAAACGAGCACACAGTCCACCTGATGATAAGTAGATGTTGTGGCCTATAGACATCTAGATCTATCTACAATTAAGAATCAAAATGCAGATGCATTATCACTCTTGAAGAATAATATGTAATCATTTCATTTCCAGTAACAATGGTCTTCGGTTCTCTACACTCACCATACACAGCAGTATTAAGATGCAATTTTACGCTGGTATTATATGAGAGCGTGGTTCTTCCCCGATTGATTTGACCAATACGTACAACAACCACAATATAGCTGCAACTTGGCTCTACGTTATATAATCACGTAAAATAGGTATTTTACGTCTGACGTAAATGAAATGGTTATATCTCATTCTATTGGAAGCCACTAGATATTTCTTACCATTTTCCATAGTCGTCACTTGCGACACCCATGTGATGAAATGAGGGGTGATAGAATCCCCAACACCGTTACCACACGGCAATGAGCGCAGAAATTTGCTTTTGAGAGAGAAAAACTTACTTTCGATATTTTAAATTTACTTTTAAAATATCGATATTTAAACCCAAAAAACTAACCTAAAAACGACTATCGTCCGCCATAGATTTCAAGGTTACGTACAAATTTAATAGGTCTTTCGATTCAATCGTAAAAATATATCGCACTTCGCAATCGAACAAAATTCGTCACTAGGCGCTTCATTTTACTATTAAATCCAACAGAAAACAGTTTAAGTCGGGATTAAAGATTAAAAATTAAGTACAATACAAATATCAAGGGAAAACAAAAGGTGGTCTTATTGCTACATAGAAATCTCTTCCAGACAAACCAGAGGAAGATATAAATAAAAAAATAAGTAAATAACGGGTAGGGTGCACTAAAATATGAAAAGATACCAACTTATGCAATAAAAAGAAAATATTGTTTAGGTAGATCAATGACCATAAATAAGAGGAGGAAGAGAGAGAGGGTTAGAGAGACAAATAGTGTTCCTTTACCTGTTTCTGTAATACATTTAAGGGTTGAGCACTTTTAATTGACTGAGTAAGGAGTTCCAAAGTCTTATTTCAAGAACACAAAATAATTTACCATAAAAAGTGTCGCATCGAGAGTTGCCTTGAGAAGTTGTTGCTTTTTAAAAGACTTTATAAGTAGTCCTCTTAGTCCTCTGCTCTTTGGACTCTGCCTAACCCCTCGGGATACAGATGTGACGCCATGTTGGACTATGTTGTCTCTGGAGGTTCAGACAGAAATGGCGGGACAAACTGAATAGCTCTACTACTACTAATATACTATTGTTATAATTTTAAGTTATACCGCTTTTAAGTTAGTTCTTAGATGTGAATTATCAGTAAGATTAAGAAGTTCAAAATATATTGATTTCGAAATTTAAGTAGGTAATATTATATGGTATATGGAAGTAAAAATTGTAATAAAACGGTACACAACGGGTCATAAATTTTTCATTTGTCTTAAAATATATTAAATGCTTTACTGATGTCACCGACGCTTATTTGCGGAAAGCGATAGAAGGAAGTAATGTTTGCTTTTGATTTATTATTCTCTTAGTACTGAAGAAACATAAATTTATGACTCAATGCAAGAAAGTTGTTGTAAAGTTTTAAAATAGGTAGGAACGGCAGAAAAATGTTTTATACTCGTATATAATAAACAAATACTGTAACTGAATAAAACTAAATAGTGAAATATTTGTGTCTTTTTTTATGCCTTTAAAACCGTTAATATTTTCTTTAGATCTTTGATATTTATAATACATAAAATTAATAGCACTGCCTGCCTTATCAAATATTGGGCGTTTAGTCGATTTTATAGCAGGCAGTTACATAGTAACTATATCTATACATAAATATTGTTACGAGCTTGGGGTTCGAGACAATTAAAAACTGCCGAGTGAATTATCAAAATTGACACTTTAATTACACAACACTAATTACAACTTTAAACCACACTAATAACAAAACACAATTTTACTACAGATCGCTTTAGTTCGCAGTTGCATCGCTTCGAAGTCTTCGCTTGTATCGCCAATTCAATACTGACTCGGTCGCGGTCTATACCGGCCTTATATAGGGCCTCAGATAGTTTCCAGAACCTTCTACTGTAGGAACATCTAAAATGTTCGAGTACATATCGGTTCCAAAATTTCTAAAAGGATCTTGACTTTCCTAGTTCTGCTACTCGATACTAGAGGGCGCTAGTCACTAGTTTTGCCATGTACAAGACATTTATAATGGCGCGCAACACTGCCCCCTCCTAAGACATGCTCGTTCCGAGCATTATTGGCCCCATAATAACGCGCCAGTCGATCCACATGGATGATCTTAGGAGTACCTCTTGCACCTTTCTGTATCCGGTAGGTTACGTCATTGATCCTTGTTACAATCCGGTACGGTCCGTCCCATTTAGCTTGAAGCTTAGGAGATTTGCCTTTGCTGCGAACTGGATTATGTAACCACACTATTGAACCTTCGTCAAACCCTTTGTTGTTCATTTTGCGGTCGTACCGTGTTTTCATCTTTTCAGACGTTTGCTGGCCCGATTGTCTGACGTGCTCATAAATGTCACTCATTTTATTCCGCAAGTCATTTGCATAATCGGTTATACTACGTGGGGCATCAGGTGGTATTCCGGTGATCAGGTCTGCAGGCAGCCGTAATTCTCTCCCAAAGTTTGCAAAAGCTGGTGTCACTGATGTACTTTCGTGAACAGCGCTTCGATATGACAACAAAACGGTTGTATGTGCCTGTCCCAGTCTCGTTGCCGTTTTTCTACAACTTTTGCTAAGTACCTCTCCAATGTCTGATTAAATCGTTCTACCATTCCATCAGATTGTGGGTGGTAAGAAGTTGTTCTTGTTTTATGAGTACCCATAACTCGGCAAGTTTCCTGGAATATTTGAGACTGAAAATTCCTTCCTTGATCGCTGTGAATCTCTAAATGTACTCCAAAACGACAGAAGACTTCATGAACTAGTTTATCTGCAACTGTTGAAGCTTCTTGATTTGGAATGGCGAAGACTTCTGGCCACTTAGTGAAGTAATCCATCACAATCATGAAATACTTGTTACCACTTTCACTTTCCGGAAACGGCCCCGCAACGTCAATGGCTATCCTCTCCCATGGTGCACCAACATTGTACAATTTCAATGCACCTCTACTACGAGTTTGAGGTCCCTTCACAGCCGCACAACTTGTAAATTTGCGACACTAGTCCTCGACATGGTCACGACAGTGGACCCAGTAAAACCGTTCTTGGATCTTCAGTAGAGTTCGTTTAAATCCCAGGTGGCCTCCTGAACAACTATTATGGTACAGCTGTAGAACATCCGGTACTTTAGCTTTAGGGACAACCATTTGCAAATGACAACTGTCTCCCCGACCATTTTCCCATTTACGGCACAAGACTCCATCCTGAATCAGCAAACTGTCCCATTGGGCCCAATAGCTTTTCGTGGTCGAACTCATCGCTGAAACGTCTTCATCCATTCTAGAATCGGCTTGATGTCCGAATTTTCCTGCTGTGCTTGTCGTAGGCTGTCTTTCCACTCATTGTTGAGCTGGTCTGTCATAAGTATCCTCACAGATACCACTTCCTTATCCTCTTGCCTAGTACAATGCTTGCAATCTTCAGGACAAGGTCTTCTTGACAATGCATCTGCGTTGCCATGAGAATTTCCGCTGCGATGTTCGATCACAAAGTCGTATTCCTGCAGTAGTTCAATCCATCTCGCAACTTGTCCTTCTGGATTTTTGAACTGCAATAGCCATTTCAGTGCAGCATGGTCAGTTCGTAAATGAAATTTCCGCCCCAGAAGATATTTGCTAAAATGCTGCAACGACTTTACCACAGCAAGCAATTTTCGCCTTGTGACACAATAGTTCCTTTCCGGCTTTGACAACGACTTGCTGAAGTACGCTATCACAACTTCTTGATCAGCATTCCGTTGAGACAACACACCGCCAAGTCCTATATCACTTGCGTCTGTGTCAACTATAAATTCCTTGCCCGCATCAGGGTACGCCAAAATAGGTGTTTTGCACAGACAGTCCTTGAGCTCCTGGAATGCGATATCGCAACTTTCATCCCAGCAGAAATGTCGCTTCTTTTCGGTCAACTTGTGCAGAGGTTTGGCTATATCTGCAAAATTCTTCACAAATCGCCGATATTAGGAACACAATCCCAAAAATGCTCTATTCTGCGTCTTGTCTTTTGGAACCGGTCAATCCTTGACAGCGGCAATTTTCTCTGGATCCGTGCGGATACCTTCTTCCGACACTACATACCCCAAAAAGCTAACTTGCCGTTTGAATAGTGAACATTTCTTCAGACTCAACTTGAGTTTGGCACGCAATGAGCACGCGTTCCAGGTTTTGAAGGTGTTCCTCAAACGTACGGCCTACGATGATGATGTCATTCAAGTAGACCAGACAGGCATCGCCAATTAACCCGGTAAGTACAAGCTCCATCAACCTTTCAAACGTTGCTGGAGCATTGCACAATCCAAACGGCATAACTTTAAATTGCCAAGGACCCTTTCCTGTCGAAAATGCAGTTTTCTCCTTGTCCTTAAGGTCAATTTCAATTTCAACCTGCCAGTAGCCACTTTTCAGGTCCAGTGTGCTAAACCACTTTACGCCTGTAAGCATGTCCAGCGTGTCATCAATTCTAAGCAAGGGATAGCTGTCCTTCTTCGTAACGTCGTTCAGACGGCGATAGTCAACACAAAACCGCATGCTGCCGTCCTTCTTCTTTACCAGCACCACAGGTGAACACCATGGACTAGATGAAGGTTCAATAACACCATCCTTCACCATTCCCTCTATCATGGTTTCCACTTCCTTTTCACGTGCTACCGGCAATCTTCTTGGCCGCTGACGGATACGCAATTCTTCTCCTGTGTTTATTTTGTGTCGAACTAAGCCAGTCTTTCCTATGTCAGCATCGTTTGACGAGAAAACATCGGCGTACTTGAGTAACAACTTTTTCGCCTCGACCATTTCATTTGGGGAGAGAACGCTGCGACAGTCTTCTAAAAGTGTGGTCACCCTCGTATGTGCATCCTTGCTGGGGGTCCCAGTCGATGGATATTGGCACCTACGCAACCAATCCACTTTCTCACAAGTACCAACCAGTGTGCCTTTATGGTTGCGATGGAAACGATGATCCTGCCGCACGGCTTCCACCTCCAGTGCATAGGCCAAGGCGTCCTTAAGCGTCTCGTGGTGCCCGAGCCTTACAGCAGCTCTGACTTCAAGGTCGCGGATGCTGTCGATGAATGTCTGCAAAGGTTCCCTACAATGAGCGCAGGTACAGACTGGTATGCTTTTTGAACCAGCTTTTCCTCCTCAAGGGCCCACTGCTGCAGGTTTTCGTTGCTGCGTTGCACGCGATCTTTGAGCTGCGCACGAAAGACGTGTTCCAGGTGAGCGTCACCATATCTCGCCTCCAATGCCTCAAGAAGCTGCTCGTTAGTTACTTCCTTACCGAGAGCTTCCAGAACAGTTAAGGCCTGGTCGCGCAGGCCTAGGGTGAGAGCAGTCATGGCCTGACTTTTATTCCAGACGTTCGCCTTCATGACAGCCTCGAACTGGATTTTTTAGGCCGACCAGGAAGAAGTCCCGTCGAACGGCGTCACTTTGAATCCACGTAGCGAAGGTGTTGTAGCTACCACGGGAGCTGTAATTCTATCCCCAAGTTTGAGGTCTTCCAGCGTTTTCTTCACGTCAGCCATCACGTTGTCAACCCGATTGTTCACTTGGTTAATTCGGGTTTCAGCTTCCGACAGGCGGTTGTCATGTTGAGCAACCCTATCCTTCACCTCCCTTATCTCTTTCCCGAAGGTAGCGTGAAGGTCCTTCATGAGAAGCATCTGATCCTCCTGTCCCCACTGCAGCTGCTTTTCCAACCGACGGGCCTGTTCCTGCCTGGAGCTGCTGACGGGCCGACTTCTGTGGTCGGCAGCTGGCCCTCCGACGCTTGCGACGTTGTACCACCAAATCGTCTCTGGTCCGTCTTCTTTTGGCGTTGACTTCGGTACGGATACCCTCCGTGTCATCTTTGGGTAAAATAAAACAACGTTTTCTTCTGTGAGACAGACAGCGAGTGAATGAAATTTATTCCAGAACATAATTGTCATACAATCGTACAATAGTTCTTAATAACACAATAGATGGCATTACTGGTATTTTGATATAATACTAACACCCCCACTTATCAAAATAACATAGATGCCCATAATATTTACCCCATCTAAATTAAACAAAATAATTATATTGATTTTACATCCTGTATTCCTAATAGCTGCAAAAAATAATAATGCTTGGTATTACCCAAACCTTTAGTGAACAGGTCTGCTGGCATTTCAGCTGTTTCCAAATATCTTAGTTCAATAATTTTATCAGCGATACAGTCTTTACAAAAATGGTAACGAATATCAATATGTTTGGTTCTCTTGTTAAAACTACTACTCGAAGACAGCCTAAGTGCACCCTGGTTATCATTAAATATAGTTATTGTATAGGACTCATTAATAATTTCATTTGACAAGTTGTGCAAATAAATTGCTTCCCTGCAAGCATCTGCTATGCCCATATATTCAGATTCTGTGCTTGAGAGAGCAACTGTTTTCTGTTTTTTAGCCTCCCATGACACTATACTACCAGCTAATTTGAAACACATACCTGTGTAAGACCGCCTGTCAATAATATTGTTTCCCCAATCTGCATCAACATACCCTTCTAATTTATCATTACCATATCTAATATATTTTAAACCATAATTTGTAGTCTTTTTAAATATTTTAAAATTCTTTTGCATAAGCCCAAGTTACATTATCATAGCAATTGTTAAATTGACTAAGAAACTTACTGAGTATGCTATATCAGGCCTGGTTAATACTGCCAAATACATGAGCCCACCTATTAGTTTCTGATAAGGTATTTGACTATCACAATTTTTATTTCCTAAATTAATATTCAATTTAGACTCTAAAGGTGTATCAGTTAGCTTACAATTTGTCATGTTGAATCTTTTCAATAACTGATTAATATAATTTTCTTGGCTCAATGTAACAGTGCCACTAATTTTATCAATATTCACAGTCAGTTTTGTCGTAAACTGAACTGTATTACCGGATTTTATTAACTGGCTCACTGACAATAGGTTGGTAGTCAATCCTGGAGCGCATAATACATCCTTGACTGGTATTTCAAATTCACATTTATCGGTTTTTGTTACAATGGTCACATCTCCGGAACATAATACTTGCAACTCTCGCTGTTAGCAACAAATATATCCTTCATTTTGTGATATAGCATTCTCAATCCACTGTTCATTAGCTGTTAGATGCATGCTCGCACCTGAATCAATGTACCAGTCATATTTGTTGAATTTGCCACCAGAAACACTTCACTAAACGCATTACTTTGTTTACGTTGTATTTCTTTTGTATTCGAACTGATATAATCACTATTTTGACACTGATTCTTGTAATGACCGGGCTGTTTACACCGGTAGCATTTGACATGACTTTTAGCGCCGCCTTTGAAGTTTGTTTTCGTTGCGTTCCGTTCATTCGATTGGTATCTCTGCGCGTTGGCCATAGACAATTTATTATTTTCTTATGTTGCCATTTCTGCGTACCGCTTGCGAATGCACCACTAACTTCATTGGATTGACCGATTACTTCCGTTTCCACCATATCCATGAGTTTTGTTCTAATGGCGTCTGTTGTGATTTGTATGCCTGAATGTTCAATCGCCATTATCATGGGCATGAATTTTCAGAAAGCCCGCTAACAATAAACAACCGATCCACTCATCACTGATATTAAATCCTGTCCCACTTAACTTTTGTCCTGTTTCGACTATTTGCGTTACGTACGACTGCATGGAAACACAATTTTCTAGGCGAATTGATATCAAATTACGTAAAAGAGATATTCTTCGTAAATCCTGAATCATCAAATAATGCCTTTAATTTGTTCCATAGCTCCAACGAAGTCTTCACGTCTTTGATGTGTACATATAACGCACTATCTATAGTCATTATTAATTTTGCCTTGGTTCTCGCGTCGTCTGCGGGTTCTATTATTTTCCGGCTTCTGGCTTGATGCAGTGCAACTTATCCTCCAGGATCAGAAAATTCTCCGCCGCGTAGATCCACTCATTGTAGTTCTCCGCCCTTTAGCTTAGAACATTTACTAGGTAGTTCGTAGTCATTCTTGCAAACTTTTATTGCAAATACTGAATAACACTTTGCTATGTTTCACTACTTTTACTTGAGAATAAACTACTAATATGAATAAAAAACTAAGTAGTAAGTACACTGGGCTGGGCGCTGGGCCCATAACCTATAAAATAAAACAACGTTTTCTTCTGTGAGACAGACAGCGAGTGAATGAAATTTATTCCAGAACATAATTGTCATACAATCGTACAATAGTTCTTAATAACATAATAGATGGCATTACTGGTATTTTGATATAATACTAACAATTGGCATGATTAAATCCCACTTCTGACACCAATTGTTACGAGCTTGGGGTTCGAGACAATTAAAAACTGCCGAGTGAATTACCAAAATTGACACTTTAATTACACAACACTAATTACAACTTTAAACCACACTAATAACAAATCACAATTTTACTACAGATCGCTTTAGTTCGCAGTTGTATTTCCAGAACCTTCTACTGTAGAAACATCTAGAATGTTCGAGTACATATCGGTCCCGAAATTTCTAGAAGGATCTTCACACTCCTAGTTCTGCTACTCGATACTAGAGGGCGCTAGTCGCTAGTGTTGCCATTTACAAGACATTAATAGTGGCGCGCAACAATATTATATGTTAGTAAAATTGAAGTGTCTGTCTGTAACATTAAAATAATTGGCTTTTATTAAGCTCAAGTTGTCATGATATTAAGACATAAATAACTATTTCTCTGTCTCTGTCTCTGTCTGTCTTTCTGTCCGCTAATCTTCAGAATGGCTGAACCGGTTAAAATAAAACTTAACAATCAGATAGAGAGCAATGCCAGGTGGGATCTAGGCTATATTTTGTCTAAAAGAGATTAGATTTAAAAGAAGAAAAGAAAAATTAATAACTTAAAATGGTCTTTGATTATCTTAAATCTTAATAACACCACATTAGATTCCTCCCTCGCTTCGGTCACTAGTTTATAAGAAATTATATCTGTAGTTTGCCGTAAAAATTAAAATGATTCGCCTAAACGGGATTCATCCCTGAAATTTAAAATTCAAATTTAAAATGTTCTCGGTAATTACGTTGATGCGTGGCGTTATTTGCACTGAAGTATGCTTCAAACATATTCATGAATTAATATGAATTTTATTACTTAAAATGTTAGAACTCTCAAACAAAGTAGCATATCGTATTTTAAAACGTTTAATATTGCATACATTTAAAGTAATTCAATCAGCTTCAATGGTCCTAGTAAGAATAAGTAACTTAGTCTTAGTCATAAAATTATTGTATTGTCATCGGTTCTTATTTACTATCACTAAAACCCATTACAAGTCCACAGTTGAACATAGACCTTCCTCCAAAGATTGGACTAAGTACGTTCCTTAGCTACCTGTATCGCCCAACTACCTGCGTTTTTCATCGGGTCATCACTCCATCTAGTTTAGGTCGCCCAACACTGCGCTTTCCAGTATGGTTCTTAATGTGACTGCAAAATTTCACATTATTTAGACGTTTGAAAATGGGTGAAAATTGAATTACCAAATAACATAACATTCATACACAAAGATGCATGCAGGTCAAGCCAATATAAAGCATATTAGCAATAAGTGCATGAACTTTTTATGTAACAATCATATTAATAACGGAAGAATAGATTTACCATTTCAATTATTACATTAAAAATAGCTAGCTTTACTAGGTGCTATTTGTATGAACGTTGAACGTGAAAGAAAGGTTTTCGAGCGGCAGCCTCGTATCGGTAGGTGAAAAGTGGAGCAGCCCCTACTAGATGGAGTGAAGACCTAGTGAGACATGCAGGAAGTCGATGGATGCAGGTGGGTCAGGACCGTGCTTTGTGGCATTCCTTGGGGAAGGATTATGTTCAGTAGTGGACCTGTGAACACCTGTAAAGGTATTGATAAATGGTAAACAAGAACAACAAAACAAAACATAAGAACAAAGCATTTTTCCAGTCTAGAGAAGATAAGAAAAGTACACATTCTTAGTATAGTAAATCATATAGGTTTGGTTTAAAATAAAATTACTTATTATTCGTCAGATCTAAATTGTAATACCCATATAAAACTATGTTAGGGTACTGAATTTAAATATAAAACAAGACTTGATTGATTGAGACTGCTTTTTCGTGGTAGAGTCATGCTACCACTATATAGTTATAGCATAAATGGGTCGGCTCGACCGAAGGATCACGCTTTCACTGAATACCAGCGTAAAATAGCAGCTTAATGTTGCTGTGTTTCGTATGGTGAATGTAGATAACCGGAGACCCTTTTTACTGGAAACAAGGCATTCCATCAGATCGTTGGAATGATCCAAATACAAATATTTCAAACTCAGTCTAACTTTAAATCTCAGGTGTCCCGGAAACGATGTTGCCACACTCGATCTTTAACTTCGACAGTTGGCTCTTTCTGGCAGACAGACATCTGGCAGAGACTTTAGATCCCTGGTTATGCTCGATCGCTTCTTCAGTACCAGCTGTATTGAAGTTGCGCAATTTCCGCCGCATGCATTTGGAGATCTGTCTGTTCTGTTGCCTGTATGTTGACAAATCTACTGAAGACTGTAGCTTCATTTCCCGTCTAACAGCCATAAGATTAAGAGTGTCATCAGAGAGTTATTGTGTTCTTGTGCGATGGGTCTTGCAGAATATAGCTCCGACCGTGGATAGTTTCCACGAGTTTGTCATTCATATCATCCAATGCATTGCAGTCTTCTAGGCTTTGAAAACGGTTTTGTAACTCGAGTTGAAAGTTTTCGGGACTTCGAATTAGAGCACGAGGGGGACGGAGCGTTTACTTTATTAGACGTGACTTCTCCAACTTAATTTTAGGTTCAGTGTGCCTTTAACCATTCGGTGATCGCTGCCAGTTTTCACCCTCGCGATCACGGAGACATGACTAAACAGATGCCGTCTGGTCGTCATAATAAAGTCAATCTCATTTTTTATCGAATCGTCGGGACTCGACCAGACCCACTTCCTGTGGAGCCGCTTCTGGAAGAAAGAGGTCATCATAAAGATTTCCTCTTTCTCCATGAAGTCGGCCAACTGTTGGCTAAATTAATTATAATTATATTATTCCAACCTGTGAGGTATTCACATGGTCACCCCGAGGGCTTACCTCGGAGTGACGAGGCATCTCTAGCTTTCTTTTATTTGAAGTTGGTTACAGAATTCTATGGGCTGCAGTAGCAAACTTCAGTTATCAGATGAACTGTAAATCCGTTTCAAATCTATTTAAAAAAAATATTGAGCTGTAAATAAGTCAGTACCTACACCTTTTATATCCCTGACAATGTTTTCATCTTTTTAATTTAATATTCATTATAGGTTAAGCTGATTTGTTAGTAAATGACAAATGGAAAATCAATAGTAGAGTATAGTGAGCTGAATAATCTGCATAATTTTTTTTTCAAAAATAATTATTAAGAATCTTAAAAAATAATTATTCAATATAGTATAATTGTATTAAAGTTGCTATTAACTTTAATATAATGGATTTTCGCTAAGTAACGCCTGATTCTATTAATTATAGTATAATGTTGTTTATTTTCTACATATCCAACATAAAAATTTACTCCAAAGTATGAATTGTGATTACGAGTAGAAATTGTTTCATAGTGTACATAAATGTTGTTATCCATTAAGATTTTTAAAGTTAAATGTTTGAAAAGAGTATTTCTCTAAATGGGATGATTTACAATGATATAATATTTTATCAAGCTAGGCGACGTACATGTTCTTAAAATACGACTAATGAATTAAAAATAACAACGCATCTTAAATATAATGATATATACGAATGAAAAACCTTCTCAAAAGTGAGAGGAGGCCTGTGCCCAGCAGTGTGACGTATATAGACTGTAACTTTAACTTTTAAATTTATAGGAATGAATTCTCTAGTTAGTAAAAAAAAATTAAACTACCGACCCGCCCCGGCTTCGCATGGATAGGAGCTATTTATGTGGCGTTATTTAGATTTAAGTTAATCAAAGACCATATATTTTTTTTTAAATCTATGAGTTTTTCGGATAGAATATACTGCTCTGTATCTGTTTGTAAAGTTTCATGACGATCGGTTCAGCCATTCCGCATTAGCCCGGAGAGACAGACAGACAAAAATTTAAAAAATGGTTATTTACATCTCGATAGCAGGCGTATAACCCCCTCAGCTTAATAGACGCGAGCTATTTTAACATTGTGATGGACACTTCAATTTTATTTATATGGTATGTATAGATTTGTAATGTAAGAACGAAACTTACTACAGTACACTGGCAGTCGGATATCCGATCGCAGTAAAAAGAGCCTTGCATTTTGGTACTGTGCTTAAGATTAACTTTGCACTGACTATAGATTTGTAAATAAAATAACGTCTTGCTCTGAGGAGGATTTATTGCAGACTAATTCATCACAGTCATATTTTACACGGCGCAAAGAAAATGTATGTATGCATAATTATAAACACAACATACCGCCCACCAAAACCCTCGGTTTTTATTAAACAAACGTTATTCATCAACTAAGAAAATAAAAGGATATTAAATTACAAATGACAGTATAAACAACGTAAGGTAAATTAAACAATTATACAATTCGGTAATTTTCCATATCATATTATGAATTGATTTTACTCATGAGATATAAACAGATAAACTAACACCATAGTTTGTTTTAAACGTTAAAATTAATTATCTTAAATACTAGAAACCAACAAATATTAATCATAACCATTAATTGAAGCAAACATAACTTAGTAACAGATCTTTTAACAATTTTATCTCTACATTTTAAACTATAAACACGACATATATTATCTGGTCCAGGATGCTTTTGTACGATACGCCCCAAGACCACTTCCCAGGAGGAAGATTTTCGTCCTTAATAAGTACAATGTTACCGATTTTAAACTCTTGAGTATGTTTTAACCATTTAAGTCTTTGTTGCAGCCTAGACAAATATTCATTCTGCCATCTATGCCAAAAATCCTGTAATAATCTCTGTATACTGCCAATGTGATAATCTATTTACTTGAATTTGCCTTAAGTCCGGTTCTGGAATGTTAATTGGAGCCTCACCAATAAAAAATCTCCTGGAGTGTGTATCTCCAAAGAGTCAATGTCTGTTGTATCTATTGGACACAAAGGTCTAGAGTTCAAACAGGCTTCTATTTGACACAGAGTGGTGGACATTTCTTCAAATGTAAGGCGGCTATTTAAAATCCTTTTTAGGTGGTATTTAATGAACTTCACGCCTACCTCCCAAAGGCCACCAAAATTGGGACTGTATGGTGGATTGAACTGCCATTGTGTGCCATCTTCTGCAGTATATCTGATAAAGATCCAGGAATTTCTAATCTTGCCTGTTGCCACAAATCCTTTAACTCTCTGTTAGCTCCTATAAAATTTGACCCCTGGTCACTCCAAATATGACTACATTTACCTCTTCTTGCTACAAATCTTTTGAAGGCCCCTAAAAATGCGTTGGTACTCATATCTCCAACCAGCTCTAAGTGAATTGCTTTTGTAGCCATACAGATGAAGATGCAGATATATGCCTTATTTGTTTTGATTCCTCGACCTCTTATCGTAAAATTTGCAGCGGATCAGCAAAATCGACTCCCGCATGTCAGAATGGCCGCGACGGTGTAACTCTTACTTTTGGCAAGTCACCCATAATTTGGGTTCTAGTGTTAGCTCGTTGTTTGGCACAAATAAGACACTTATGAATAGTGGATGTTATCAGTGACTTAACTCTTACTATCCAGAAGCGAGACCTTACATAGTTCATGGTTAGTTGAACACCTCCATGTAGGGTTTTTTTATGAGCATCGCGTACAATCAGTATAGCCAAGTTATTTTGGTGACTTAATATCATTGGATATTTCATGTTCTCCGATATTGACGCATGTTTGAGTCTACCGCCCACCCTGAGAATATTCTTACTATCAATAAAAGTTTAAATTCTTTATAGAACTCTTGCTACTTATGCGGTTTCTTCCCTTAAGACATGTAATTTCATCTGAATCTAAATCTTCTTCTTGAGCAATTCTTACACCAATTTCTAGGGCAAGATTTAATTCTTCTGTAGAAATAGACTGTGTTATATCACTTATTTTACATCTTTTGCAGTAACTTAGTGTCCTTAGCAATTCATCTAAATTATTAAATTCTCCAAAACAGCTAGACCATGAACATCCTTTTAATAGTAATTTATTTTCTTTCTTAAGATTGGAGTTGATAATAATTTTTCTTTCTATGTCCGTTTCTTCGGTACTTGATGTTTTCATTATCAAATAAATATCTTCCCGTTTTAAGCAATCTGGGCGTGCCACCACAACTTACAACCCTTTAATTCAGGTAATATTAATCCACGAGAAGCAATGTCGGTTGGATTCTCCTTGGATTGGACGTGATACCATTGGTCTCCACTGTTCTCCAAAATAGTGATTTCTTACAAAGTTTGCCATCTAGATGGGTTACTTGCAGCCATGATAAAACGATTGTTGAGTCGGTTCAGGAATAAATCTGTGCAAGAGGTATGCGAGTAGCTTCACTTATTTGTTTTAGTAATTTTGACAACAGTAGTGCACCACACAACTCTAGTCGTGGAAGCGAAAGTGGCTTTACCGGTGCTACACGACCTTTTGCAGCAATAAGGTAAGTGGTGATAGTATCGTTTGTATGTTTAACTCTTAAATAAGTAACTGATCCATACGCTCTTATTGAGGCATCGCAAAACCATGTATTGTGACATTTTTATATTTTTCTAGCAATGATTTCAGAGGGCGTTGGTAAATTAATATTGTACTCCAGTATGTCTTTTCTATGTTCCAGGATAAACCAAGTGCTCTCACCGTCCCGTGTACATCTATGTAAATCAATATTGACGAGAGCTTCGTTTTCGTTGGGTTCGAATTCCTTCAAAAATCCAAACTATTAGACACCCATTTTGTAATTTAAAACCACCATTTTAAAATATATAAAACTTCTTTTGCAGTTCTAATTGCATTTGTGATATTATCTTGACCAGACATTAAATCATCCATAAAAGTCTTCTTTTATTGTTTTAGCAGCAACTGGTGATCCTTGCTTTCGTCGTCAGCTACTTGTTGTAGGGTTTTCACGGCAAGGTAAGGTGCCGAAGCTGTGCCAGATGTAACCCTCAATAAGCCGTAGTCTTTGATATAGTCCCTGTGATTATTACGCCACAAAATACGCTGGTAGCCTGCGTCCTCTTTTTACTAAGATTTGGCGATACATTTTCTCTATATCAGCTACAAAACATATTTTCCTAAGCCGCCACCGCATTATTAATGATCTCATATCTTCCAAGTTGAGGTTCAACAAGTAGTTCGTCATTAAAGAAACATTATTTGCTCCAGGAGATGAGGCGTTAAATACTATTCGAATCTTGGTTGTTTCACTCGTTTCTTTGACTACTGGATGATGTGGAAGATACACTGTGGCATTGTTTATATCATTTTGTGGCACTTCTTCCATATGATGTAGTTTTAAATATTCTTCCATAACCTTAACATATTCCTCTTTCAATTTTGGGTTTCTGACAAATCGCTTTTCTAATTGTAGTAGTCGAGTTTTTGCTATATCTCTAGTGTTTCCCTCTAGTGACTTTTGGTTATTAATTTTTAATGGCAGCTTAACTATGTACCTCCGTCTTCATTTCTTGTGTAACTTTCTTTATATAATCGTTCACAGTTATCATGTACCAGCGATGAAAAAAATCATTAAAGACGGCCATCCTTCATAACTCCCACCAAATGAAGGTTTCGAGGTAGTTTGACTTCTGGCGGTGACGCTTGACCTCCTGTCGCACCTATGGTGTCCGTAGATTCCAACCTCCTAGATGGTATCGCGCTCAACATGTCCTTCAAGTCACCCTTTAGACACAAGTACAAATCCTCGATGATGAAATAATCTTCGTTAACAAAATATGATATATTTGGCCTTTGTTCTTTGGGTACACACTTAACCAAGTCCTGGTGCGTCGACTTAAACGTTTGCCAATATTCTTCGATGCACTGTAATCTCGTTTCAATATAACCTTTTGTTAAACGTTGCTTCGAACACTTTTTTAAGTTTACTTGTGTCTTTCGTAAAAGAACTGCCGTTTCTTCTAATAAATTTAATAATTTTTCACTCATTTTCACGTTTTGTAAAAGACTAAAGCAATTCAATTAAGAACGTTAACGATGTTTACAATATTGCACTTTACAAATTGTAACTATTCAATATCTTAGCGAGGGCCTTGTAAATGCAGTCGCTATTGTTCTTAGTTGCCGGCCGCTCGATGTAGTAAACAACTATTGATCCGGCTCTGATTCGACCATATAGATTTGTAAATAAAATAACGTCTTGCTCTGAGGAGGATTTATTGCAGACTAATTCATCACAGTCATATTTTACACGGCGCAAAGAAAATGTATGTATGCATAATTATAAACACAACACATTTGTGATGCTGTTTCTTTTTTACTGATCTGTGTATTTTAAATTTATTTAATTTACTTTATTACATTTATCACAATCAATTTCATTATGTCGTTCAAAGTGTATTTCAATATTTTTTTGAATTCACAGTAAAGCAAATTATTTTTCTGAGTATTTGACTAAGAACATTTGATAAAAAATGACTACAGCCGTCATTTTAAATCTTAGGTTATTTTATTTTAAGAATAATATTTTTGATAATACAACGTATTACAATATAACCCGTAAAATATAATTAATTATCAAAGCCAAAAATTTTGTCAACCCTAGTAAGCTGTCATGTCAGGGAACCAGATTATTTAACAGAAAGGCCTACGTACCTATTTTACCTAATGATTGTCTACTTTAATAGTTTTCTATTTTTCATTCATAAATGTTTGCTACCTCAATACAAGGTTGTCATTATACTCAAGTACTGGCTTCAAAAATGTCAAGTTGTAAAAACTACAACTGTTTCGAGATTTTTTCCAACATTTTTGCAAAATAACGATGCTTTCTAACTCGGAATATTACGATATGATGTTATGCGTAGGCCATGAAGATAGCAATTTAAATCGTGCTCGCGAACTGTGTCAGCAACGATTTATTGATGGTAGACCCCACTGAAAAGCGCGGCTGCCTTCGTACCAGTGTTTTCTGAACATGTAAAGACGATACATTCCACCGACTCTTTTATCGGTTTACTGAAATGGATATCCAAGCACAGTCGACGCCAGGCAGGCTGAATTAGTGTTAGATCATTTTGAAGAAGCGCACGAGGCGAAGCGGAACAAAATTCAGTATAAACCATGTTGCAGTTTGGCGAATTCTTCGTGACGACAATCGTTACCCTTATCACTATCGCCGTACACAGGAGCTGATATCCTCGATTTTGCACCCAGGATAAACTTCTGCGAGTGGTAACTCAGACAGTTAGAGGAAAACCTAATTACGTAAACTATGTTCTTTGGACGGACGAGGCAATATTCACGAGGTCAGGACTTTCAAATATGCATAACGATTACGTTTGGGCTCGCGTGAATCCACATGCTTCACGGCAGGGCAGATTCAACACCAGTGGCGGCTGAATGTGTGGCTGGCCTTTATGACGGGCATGTTATCGGTCCCGTCATTATGCCATCACGTCTGAACGGTAGCAACTATCTAACGTTTTTACAAATGGAATTCAAAGAGGCGATTAACGACTTTCCTGTGGCTGACTGGGATTGCTTTGAGAACCAAAGAAACATGGTGTTTCAGCATGATGGAGCTCTCGTTAGGTTAGGTCTTTTAAAATTTTTGTCGTTCCGCGAATTAGGTAGAAGTGTAGGTACATTCTGCGTAGTTTTCTCTTTAATTTTACTGAAATAGGGTTTGCACATCAGTGAAAATAATAATATTTTTATTTTTTGGGGTATGTTATACAGCGTTACTACGGTTCTTAAATATTGTGAATGGACTTGTTATAAGGCCCCATTTAACCTCGTTTCGGCTTTACGGGTAGTTTTGTAATACCCAGTATAACAGAAAATGTCAACGTAACCTTTCCCCAAACAAATAGCCTTATGAAGTCCAAACAACTTGTCTTTCTATTTTCATAAGATTTCATTTATATAGGCTGAAACTACCTCAATTCAATATGTATTAAAATGTTTACTCTCTTCAGTCGGATATTTTTATGATAAGTAAAAAAACATTATTTTGTTATTATAAGAATACTATCCTTTTATTTACTACTAGCTGTGCCCGCGACTTCGTTCGCGTAGAATTAATTAGCATAGTGCTCGAACTACCCCATGTGTGACATGGCTTTATCTAGCCCATGTTCATTTTATTACCTATTATCTAAATATTGAAATACTAGCTGTGCCCGCGACTTCGTTCGCGTGGAATTAATACTTTGGTGAATGAGTACGCAAAATTATTTACTTTCGCGTATTCCCATTTTCATTTTGATAAAACAATAAATAAATCAATTACGTCTCAACTAAAAGAGATCTTTTCAAAATTTAGATTACCCAATTAATACTCATTTATCTCGACCACGTCCTAAATTTGATTTAAAAAGTAGTTGAGTTCAAAGTAATGGATGGCGACTTAAAATGTATCGTATTTTATTCTCAGACGATATCCTGGCTCCTCGTAATGTCGAAACTCTTGAAAGCCTTCGTCAGAAGCACCCTTCGGTCAATCCTTCTCAGGGTTTACCGCTGCCTCCCAAGTCTTCGCATTTAGAGTAAATATATCCTAAGAATGTAAACATTGGTATATGAGCTATTTCGCCTAAGAGTAATATAAACATGAGGAGCAAGAAACAAATCGCTTCTTTGCATCACCTTTGTCGGATAAAAGTAAGAAAATTATATTTACTGATCTACTGATAACTTTGCATTGAAAGCACAATCTATTACAGATGTGTCATAAATCATAACCCGCGTATAATAAAACCATACTAAGGTATGTGCTGCTTTAAAACACCTAAAGCACCATCTAGGTAAAATTAAAGTAATTAGTTGATTATAACACTGAAATAAAAACTACGATATTTACACAATAACGGATAGAAATAATTTAAAAACAACTCAAAATCGGATAATGTAATTTTTCAATCCCACCACAATGTAAATTTTAAAGCTTTTTGTCGCTGCAAAATGGAAGATTATGCCTACTGCCCAGCTCATATTATAAATAAGGAGATGATAAATATTAATACTAACGGCTCAACCCTTACGTAACATTGTAGTGAGAGTTTCATCCCAATCCGTTCACAGGTTTGTGCGTGATGCGTGTGCAGACAGACAACGCTTACAAAAAAAAAGTGATATAAGAGTATACCCCAAATCAAATTTAAAAAATATTCAATGTATAGAAATTGTCGTGTTAGATTTTTATTATAGTATAGATAGATTTCTGTTTTTGAGTATTTAAATGTTAAGTGTATTGAGCGCCGAATACTTTTAAATTATTTATTTTATTTTTTATTTTATTACTGTTTGCAACCTACCAAACCTATATACCTATCAAACCCTTTAGGACGAATTACGGTCATGGCGCCTAGTATCAATGAAGAGTAGCCATTTATGCATATGAGATATTATGTACGAACCTTTCGATAAAGAATACCTGTATATACCTAGAATACCAATAGTGTTCTATGATAGGTACGTACGTATCAAGGGAGAAAATATACTTAAATAACGAAGGACAGAATTATGTATCACGAGTGTGTGCGCGAGCATAGGTACATTTTCTATTCCCTCACTCTCATAGTCCGATGGGACGGTAATCCGACACAAATATAAAGAGATCAGCTGCAGAACCAACGGGTTTAAGTGCTTTCTGAGGCACAAGAATGAAACACCGCTAAAAACACCGCTCCGGCTGCTACTGAGAATACTCGATAGAAAATCCAACTGATTTTGGGGCCTAATCACTTCTTACTTAAGGTCAAAAATTTCCTCGGTTGCGTTTAGTTTTTTTTTTATTTGTTTGAACGATGAGACAATTTAAATACGTAATCTCATTTTCGTTTATACATTTATTTATATAACATTATAAACAATATTTTATTATATACAATATTAAAAACTATAATAAAAAAAAGCTAAAACTAGTAACTTAATTATCATACAGTCCTACTCCCCGCGGTATCGTGCCAAGAACGCTGGCTGCGTTTCCCCGCTGAATGGCTATACTTAGCCTTTGAGCGAGAAAAGAACCAGCCTTCTTATCACCAGCAGCAACGACCAGTCGCGGATGGAGTTCCTTTAGGAACTTCACCGCACGTGGACCCCACGGACCGATAGTCTCTACAGCAAATGGCACAAATATGTAGTCATCTCTCAGAGACTCATATTTGCGCCACTTACTCAGTTCAGCTGCCTCTGATGCCGCCCGGCTCTAAACGAGTACCGCTGAGATGAGAGGCCGCCAAAGTGTCTACGCAAGTAGAATCCCACACCAGGGTTTTATCTCCTCCCAAGGGACCAATTTCATACCGTCGGGTTTCCTGCCATCGTCTCTATATATTCCACAAGGCTCTAAAACTGAGGAACGTTTATAGAGACAAGAGCCTTTCGGATGACATCGTTCAAAGAACCGTGCCGTGAAAACCTACCAGCACTTTTCTTACATGATAGTCCGTGGAGCCCAAACTTGTCCGCTGCTACCACAGGCACTGATGGGTTAACAAATCGCCGCTCCTAGTCGAATTAGATGTGGTTGAAGCGGTGTTGGTGGTGGCCATTCCTGGGGTAGGGAATTTGATAACATATACTGTATTGTAACAGATCGAAAGAGGAAAGAACAGATATATAAACAATTATTTGAGTGTAGTGTATATGCTCCCAAAATAGTAAAATTTTATATTAACGATTCCACTATGTGGGTCATTAACATAAAATTTGGGGGTGGATTGTGACGGCTTGTAATTATTATTAATAAATAATAATTAAATTCAATATAAAGCAATTTAAAAATATCAAAGAAATTATATTTTCAGCAATTAAAATGCATTAATAAACATAAAGTTCAAATATATTAATTTCAAATGTTGAATATTATATTATAGTAAAGGAAAAATATTGTCTTTAAAAAATCTCTAAATTTATTAAAACTCTGCTTAAAATATTCAAAATGTAATAAATAATACAAGTACAAGTCGATTATATTGCAATAATAAAGATAAATAACATTTGTAATATAATTGAAAAAATGGGTCAAACATTTTCTAAGTTAATGAAGGTGTTTTGTCACGCAAAAATTGTCTACTTTAATAGTTTTCTATTTTTCATTCATAAATGTTTGCTACCTCAATACAAGGTTGTCATTATACTCAAGTACTGGCTTCAAAAATGTCAAGTTGTAAAAACTACAACTGTTTCGAGATTTTTCCAACATTTTTTGCAAAATAACGATGCTTTCTAACTCGGAATATTACGATATGATGTTATGCGTAGGCCATGAAGATAGCAATTTAAATCGTGCTCGCGAACTGTGTCAGCAACGATTTATTGATGGTAGACCCCACTGAAAAGCGCGGCTGCCTTCGTACCAGTGTTTTCTGAACATGTAAAGACGATACATTCCACCGACTCTTTTATCGGTTTACTGAAATGGATATCCAAGCACAGTCGACGCCAGGCAGGCTGAATTAGTGTTAGATCATTTTGAAGAAGCGCACGAGGCGAAGCGGAACAAAATTCAGTATAAACCATGTTGCAGTTTGGCGAATTCTTCGTGACGACAATCGTTACCCTTATCACTATCGCCGTACACAGGAGCTGATATCCTCCGATTTTGCACCCAGGATAAACTTCTGCGAGTGGTAACTCAGACAGTTAGAGGAAAACCTAATTACGTAAACTATGTTCTTTGGACGGACGAGGCAATATTCACGAGGTCAGGACTTTCAAATATGCATAACGATTACGTTTGGGCTCGCGTGAATCCACATGCTTCACGGCAGGGCAGATTCAACACCAGTGGCGGCTGAATGTGTGGGCTGGCCTTTATGACGGGCATGTTATCGGTCCCGTCATTATGCCATCACGTCTGAACGGTAGCAACTATCTAACGTTTTTACAAATGGAATTCAAAGAGGCGATTAACGACTTTCCTGTGGCTGACTGGGATTACTTTGAGAACCAAAGAAACATGGTGTTTCAGCATGATGGAGCTCTCGTTAGGTTAGGTCTTTTAAAATTTTTGTCGTTCCGCGAATTAGGTAGAAATGTAGGTACATTCTGCGTAGTTTTCTCTTTAATTTTACTGAAATAGGGTTTGCACATCAGTGAAAATAATAATATTTTTTATTTTTTTGGGGTATGTTATACAGCGTTACTACGGTTCTTAAATATTGTGAATGGACTCGTTATAAGGCCCCATTTAACCTCGTTTCGGCTTTACGGGTAATTTTGTAACATCCAGTATAACAGAAAATGTCAACGTAACCTTTCCCCCAAACAAATAGCCTTATGAAGTCCAAACAACTTGTCTTTCTACTTTCATAAGATTTCATTCATATAGGCTGAAACTACCTCAATTCAATATGTATTAAAATGTTTACTCTCTTCAATCGGATATTTTATATGATAAGTAAAAAAGAAAACATTATTTTGTTATTATAAGAATACTATCCTTTTATTTACTACTAGCTGTGCCCGCGACTTCGTTCGCGTAGAATTAATTAGCATAGTGCTCGAACTACCCCCATGTGTGACATGGCTTTATCTAGCCCATGTTCATTTTATTACCTATTATCTAAATATTGAAATACCAGCTGTGCCCGCGACTTCGTTCGCGTGGAATTAGTACTTTGAGTGAATGAGTAGGCAAAAATTATTTACTTTCGCGTATACCCATTTTCATTTTGATAAAATAATAAATAAATCAACTACGTCTCAACTAAAAGATCTTTTCAAAATTTAGATTACACAATTAATACTCATTTATCTCGACCACGTCCTAAATTTGATTTAAAAAAAGTAATTGAGTCGAAAGTAATGGATGGCGACTTAAAAAATGTATCCGTATTTTATTCTCAGACGATATCCTGGCTCCTCGTAATGTCGAAACTCTTGAAAGCCTTCGTCAGAAGCACCCTTCGGTCAATCCTTCTCAGGGTTTACCGCTGCCTCCCAAGTCTTCGCATTTAGAGTAAATATATCCTAAGAATGTAAACATTGTTATATGAGCTATTTCGCTAAGAGTAATATAAACATGGGGAGCGAAAACAAATCGCTTCTTTGCATCACCTTTGTCGGATAAAAGTAAGAAAATTATATTTACTGATCTACTGATAACTTTGCATTGAAAGCACAATCTATTACAGATGTGTCATAAATCATAACCCGCGTATAATAAAACCATACTAAGGTATGTGCTGCTTTAAAACACCTAAAGCACCATCTAGGTAAAATTAAAGTAATTAGTTGATTATAACACTGAAATAAAAACTACGATATTTACACAATAACGGATAGAAATAATTTAAAAACAACTCAAAATCGGATAATGTAATTTTTCAATCCCACCACAATGTAAATTTTAAAGCTTTTTGTCGCTGCAAAATGGAAGATTATGCCTGCCCAGCTCATATTATGGATAAGGAGATGATAGAATATTAATACTATCAGCTCAACCCTTACGTAACATTGTAGTGAGAGTTTCATCCCAATCCGTTCACAGGTTTGTGCGTGATGCGTGTGCAGACAGACAACGCTTACAAAAAAAAAGTGATATAAGAGTATACCCCAAATCAAATTTAAAAAATATTCAATGTATAGAAATTGTCGTGTTAGAGTTTTATTATAGTATAGATAGATTTCTGTTTTTGAGTATTTAAATGTTAAGTGTATTGAGCGCCGAATACTTTTAAATTATTTATTTTATTTTTTATTTTATTACTGTTTGCAACCTACCAAACCTATATACCTATCAAACCCTTTAGGACGAATTACGGTCATGGCGCCTAGTATCAATGAAGAGTAGCCATTTATGCATATGAGATATTATGTACGAACCTTTCGATAAAGAATACCTGTATATACCTAGAATACCAATAGTGTTCTATGATAGGTACGTACGTATCAAGGGAGAAAATATACTTAAATAACGAAGGACAGAATTATGTATCACGAGTGTGTGCGCGAGCATAGGTACATTTTCTATTCCCTCACTCTCATAGTCCGATGGGACGGTAATCCGACACAAATATAAAGAGATCAGCTGCAGAACCAACGGGTTTAAGTGCTTTCTGAGGCACAAGAATGAAACACCGCTAAAAACACCGCTCCGGGCTGCTACTGAGAATTACTCGATAGAAAATCCAACTGATTTTGGGGCCTAATCACACTTCTTACTTAAAGGTCAAAAGAATTTCCTCGGTTGCGTTTAGTTTTTTTTTTATTTGTTTGAACGATGAGACAATTTAAATACGTAATCTCATTTTCGTTTATACATTTATTTATATAACATTATAAACAATATTTTATTATATACAATATTAAAAACTATAATAAAAAAAAGCTAAAACTAGTAACTTTATTATCATACAGTCCTACTCCCCGCGGTATCGTGCCAAGAACGCTGGCTGCGTATCCCCGCTGAATGGCTATACTTAGCCTTTGAGCGAGAAAAGAACCACCTTCTTATCACCAGCAGCAACGACCAGTCGCGGATGGAGTTCCTAGGAACTTCACCGCACGTGGACCCCACGGACCGATAGTCTCTACAGCAAATGGCACAAATATGTAGTCATCTCAGAGACTCATATTTGCGCCACTTACTCAGTCAGCTCCCTCTGATGCCGCCCGGCTCTAAACGAGGCCGCTGAGATGAGAGGCCGCCAAAGTGTCTACGCAAGTCCACACCAGGTTTTATCTCCTCCCAAGGGACCAATTTCATACCGTCGGGTTTCCTGCCATCGTCTCTATATATTCCACAAGGCTCTAAAACGGGGAACGTTTATAGAGACAAGAGCCTTTCGGATGACATCGTTCAAAGACCGTGCCGTGAAAACCTACCAGCACTTTTCATACATGATAGTACGTGAAGCCCAAACTTGTCGACGCTGCTACCACAGGGGCACTGATGGGGTTGACAAATCGCCGCTCCTAGTCGAATTAGATTTGGTTGAAGGGGTGTTGGTGGTGGCAATTCCCTGGAGTAGGGGAATTTGATAACATATACTGTATTGTAACAGATCGAAAGAGGAAAGAACAGATATATAAACAATTATTTGAGTGTAGTGTATATGCTCCCAAAATAGTAAAATTTTATATTAACGATTCCACTATGTGGGTCATTAACATAAAATTTGGGGGTGGATTGTGACGGCTTGTAATTATTATTAATAAATAATAATTAAATTCAATATAAACAATTTAAAATATCATAAATTTATATTTTAAGCAATTAAAATGCATTAATAAACATAAAGTTCAAATATATTAATTTCAAATGTTGAATATTATATTATAGTAAAGGAAAAATATTGTCTTTAAAAAATCTCTAAATTTATTAAAACTCTGCTTAAAATATTCAAAATGTAATAAATAATACAAGTACAAGTCGATTATATTGCAATAATAAAGATAAATAACATTTGTAATATAATTGAAAAAATGGGTCAAACATTTTCTAAGTTAATGAAGGTGTTTTTGTATTACGCAAAAATTTTCTAAGTTAATGAGGGTGTTCATGGATTACTGCAGTGTGTTCATGTAATGATTGCTTATATGAAGGGCGTTGCTGGAGACACATACCCATGGGTGTACATATATATGATGGGTGGTCGGCTGACCGACTGCTACTAGTACTTTTAAATAAAACTTGTTTTACGGATTTTATCGTATATTAACTTATTTTATATTCCCGACGTTTCGAGTACACAGCACTCATGGTCACGGGCGGGACTGGGTATTTGACGTCCCAATGTCATAGTTAACCACGGTTACCTCCAGATTAAAAACTATTAATTTTGTTCCGATCTGCAATATGAACTAACAGTATCTTGAAGTCTTGCAGTTGTATGCTTGGGTTGGGTTTAATTTTATTAATTATAGGATCCCAAGCAGATGGTAGCATAGCCATCTTCTCTATTGAAATTAGGATGTTTTTTGTTTCAATAGCCTCGCGAATCATCCATGAAGGAATCGGTGTTCTTTAGCGAGTTTGTGGTCTATCAAATCTAATGTAGTGACAGGGGCGATCCTGTACATATTCACAGACTGCAGACTTCCCAGAGCGTCGATTCTTCACATCAGCTATGTGTTCTTTAACGCGGTTTTATTGATCTTTTAGTTTGTCCTATATAAGAGAGACCACATTCACAATCAAGCTTGTACACTCCTGCATTGCAGAGGACATTACACTTGACTGATGGTAAATCTGACTAATCTTCTTCGGCGGCTTGAAGTATGTTTTAATAGAAGCACGCTTCAGGATGTAGCCAATCTTGTCAGTGACACCTCTGACATATGGCAGTACAGCAGCACTCGCTCAACTGTGGCCGGCTTCACTCGTTCACTGTGACGTAGGCGCGGGACCCGAAGCTTATTGTCGTGCAAAACTTGCTTGACGTGTTGGAGCTCGGCGGCCAGGTGTTTACTGTCACAGATCCTCGTGCTCTCTGAAACAAAGAGTTACCACGGTAGCTAACTGAGAAGGATGGTGATGAGAGTCACCGTTTAAATATCTATCTGTATGGGTGTTTTACTATACAGTGTGGCTCAAGGTGTTATCAGGATTCCAATTACTAACATCTAGAAAATAAAGAGTTGTTTGCCTCTAACTCCATTGTGAACTGAATTTTAGAATTTATGGAGTTGAGATAAAATTCTTAAGCCTCTCTTAAGCCTTATTCGAAAGCCGCGCAACGTGGGACCCCATTCCATTGAGGTGAGCGGTATACTCATGACACGCTCTGCAGCTAATTGGCCGTGCTGATCATGGAATTGGTGGTGATGCATGATCAGCACGGCTAATCATATAATATAATAGAAAGTCATTACTTTTTAACCTTTTTGCAGCTTCTCTGCTATTTAATGTTTGTCTCAACTTATTGTAACAACCACTGCAATTTCTCTTTATATCGCTTTATTTTTTTTAAATGTTTAGTATCTTCATTTTGTATATAATCTACTCTGGAAGGAATAGTTATGCTGTTCGTAAGTGGAGCTTTTGTAAAATTTCTATCACTCTCTATGAAATCCAATTTTGTTATTTTCTACAGTTCCTAATATCATTTCCATCACCACCTTTCTGTACCATTTGAGACCCTTTTTAGAGTACTGTAGTAGGAGGACATTTGGTCACTATAGTCTATCCTTTTGTAATTATTATAACATAATATGCATTCCGGTTTCTTTAAATTTTCGTTTGTTCCTCTCTTTTTCCCAGTATCTTTTATATTTATATAGTGATTATTGCAGGTACTCAACATCAAAACAGGTCGCTTATCTACCCACTTTATTACTCTTATTCCTTTTTGCCTTAAATTTGTCCTTTTTAATTTGTAATTCACAAATTTTTTCAGTAAAACTCTTCGATTGGATCTCAATGTACCACAAATAAAAGTTTTCTTTCTAATCAGGGTATCAGCTAGTCCTATAGACGTGTAGAAGTTGTCAACAATTAAAATTCTTCCCTTCTCTTCCAGTCCCTGAATAAGTTTTAAAACGACATTTTGAGCATGGTTTACATTCCGCCCACCATCTTCTTTTCCGATATAAACAATGATATTAAACGTATATCCTTCGGGAATACACAATTTGTACAACTTCACCCCGTACCTGTGCGATTTATTTTTAATATATTGGCGGAATCGCAGTCTTCCACGCCACGGTACCATCGATTCGTCAATCACCAGAATTTTTCCAGGAGTCAAAACTTTTCTGAACTGTTGCAACATCATATTATAAACTTGTCGAATTTTATTAAGTTTGTCGCCTTGTGTGTTTTTGTTATCATTACTAAAGTGTCAAAATCTTAGCAACAATAGAAATCTATCCCTTCTCATTAATGACGCAATATATTCGTTCCGCGTGGATAAAGGAAATGCTACGGTAATAATGGACACGTCAGTATAATTTCAAAATAAAACAACTTTATCGGACGAAAGTACATACAAAAGGTCAAAATGGACCCTACAACTAATACACATAAAACAACTACTGATTTAATAAAAATACTCCGAAAATTAGATCTCGACGTGAATTCGACAATACCATCATATGCCAAACCACAGAGGTTGTATGGGTTACCGAATACACAAACCAAACGCTCCACTACGTCCCATAGTGAGCCAGATCGATTCACCAATATAAGTTGGCTCAACACTGGCAAAAATACTATCACTACTGACCTTACATACCAGAGCACACACAAAGTTCATACCATTTCGTTAGTGAGATAAAGACCACATCTCGCTGACAATGAAACTATGGTCAGTTTTGATGTTCAGTCACTATTCACATGCTTACCTATTGAAGAATGCATCTCAATTGTAACTAGGAAGCTAGAAGATAATAACATGCCCACAGAATATGCAGTATTACTTAAACACTGCCTCACATCTGGCTATCTATTGTGGAAGGAAGAGTTCTACAAGCAAGTAGACGGTGTGGCGATGGGCTCACCTGTATCTCCGTAGTCGCCGATATATTCATGGAGGACTTTGAGGAGAAAGCCCTTCTTACTGCCCATGTAAATCCAACATTCTACAAGCGGTACGTAGAAGATACTTTCACAATTTTACCATCTGACAAAGTAACTGCATTTTTAAACCACCTTAATTCCATAAACTTTAAAATACAATTCACAATGGAGTTAGAAGCAAATAATTCTTTAGTTCTCCTAGATGCTTTAGTCATCCGAAATCCTGATAACACTATTGGTCACACAGTGTATAGGAAAGAGACTCATACCAACCGATATTTAAATGGTGAATCGCACCATCATCCATCACAGTTAGATACCGTGGGAAAATCTTTGTTTTAGAGGCACGAGGGATCTGTGACAGAAAACATCTGGCCCCGAGCTTCAGCACGTCAAGCAAGTATTGCAAGACAACAAGCTTCGGGTCCCGCGCCTACGTCACAGTGACCGATTGAAGCCGGCCACAGTCGAACGTGTGCCTGTTGTACTACCCTATGTCAGAGGAGTCACAGACAAGGTTGGCTACATCTTGAAGTGAGCTTCCATTAAAACATACTTCAATCCACCGAAGACGATTAGTCAATTTTTACCATCCGTCAAGTGTCATATCCTCTACAAGATGCAGGAGTGTACAAGCTGGATTGTGATGTGGTCTCTCTTACATAGGACAAAAAAGATCTATAAAACCCGCGTAAAAGAACATATAGCTGACTTGAAGCACCAACTTATCAGGAAGTCTGCAGTTTGTGAACATGTTCAAGATCGTCCTCACCATTACATTAGATTTGATAGACCACAAATCTCGCAAAAGAACACCGATTCCTACCAAGGATGATTTGCGAGGCTATTGAAATTAAAAACATCCTAATTTCAATAGAGAAGATGGATGGTGCTGCCATCTGCTTGGGATCCTATAATTAATAAAATAAAATCCAAACCCAAGTATACCACTGCTAGACTTCAAGATACTGTAAGCTCATTCTGCGTAGATTGAACCAAAAATTAATATTAAAAACTGAAGATAGCCGGGCTAACTATGACATCGGACGTCAAACACCTCAGTCCCCCGTGACCATGGGTGCTGTAAAGCACCCGAAACCTCAGGAATTAAAAAGTCTTCGCGTAAATATAAGAAAACATTAGAAGTACTCATTGTTCCAAGATTTACCAAATTCACATTATTCAACTTTAACAGTCTCTTTAAATTTACATGTCTATAATATCTATATCTTTATAGACTTTTGAAGAATGAGCCAAGTGGCAAGAGAACAAGTACCTCGAAAGACTTGATTATACTCACCACACTAAGTAGGCGGGTTTGTGAGTACAGTGCTGATATCTTCGCACCTGTATTAGATTCCGGACTGTTCAGGGGATGATGATAGTAATGATTTATTTCGTTGTTGTTTCATCTACAAAATAAAATTGATTGTTAATTTGAGGAAACCCAGCCAGCGTTCATTGGCGCTATACCACGTGATTTTAGTTTTTAGTTTTAGTTATTTTATTATAGTTTTTTTTTTCATATTATATATATTTCAATGTTATGTAAATCAATGCGATAAAAATTGTTAATTTCAATACATGAAAATATATCTAAATTATGAAATTAAAAAGAAGTTTATTATTAAATATACCTCATTTGAGTATACCCAAAGAATGTGGCTGCATTATTAAATATTAAAATAACACTATTTAATAAGCTTTTACTAACGAATAAATGTTATTTACTATTTAATAATGCACCCATATTCTTTGGGTGCATTATTAAATAGTTATATATTATATTATATATTATTAAGTAATGTTAATATATTATCACAAATATAGCATACACGTATGTAGCGTATAAAAGTTTAACATTAAAACTGTATTTTGATTAAGCGAGGATAGGTTTATAGCCATGGTCCCACTTACACAGTTGGAGACAAATATACATATATATACAGAAAAACACACTCTCCATAAGATAGGTAGAATTTTTTATGTTGGACCGGTATAGAAACTAGGCACTAGCCTTTAATACTGTCACATTCATTACGAAGAATCGTGGCAAATTACCGTAAAGTCTCGTATGTTAACGAGTTGCCTTTGTTCAAATACAGGACATTAAAATTTCTTACCATTTTTGACACATTTGAAAGAATAAAAGTAGATTTCTCGTATTTTGTTAAAAATTGAAAATATTTATTGATACAATTATGCTATGCTGCGAACATAGAACATCAAAATGCTCGAGCAATTTAAACTGATGAAGTAATAATGAACTAAATCAAAACAAAAATAGAGTTGAAAATATCGAACAAGGAAAATTCCCTGTGGCATGTGTTTAGGTAGGTATGTTTCACTCGGCTGCGCTGTAGTCACAAACACGTTCGAACATGTTCGAAAATGTTCGAAAATTCCGAAGCGTAGACGTGCATCGTATGCTTGCATCCATTAGCAACCGTATTCATTCGACTTCACTTTCAAAAATTTAGACACATACTGAATTTTCTCCAAGCTATCATAGCACACGTTAATATCTGTGTGACTCTGATTTAAGTAGTAGTGCCGATACTTGGGGTTATAATTATGTTCTCTTTTGAGAGGTAGACGACGCAATGAAGAATATTCTTCCATTTTGGGTTTTCAGACTCCGTTTTTACACATATAAATTACGTTATTCCCATCCGCCTGCCAAGCGTGGCGATTAAAGCATAACTTCCCTACAACTGAAGAAACCTATGGCCGCAGTATTCGACTTTAATGGACTGATAAAACAGAGGAAATATTTACGTAATTCGCTAATTTTATTTCATTTTCTTACATCGTCATATAATTTTATTTCATATTCTCTTTTAAAGTTAAATTAATAAATTTATGGAATTCCTACTATTATATTTTTAAAATTTTTAACATCAAGAATTTAGAAGTACAAGCTGGAGAGTGGAATTTGCAATGAGCGAGAATTGTCAATTGCTCTCTTTCATTACTTCCCCGACCATTCTAGATGACACAATGCACAACGGACTGTCTAAAAATTATTGGTACTATTGACTGGGAGCTCTCTTTTATACATCGTATTCTCCAGACGTCGTTCTTATTGATTTCCTTTGTGTTAATAGCGGTGTAGGAATATCCAATAATCTATATCGCTATACATCACACATATTTTTATAATGCACTACTGGGCATAGGCCTTGTCAAGACTTCCTGCATTTCTGAAAGAGATGTCCACTACCATGCTAGACAAGTGGATAAGTGAGCGCAGAGAGGACCCTTGCGCTGGTAACGCTGCTCCACCTTGTCAATCTGTAGGCTTCAAGTTAACTTTTCAGAGGATTTTCTGCAATCCAGTCATTCGTCATAATTTCGTTTATCAAACAGCAGGGTGCAAAAAGTACAGGTATCATTTGGAAAAAAGTTGGTATATTTATCCCTTTACATCCCATTGTCAACGTTATAAAAATATTGTTAAATTTTCTTAGAAATCTATAACTAAAATTCCTGATACCACTGATATCAAGGGGCTATATTACTTTGTCGATCATAAATTGTGAATAATGCATGCAATGCAGCTTGGTAAAGCGGCTAGTGTATGCTATAACTTCATGCTAACATCTACCAAATCGTTTATAGTCAATACTGTATTTTTAAGCAGGATTTGCATGACAAAACTAGTTTATGGAAAATTAAATCAATTTCATAAAAATCATTGAGACTTTTTGCTTTTATTTTATAAAATCTAGAGTATTCTTGAGATCACGGCTCTGTCAGCGACGAAGATTTATTTTGCGTTGCACCATTTTGTCAACAGATATACCAGATATTAATGTATAACATAAAAATAAAATATGTACTATATTTTTAAATAATATTTGCATGAGATTTCTTTAATAGATCGACTGTAGCGATTATAACGTCCATTGTACTATCTTTTAACTTTTTGAATTTGAATTTTCTCATTTTAAGTGTTAGTGTACACGATAAGAAATGTTGTATCTATATACAGTACACGATAATAACTACATTAGAGAAAAACTATGTACTATTAACGCCCATCTTTTAGGGTAAAAGGTATCAGCGTTTCAGAAGAAAATTTAATTTCCCATGCTATTTTGCGGTGACGGCCCGCCATACATCCAGATAGTGTAGATAAAATTGAGAGTGATGTGCATCACAACGTAAAACTATGCAATGGTACTAACTTGGGGTTGGTTTTAATCCTCCTCGAAGTACTCCTATTATTTATTTTCGATTTTTAAATAACTGTATTTCATAAAATATATATTTCGCAATTTCATTTTGATTAAACAGGTTGTTTTTTATCTAAAACAAAGATTTTTATGTTAAGCGGTATTACCCAAATCTATTTCTGATTTTATGCCTTTAACGTTAAATACGTAACAATTTAGAGGCAGTGTGAGAGAATCCACATCCATAAACAGATTTAGTTCCGTGCTTGTCGTTGAAGTTAACTTTGTGATATGCTAGGAATATATTAAATTATTTTATTAACTCCAGTGTAGTGTCTGGTGTTTAACAAATACAAAACGTGATATGTCTTGTACCTTTGTATAAGTACGGACAATGTGCGGTTTATAGCTTCTTAAAGTAGCCGAAGTCGGAATCAATTACAAAAGTATGATTACGCAAATATATTTTGTTAAAATTGGTTTTCTTTATATTCAAGGCTACGTATGGTCCTATAAATGTATAATGTATAGTATTTGCGTGTAGTATTGAGTGTTGTACGGACTTGTTCAGACCAACGTGTTAAAATTTTCCCTTAAGGTCTGCTCTCTACGTAGCCAGCCATAATAGGCATTTCCAAGTGTTCGCTTTTCCTTCTCGTAATGTGTCCAAAGAATTCTAAATTTCTTTGCAGGCAAATCCTTGATACTCCGTTATTCACTTTGACCTCTTTAAGTATTGATTCTTTGGTCCGATGTGCCGTCCTAAGAATTTTCAGCATTGATTGTTTTTAAGAAAGCTAAAAACTTGGTTTTGATAATTTTAAATAATTATAGACTATTTTCCTGTAGTAGGAAAACTTTCTTTAAAGTTCATCTTTCTTGTGAAATTGAATAACTTATAAAACTTCATATTTGACGTTGAGTAATTTAAAAGAAGGCTCACTGGTGTAGTATTTAATTTTCCCTAATGAAATTCGTTAAAGTAAATTTAGACGAACCTGTCACTTGTTAATTTTCATCATGTATTTATAGACCCTTACATAGGTAATTTAAAGAAATTAGAATATACTTATTCAATATTTGACTTTATTCTTTAAAGGTTCCGCACTCATGGTTTGTACTGTTTTATTATGTGGTATGATAATTCTTATCTGACTAGGTGACGTTCTGGGTATGTACAGTCGAGTTCATAAATATATTAACATTCACCAAATTCCAAAAATGAATATAAGCAATAAATGGTCCATAGAAAAATGAATGGATCAGGCGCAGTGAAAAATTTTCGAAGATAAATCCAATAACAAATTGTAGCTGTATCTGGAATTGGAACCAGTGACCTCTTGATCAGAAGTCTCGCTTACAAATACTAGGCCAATGTGACAAATAAAATCTAAAATAATGATATAGTAAGTCATAAAATATAAAATAATCTCGACGTACTTATGAAATTGTGGTATCAAATATCGCGGAAGATTAGAACATTTCAGTAAGTATGCTTGGAATTCACAAGACCTGCAGGTCTACAATAAACGTGATTTACGAATACTCAAACTATTTTTGTATTCGGATTTTGAATATTTTATTAATTACATATGTTAACTTTTTATCGCTTTCGGTAGATATTATATTACAACAAATATATTATATCAACTTATACTGAGTATTCAAAAGACATCAAACATTCTATTTAAATCAAATTTCAATCCTTAAGTTAGCGCAAACATTCGTAACCGCTTCAAGTTTCAGACACTTAGATTTCAGTCTCAACCCCATTTGATCTATGTGAACCAGATTACAGATTCTTATTAAAGCAATTGGAGGTTATATTAATATTGACCTCTCACAACATAAGAATTTTCATAATGATTTCTTATATTTACGCGAACACTACACTTTTAAATAAAACTAGTTTTACTGGTTTTATCGCGTATACAGGGTATTTTGAAACGCTCCCGAAAACGAAGACAGACGACAGTACTAACTATATCTTAGATGATGGGTGAAATATAAAATCGATCCTGATGAAAAAATTCATCTTTTCATAACGTTTTATTAGCTTTATTCACGCTCCATCGTGTTAGTATAAATCATCGTGTTAAATAAAACGTTAATTTCATTAAAATAAAACATGAAAATACTTAAACATAAAAGCAGCAGTGGAATTACTGAATTACAATCAGCTGACTAGGGGTCAATGTACGCGCGAACGCCGAATTCGCGCGGCCCGTAACTAGCGATGGTACCACAATACATAATAATTTATTCAGTATAACAAATAACAACACTTGTCTAAATACCTAACTTATCTACTTAACCTACTATTTTGCCACTGTGCTTGTCTCCACGTAGCCACTTTTATTCAAATTCACAGGTTAAATAAACCAAATAACTGGTTCGATTCCCCGCTAATGAAAAAAATACTTAAATGAAATGTTAACAAGGTTAGAGTTATGTGTTTTTATTCATCGTGTAGGTATGTTTATTATTCTGATGTATTCAGTTATGTACCTATTCAGATCAATTCAGTACCAAGTTATTTAAAAAAAAATAGGTATGAAACAGCTTACCGCTCTAAATCCTCCGTGGTCTTATGAGATGCGGCTTAAATTGTGCTCCATTCATTTCGAGGCAGATGTGGGCTCGGTGTTGTGTCTCCTCATGCAGGCTTGGCATCATCGTGTGGTCTTCGACACAGTCCGCACGTAGTTTGTCGAAAACATCCACGATCTTTTGGCGCATTTCGTCAGCACTATCACACTCACGATTAAAACCCTTTCTTTCACATACCCCACAGAAAGAAGTCTAACGGGGTCAGATATGGTGAGCGAGGTGGCCAAGCGTATGGTCCTAGTCTGCCAATCCAGCGATCATCAAATAATTCGGTAAGGCGCTCACGGACGAACCTCACGACATGTGGAGGTGCACCATCATGCTGGAACCATGTACGGCGATATTCATCCAACGATAGGTCGTCTAAAATGTCAACCAACTGTTCATTTATAAAGTTTGGTATCCCTGTCCGTTAAGTCGCTGTGGCAGAAACACTGGTCCCAGTATGCGATCCTTAAATAAACCTGCCCATACGTTAACCGACCATCGGGTTTGGTGCCCGGTTTGTCGAACAGCGTACGGGTTAATCTCTGAATACACGTGTGTATTTCTTCGGTTCCATGCCGTTTCTGGTAAATGTCGACTCGTCCGTCCAGATAACGTGCTCAATGGACCAGGCACACGTTGTTGTTGGTCTAATAACCAACGGCAGAAAACTCGTCGGCGGTCGTGATCGCCGGGAACTAAAGCTTGCACTTTGTGCACTTTGTATGGCCGCATTCGGTTACGCTTTAACACTTTGTGAACTGAACAGTATGACACATTTGTTCCATCCCGACGTCTTAACAATTTAGCGATACTTCGTGTACCTAGGTTCGGATACCGGCGAACGACATCTAAAATGCGCTCCTCGGGTGAACAGTCATTTGACTTCCACCTCCTGCCGCTACTGGAGCAATGGGCCGATTTTCCAACACTCGCTGAAATGCTGCTGTTATCAGACGAGAGTCAGCTGGGTGTCGAGCGGTCGGGAATTTCTCTCGGTAAATTCGTAATGCACGCGAAGCATTCCGCGAGCTTCTCCAAGGCACATTAACATGTTGCCGTATTACGAGCACTATAAACGTACGCGTTAGGCATTATTAAAACAAAAAGAAACACAAAACGTAACAACAAGAATAACACGTAATAACAAGTAGGTAATACCAAGTAATAACAATAAAATTTAATAAAAAACAATTGAACTGTCGCTTGCGCATGCGTGTCCAAAGTCAACACGGAACTGTCTCAAAACTAAAATCAATAATTAATCCGCCAAAACTGAAGCCTACACTTTGAACATTCCACAGACCGTCAAATGTTATGACATTGCCAACTTTTATTTTATAAGTTTAGTTTCCATATGATCCCTACGACTACTCTTTCATATGGAATTTAGAAGTTATAGTTGTAATTTTTTAATACAATTAGACAATCAATTGTACCCTGACGAAACAAGCAGTTCGTTACTACAAAATGATATTGAAATTAATAAACGTACTTACTTGGGTTTGGTTATCTTTGATTTTGTACAAGAAAATAGAAATAAAATGGTATTGAATAATTTAATAGTTAAAATCAATTGCAATTATGATCGACAGGTAATTAATCTAAAAATAATTATTTTACTTTACTTTTATTGACTTTCCGTTTTAATCCATCCAATACTTTGATTTGAAAAGAGGTACGTCAAAACTATTAAAATTACTTGCAAGTTTTATTGTAATTGCCGCCTCTAATTCTTATGTCGCTTGCAAACAAATCTTAGTAGGTAAATTTGGGGAATTCCCATATGTTGGCGCTGACGCGAGGTGACACACAGTCGGCCGGGCGGCGGGCGGCGGCAGCGCGCAGTACGAAGGGGCGCGACGGGGAATGCTCGCCAGTATTACTGTGCGCGCACGCTATTGGTTCCTCATTCTTCCCGCGCTTTGAAAAGCGATGTTTCCCAATGTACAGTCGCACACAGCTTTCTTTGCACGACGCGACGATGGTTTTAAAGGAAGGAAAGAAAATTATTTATATCTATTGTTTTATGACTGAACTAGTGAACGAAAAGGTAAATAGAAGGTGAATGGGAAAATTGTGGTAAAGTTAAATGTATTGAGGAAGAATACCGAAAAAATTACCATGTGGTCAACCTGATGACGGAAACATTTATCATTCGCATTGATGATGATGATTCTGATGAGTGATGATGAAGTAGCATCCAGTAACACCAATACACCATCGACATTTGGCTTCCATGTTCCATGTTCCAATGGTATAATGGACAGCGTGTCACCCTTAACAAGTTTTCTTGTTACAAACTACTTTATTTTACGATAGAAATAAAAATAATGCTCAAGCAAACATTATCCATTTTGAATTTCAACCTCTTCCAAAGTTCTAAGTAGCTAGTAAAGTACCTATTATGATTCTACAATAAAACCATTAATTACTATTATAATATTATAAAACAACAGCCTAGTACCATGTAGTACTTTAGAACGCGACTGTACCCATGCGCAGACACACCCCCTCCACTATCGCTCAGCGTTCTTTTTACGTGACGTTGAGTTTGGCTTCGACGCGGATATTGACCCTAGTCAGCTGATTTTATGGTTTATTTATTTTAAATTCCATTGCTGCTTTAATGTTTAAGTATTTTCATGTTTTATTTTAATGAAAATAACGTTTTATTTAACACGATGATTTATACTAACACGATGGAGCGTGAATAAAGCTAATAAAACGTGAAAAGATGAATTTTTTTCATCAGGATCGATTTTATATTTCACCCATCATCTAAGATATAGTTAGTACTGTCGTCTGTCTTCGTTTTCGGGAGCGTTTCAAAAATACCCTGTATTAGCTTATTTTATATTCCCGACGTTTCAGTACTTTACAGCACCCATGGTCACGGGGGGACTGAGTATTTGACGTCCCAATGTCATAGTTAACCACGGTTACCTCCAGATTAAAAATATTAATCTGGAGGTAATTTTAATTTGGAGGTAATTTTAATGACACAATAATGACAATTAAGCTCATGAAAGGGTAAAGTAAAAAAAAATATACAGAAAAATATACAAGATCAGGATGTTGCAATGGTTTTTGAGAAATATTTTACTGATATTCCGATCTTAACCACTAAGTCACTGAATTCTTCTACTGCCGTCGCCGAATCATTGCTTAAACAAAATGTAAATGGGTGTACAAAGAATTTTACATTTCATAAAATATTTAAATCTGGTAGTACATTAGGCCTCGCCAATTTTAGACCTATTTCTGTACTACCTACACTTAATAACATTTTTGAAAAAATTATTCTTGATCAAATGTTAAATTTTTTAATATTAATAATTTACTTCACAAAAATCAATTTGGTTTCACAAGGGGTCGCTCGACAACTGATGCTGGTGTTGAGCTGATTAAATATATCTACAATGCATCGGAGAATTCACAGGATGCTTTGGGTATATTCTGTGACCTATCCAAAACCTTCATTTGTGTTAACCATGAAACATTAATCAGCAAACTACAACACTACGGTGTAAGAAGTAATGCTCTTAAATTATTTATTTCATATTTAAGTGACAGAACGCAAAAGTTTTCATTAATAGTGTGAGATCTTCCGGGTTGATAGTACAAATGGGCGTGCCTCAAGGCTCAATTCTCGGCCCCTTTCTGTTTCTTGTATATATTAATGATTTACCTTACATAGTAGGGGATAACCATAATATAGTATTATTTGCTGATGAAACTTCATTAATTTTCAAATTAAAATGACCGTTTTTAAATATGACGAAGTAAATAATGCTATATCTAAATTAGTAAACTGGTTTAATGTTAATAATTTGCATTCAAATGGCACTAAAAGAAAATGTATGAAATTCATGACTCCAAATGTCAAACATTTAAATAATAATGTTATATTAAATTGGGAGGAACTGAGTCTTGTCGATACCACATTTTTTCTTTGAATAACACTAGACGCGAAGCTGTAATGGAGCCCCCCATATATCAAAATTAGCAAGCAGACTTAGTTCTGCAGCATATGTTGTAAAAAAGATTAGAAATCTTACCAGTGTCTTCCATGTCCATGTCCATGTCTTCCATAGCATAATGTCGTATGGTATTTTGCTATGGGGACACGCGACTGATACTGAAATTATATTTTTTTTTTACAGAAGAGAGCCATAAGAGCAATATATTATTTAAAACCTAAAGAGTCGCTACGACAAAAATTTAAGGAAATTGATAAATTAACTTTGGCCTCTCAATACATTTATGAAAATGTAGTGTACGTACACAAAAATAAAAGTAGTTATAAAAAATAAGTGATATTCATTCTGTAAATACTAGGAAAAGACACAAGCTGGTAGTACCAGTTACTAGACTCCACCGAGTCAGTAATTCATTCTTGGGGCGATGTGTACGCTTTTACAACAAAATCCCAGAAAATATACAAAATTTGACCTACTCACAGATCAAAAACTTTATTAAACAAAGTTTGTATAAAAAGGGTTATTATAATATTAAGGAATTTATTGATGATAATACCCCCTGGGAATGAGGTGTTCGCTACCAAGCTATTTCTATTTTGTTTTGAGTAGTTAAATATGTAACCTATGACGTAGGTTTAGTCGGCTTAGTAAGCTGAAGTGGCAATGGGGCGGCTATATAGCTCGAAGAACCGACAAGCAATGGGGAAGAAAGGTTCTCGAGTGGCAGCTTTGTACTGATAGGCGAAGTGTGGGGCGGCCCCCCCCTAGATGCAGTGATGACCTGGTAAGAGATACAGGAAGTCGAAGGATGCAGGTGGCTCAGGACCGTGCTTTGTGGCATTCCTTAGGATAGGCCTATGTTCAGCAGGGGACTTGTGGAGGGCCGTAATGATGATGATGATGATGATAACAAAGTGCAGCCGATGGCGGTTAGTTAGGATTAGGTGATCGTTAGGTGATTCGATTCATTCACAGCCAAAACTAGGTGTGGCCGGATGTTTTCCGGTAAAAATAGAAAAAGTATTTAAAGTTACTGGGCATGCGTAAATAGTTTCATTCTGTGAGTCTGTTCTAGACCAGAAGGAGGCTGCTGAGCATGATCGACAGAGGATAAAGTTGACTAAGAATCAACTTCGTAGCGTGCTCGTATGCCTGATGTCCTGTTGCTGGAAGTCCCATACCATGGTATATGCCACAACCATGGTATGGAAGTCCAATACCATGGTTGTTCATAAACAATCGCCACAAGCGGGCTTCAGAGGCGCGAGCTATAGAAATGGGTTCCAAGCCGAGAAGAGAACGATAATTCTACACGGTATTGCCGTATAGTGCCGTATATCATCTGGGCGTGTCGTAAAAGGCAACGGAGGAGAATTAATCAGGAAACAGACAGCAGACACATCTTCTTGATAACAACCCAAAACAATAAAAGCTTTGGCTGCCTTATCAACGCTCTATGGACGACTTATGTTTCGCAGTTATATTTTTAGGTATTATTAAGCAAACTGAAATTTCATCTTCCAATAAAGTAAAATTAACTTTAAAATTGCTATTATTTTTAATACCCAACCTATTTTAATTTTAAAGTATAAATCATAACAGAATATTCTTTTTCCAAGAATATTGAATATAATACACAATTAATTTAAAGAACGAAATTGATTTATTAAAATAGATCAAGAGATGATACCATTGTACTTTGTATTAAAGTAGTAAAATCTTGAATTGTTATGATATTCAGTTATGTTAGGCCTGATGTTGATAATTATGACAAAGTATATTGTATCTCCTTTGACTTGAATCATGTTAATTATAGTTAGATAATGAAAAATCTAAATTATATGTTTTAGCAGATTATGTAATATAAAACGTGCTTTGTTACATACTATTACTAACGTGTATTACAACATGTATGTATGCATTAAAATTGGCAGAAAATGCACACTAAAACAACGTCACTTCTATATTTATATGAATATTCCAAAGCTTTATAATCCCTGCTCTGATGAGGTTAGCCAGGCTTATAAATTAAATGAAGGTTCGTCGGAAACGGAAGGAGCTTCAATCAATAACGGAACAGATTTATCATTCGACTTTTGAATCGCCTGTCATTTAGTGTAACGGTATTAAGTTAATTCTTCGCAACGTCCAAATAATTGTAAACCCAATATCACATCACAATAAAAATTACATTAGTAATTGGCATAATTTACATATTTGCCGCCTTGCCGTCCTTGTCTCAAGAACTTCTTGCCCTCAAAAACTAAGTGTATGCTTGTTCAGACTTAGATGTTATCCACTATAGATTATGTTGGTATGTGTTATCTAAATCTATCGCAAATTCTTCTGAAAAAACTAGGGCGCCGTATGATCAAGTGTCCTATTATTGATAAAAGCCTAAATGGCTTTACATTCGTCAAAAGTGTAATTTCCGAATTCTTCTCGCAATTTATTCGATTTTAAATGAACCAAATTCTCCTTCTTATATAAGGAATACATTTTAATAGATTCTATTCATTTCCGAGTACACTGTATCCACTCAATTCTTAAAATTCGTATTCGTGCTCTGTAATCCTGTCTTTCGCAGATGGCTAGTCTTCGTTGAATCTGGTCACCGTGACCGAAATTGTGTCTGGAGGACTTTATTAATTAGTTCTATACCTATGTCAAAGCCTAAGAAGAACATACAGTCAGTCATCGCTTTTGATGTTGTCGGAAAAGCCGACATAAACAATAAATTGCGAGGGTTGTCAGAACGGGAAGTAACAAAAAATAAAAAACTGATTTTATTTTATTTCACGATTAAACAAATAATTAATGTGTATGTGGAAACTGATGTAACTAATTCCTTATCTTTAAATGAGGACGACCCACAGTTTTTTATCGCACATGTAGTGTGAACCATTTTAATTTATTTGCGTGACAGGACAACCCTAGCGGACGGTTCCCGAGCGGCTTAGAGCCGCTCGGGAACTATCCGCAAAACTAAACACTCCCGAGCGGCTCTAAGCCGTACTCAGTACCCGTCTCGCCCCGCACTGCACCGCACGATTGCCCTGTCTGTACGCCTTCGTTGACCGACTGTTAGTAGTAGTTAGACTGTGCCCATGTCTTTCTATTTTATTTCAGTGAAGAGGGAGACAGAGAGAGAAAGAGAGCTTTATAAAATAATTAATAATTGTTCCTTAAATATATTTATCGATACATACTATATAATTCCTCTAAAACCCACTATACGGTGTTAATGGGAGACTTCAACGCAAAGCTAGGCACAAGAGAACGGTGAGCTGAAAGTAGGAAATTCGGATTAGGGCAACGGAACCCAAAGGGCCAGCAGCTGGCCGACTTCATGGAAAAAGAGGGACTCTTTATGATGAACTCTTTCTTCCAGCTCGTGCTCTAATCCAAAGTCCCGAAACCTTTCAGCTCGAGTTACAAAACCGTTTTCAGTGCCTAGAAGATTGCAATGCAGTGGACGATATGAATGAAACTGTCCATGCGGTCGGAGCTAAGTTTTGTAAGACCCGCTGCAGAAGAACACAAAACTCTCCAATCACACTCTTAAACTCATGGCTGTTAGACGGCAAATGAAGCTGCAATCTTCAGTAGATTTGATAGCATACAGGCAACTGAAGAGACAGATCTCCAAATGCATGCGGCGGGACTTAAGCAACTTCAATACAGCTCGTATTGAAGAAGCGATCGAGCGGAACCAAGGCTCCAAAGTCTTTGCCAGAGATCTGTCTGCCAGAAAGAGCCAACTGTCGAAGCTGAAGACCGAGTGTGGCAGCGTCGTTTCCGGGACACCTGAGATTTTGGTGAGATTGAGAGGTTCTATGGGCAGCTGTACATCATCGTTGGAGCCACACGCAAGTGTGAGTAACGATCCAAGAGCGAGTCTTATCCGACACTATTCCGATGATATCCCGGACGTCAGTCTGAGCGAGATTAGAATGGCTCTCCAGCACCTTAAAACGGCAAGGCCCCAGGCGAGGATGGAATTACAGCGGAGCTTCTGAAAGCGGGTGGAAAACCGGTGCTTGAAGTCCTTCAGAGCTCTTTAATTCCGTCCTACATGGTGGCACTACACCGGGCGTGGAGCAGAAGTGCGGTGGTCTTGTTCTTCAAGAAGGCGACAACGCTCTCTTGAAGAACTACAGACCGATTTCCTTCTGAGCCGCGTCTACGTGCTGTTTTCGAGAGTCATTACGAATCGTCTCGCACGCAGACTCGACGACTTCCAGCCTCCCGAACAAGCCGGTTTCCGAAAGGCTTTAGCACCATAGACCACATACATACCCTTCGGCAAATTGTACAGAAGTCCGAGGAGTACAATTTGCCACTATGTCTGGCGTATGTGGACTATGAGAAAGCCTTGATTCCGTCGAAATTTGGGCGGTGCTGCAGTCCTTCAGCGGTGCCAAGTTGACTGTCGGTATATCGAAGTGCTGAAGTGCTTGTACAGTAGGGCCACGATGGCTATCCGAGTACAGAACCAGAGTACAAAACCTATCCAACTGCAGAGAGGTGTAAGACAGGGTGACGTTATATCCCGAAACTCTTCACCGCTGCATTGGAAGACGTTTTCAAGCTTCTGGACTGGAAAGGATACGGCATTAACATCAATGGCGAGTACATCACTCACCTTCGATTTGCCGATGATATAGTCCTATGGCAGAATCGCTGGAGGACCTAAGCACTATGCTCAATGACCTCAATAGTGCCTCCCAACGGATAGGTCTTAAGATGAACATGGACAAAACAAAGATCATGTTTAATGTCCATGTCACACCTATGCCGGTAGTTGTTGGGAGCACTAAGCTCGAAGTTGTTGACGAATATGTTTACCTGGGACAAATAGTCCGACTAGGTAAGTCCAACTTCGACCGAGAGGTCAATCGACGGATTCAACTCGGCTGGGCAGCGTTCGGGAAATTACGGCACATCTTCTCGTCAGGTATACCTCAAAACTTGAAAACGAGGCTGTACAACCAGTGCGTGTTGCCAGTGATGACCTACGGAACTGAGACGTGGTCCTTCACTGCTGGCCGGATGAGGAAGCTCAAGGTCGCTCAGCGAGCTATGGAGAGGGCTATGCTCGGGGTCGCATCACAAATTGTTGAAATCCAGAATACAAACTTCAAAACAGGAGATATCCAAAAGTCAAATCAGACAAAATCCCGATTATAGGATCGATTCCTCAAGGTAGTGTCTTAGGTTGTATTCTGTTTCTGATATATATAAACAACCTCCACGACAATTACAAGAAGAATGTATTATTTTTGCCAGACGATGTGTCTATCTTTCATCTACAGACAATTGTGAATTAAACGAAAAATTGAATACATCACTCACTAAAATACACGACTGGTTAAATTACATAATTTAGAACTAAACTTTAACAAAACTAAATTAATCCTGTTTAAAACTTATCAAAAACGACCTCTACAAATAAACTTTAACTATAAAAACTTTACTATCGATACGGTCAACTCTACAACACTACTCGGTATTGAAATAGACACAAATCTAAATTGAAATCCCACATTCAAAAATTAACGAGTAAATTGTCCTCATTTATATTTGCACTCATACATTTGAAAAAAGTTACCGACTTAGAAACAGCTCTTTCGGCGTATCATGCGTATGCTCAGTCTATACTAACTTATGGAATAGTCATCAGGGCAACTGTACTGACATAGATCTTCATCATCATCATCATCATTACAGCCCTTCACAAGTCCACTGCTGAACATAGGCCTCCCAAAAAATGCCACAAAGCACGGTCCTGAGCCACCTGCATCCATCGACTTCCTGCATGTCTTACCAGGTCGTCACTCCATCTAGTGGGGACGCCTACACTTCGTCCGCCGGTACAGGCCGCCACTCGAGAACCTTTTTCCCCCATCGGTTGTCAGTTCTTCGAGCTATATAGCCACCATTGCCACTTCAGCTTACTAATCCGTTGGGCTATGTCGGTCACGCTGGTTCTACTGCGGATAACCTCATTTCTAAGTTTATCACGCAGTGACATAGATAATATTTTCAAATTGCAAAAAAATGTATCAGAATCTTGACAAATATAGAAAAACGGACTCATGCAGACCACATTTAGAAAACTTGGTATACTCACACTTACATCTATTTACATTATTGAATGTTGTAAGTTCGTTAGAAAACATCACATCTATATGATCCTGTAAACACTGTCAAAAGAAATAATCGAACTCAAAATAAATTGAATATTCAATTCTCAAAATTGAAATTATTTACAGGTCCCCATACGATGGTAATTAAAATATATAATAATGTTCCAACTAACCTCAAAATATAGACAACACTAAGTCTTTTATAAAAAAAATTAAAGTCATTCTTAACTGATTCTTAACTGATGAAAGTTATTATAATTTAAGTGAATTTTTATAGATGCGAATAAACAGTAAATGTATGTGTAATAATTATAAAAATATATTAGACTAGTAAATGATAAGAAATAAGTTAGTTGGTATTTAGTATGCAGTAGTTAATATTTAGTATTATAAAAAAAACTACCCTCTTATAAATTGCAATGCTACACGGCGTCACTTGATGTATGATGTATTTCTTGTGGCATGCAAATTATATAAATAAATAAATAAACCTATGACATAGGTTTAGTCGGCAATAAGCTGAAGTGGCAATGGGCCAGCCATATAGCTCGAAGAACCGACAACCAATGGGGTGAAAAGGTTCTCGAGTGGCAGCTTTGTACTGATAGGCGAAGTGTGGGTGGCCCCTAGATGCAGTGATGACCTGGTAAGAGATGCAGGAAGTCGAAGGATGCAGGTGGCTCAGGACCGTGCTTTGTGGCATTCCTTAGGAAGGCCTATGTTCAGCAGGGGACTTGTGGACGGCCGTAATGATGATGATGATGATAACAAAGTGCAGCCGATGGCGGTTAGTTAGGATTAGGTGGTCGTTAAGTGATTCGATTCATTCACAGCCAAAACTAGGTGTGGCTGGATGCTTTCGGTAAAATAGAAAAATATCTAAAGTTACTGGGCATGCGTAAACAGTTTCATTCTGTGAGTCTGTTCTAGACCAGAAGGAGGCTGCTAAGCATGAGCAGAGGATAAAGTTGACTAAGAATCAACTTCGTGGCGTGCTCGTATACCTGCTGTTGTATCTTCTGTTGCTGGAAGTCCCATACCATGGTATATGCCACAACCATGGTATGAAAGTCAATACCATGGTTGTGGCGATTGTTTACGAACAATCGCCACAAGCAAACTTCAAGTCGCGAGCTATAGAAATGGGTTCCAAGCCGAGAAGAGAACGATAATTCTACACGGTATTGCCGTATAGTGCCGTATATCACCTGGGCGTGTCGTAAAAGGCAACGGAGGAGAATTAATCAGGAAACAGACAGCAGACACATCTTCCTGATAACAACCCAAAACAATAAAAGCTTTGACTGCCTTATCGACGCTCTTGCTAAGCGTGGCAACTATTGCAAAATCCCCTCTATGAGGCAATCTATGGACGATTTATGTTTCGCAGTTATATTTTTAGGTATTATTAAGAAAATTGAAATTTCATCTTCCAATAAAGTAAAATTAACTTTAAAATTGCTATTATTTTTAATACCCAACCTATTTTAATTTTAAAAGTATAAATCATAACAGAATATTCTTTTTCCAAGAATATTGAATATAATACACAATTAATTTAAAGAACGAAATTCATTTATTAAAAAAGATCAAGAAATGACACCATTGTACTTTGTATTAAAGTAGTAAAATCTTGAATTGTTATGATATTCAGTTATGTTAGGCCAGCCCGGCTAGCATGAGCTGGGGACAAAAAATTTATCCCCCGATTATATCCACTGACAAGAGATAAAATTATCTTGTCCTTATGCCAAAGCACGGCAACGGGGAGAAGTATATCCCCGTTTGACATAACAGTGAACATATATCCCCGTCCGTAGCATAGAGCCAAATGAAAGATAAAAAATTATGCTTTTTTGACATTTGAAAGGGACAATTTTATCCTAGTTCATTGGACGTGGGTTTAAGTTTATATTCATACAAAAAACCTATCTAAGTCTAAGTCTATCTCCCATTTTATCTACTGTGGATATTATATTCACCGGTGTGCCCATGCTCGAAGGGTGGATAAAACTAAGCGAGGGAATAAACATTTTCTCCTTTCCCCGGGGATAAAATTGTCTCCAGCCCATGCTAGCCCTGCTGATGTTGATAATTATGACAAAGTATGTTGTATCTCCTTTGATTTCAATCATGTTAATTATAGTTAGATAATGAAAAATCTAAATTATATGTTTTAGCAGATTATGTAATATAAAACGTGCTCTGTTACATACTATTACTAACGTGTATTATAACATGTATGCATTAAAATCGGCAAAAATGCACACTAAAACAACCTCACTTCTATATTTATATGAATATTCCAAAGCTTTATAATCCCTGCTCTGATGAGGTTGGCCAGGCTTATAAATTAAATGAAGGTTCGTCGGAAACGGAAGGAGCTTCAATCAATAACGGAACAGATTTATCATTCGACCTTTGAATCGCCTGTCATTTAGTGTAACGGTATTAAGTTAATTCTTATAAACGTAACGTCCAAATAATTGTAAACCCAATACACATCACAATAAAAATTACATTAGTAATTGGCATAATTTACATATTTGCCGCCTTGCCGTCCTTGTCTCAAGAACTTCTTGCCCTCAAAAACTAAGTGTATGCTTGTTCAGACTTAGATGTTATCCATTATAGATTATGTTGGTATGTGTTATCTAAATCTATCGCAAATTCTTCTGAAAAACTAGGGCGCCGTATGATCAAGTGCTATTATTGCTAAAATTTATTGCTAAAAGCCTAAATGGCTTTACATTCGTCAAAAGTGTAATTTCCAATTCTTCTCATAATTTATTCGATTTTAAATGAACCAAATTCTCCTTCTTATATAAGAATACATTTTAATAGATTCTATTCATTTCCGAGTACACTGTATCCACTCAATTCTTAAAATTCGTATTCGTGCTCTGTAATCCTGTCTTTCGCAGATGGCTAGTCTTCGTTGAATCTGGTCACCGTGACCGAAATTGTGTCTGGAGGACTTTATTAATTAGTTCTATACCTATATCAAAGCCTAAGAAGAACATACAGTCAGTCATCGCTTTTGATGTTGTCGGAAAAGCCGACATAAACAATAAATTGCTAGGGTTGTCAGAACGGGAAGTAACAAAAATTAAAAAACTGATTTTATTTTATTTCACGTTTTAACAAATAATTAATGTGTATGTGAAACTGACGAAACTAATTCCTTATCTTTAAATGAGGGCGACCCACAGTTTTTATCGCACATGTAGTGAACCATTTAATTTATTTGCGTGACAGGACAACCTGGCGGACAGTTCCCGAGCGGCAGAGCCGCTCGGGAACTGTCCGCAAAGCTGAAACACCGAGCGGCTTAGGCCGCTCGGGAAGTGCTCAGCCCCCGTCTCGCCCCGCACTGCACCGCACGATTGCCCTGTCTGTACGCCTTCGTTGACCGACTGTTAGTAGTAGTTAGACTGTGCCCATGTCTTTCTATTTTCTTTCAGTGAAGAGGGAGACAGAGAGAGAAAGAGAGCTTTATAAAATAATTAATAATTGTTCCTTAAATATATTTATCGATACATACTATATAATTGAATTGCATCTTATATATTATATCTTATATAAATTTTATTTTGTAAATTATCTCTGCCTTTGTTATTGTTATCGCCTGCCATAATTTTTCATGGGTGAATTACTCAGGCTTGACCTGATGAAAATGCCGCAACGGCAATATGTTCGCCGAGTGTACCCTAAGATTAGGGTATTTACAATAAAGAATAAATAATAAAACATTTGTGCTCATGCGAGAACAGCATTATGCTGCTTTTTTGCGCTTGTATTCTGAAAAAGCGTGGTCCTTCTCCGGTCGTGCCAACCATTTATGCTGCAGCCATAATAAAGTTGCAGCGTGAGTTAACCACGCTTAAAAGAAGTTTTCAATGAGGTAGAGCCATACTGCAGCTATTTTATATAGTTGTAGCACGAATGGGTCGCCTCGATCGGGTAAGGACCAGGCTATCACAGAATTGCTTTCTTGCAGATCGGAGCATCAAAGTCGTTGTAAACGGTGCATGCTCCAACTACAAGCCTATTAATGCTGGAATTCCACAAGGCTGCGTGCTATCACCAACGCTGTTTCTTCTGCATATCAATTATATGTTGCGAAGCGGTAAAATTCATTCCTATGTGGATGACAGCACTGGTGATGCTCTATACACCGGCTGTGCCAATATTTCTCGGGAAAACTTCGCCGAGTACCTGCACTAAAATCTTTGGCTGAAGTCTAGTCTTTGTTTAACAAAGTCTCAAATTGGAGGCTAGTCCAGTTTAATCCTCAGAAGACACAGGTTTGCGCGTTTACCGCTAAAAGAATCCTTTGTCGTATCTCCTCAGTTCACGCCAGTAAAAAGCTTGGTGTGATCAGCAGAGCAGTACAGTATTTCATGCCGGCACACCACCTGCAACCCCTGGTGTTGCAGTTGGTCATGGGCGGCGGTAGTCACTTACCATTAGTGGAGCCGTATGCTCGTTTGCCCCCTCGCCTATAAAAAAATTCCAGCATAAAGTAGCAGCTTAGTTCTGCTATGTTTCGAATGTTGAGTGTGAACCGAGAGAACCGGAAACCCATTTTATTGGATACAAGACATTCCATCCTAGTCCTCAGGGTTATCAAGGCATCTGCATTTTGATTCTTAGTTGAAAAAATATGTAGATACCTGTGGACTACAGCATCTACTTACCGTCAGGTGGACCGCGTGCTCGTTTATCATCCTTATTTTATAAAAAAAAGTCTTCGGTTGAAACAATGGTTTAAAAAAATTTTTTAAAGAAATTAACTCACGTTTTTTTTTTAATAAAACGACATCTGTTGTGTTACAAACGTGTTCTTTGATAGTTTCAGGCTTAAAGAAGTATTTTTCACGAAATAAGTTTCTTATCCGCAGCGCTACTGGCGCTATAATTTTCGCAAAATTTGACTTTTGATGTCAATTTCTATACTATACATTTTTTTAATTTCATTTACTATACATTTTATTTACATATTATTCTCAGCACTTCTTTTTTTATACAGAATTTACTTTACATCTGAGACTAATTATAAACTCCTTTTTGTAATAAGACAGTATTTGTCATAATATGATACTCTGTGTTAAATAATATGTTATAGAGTTGCTGTATGAAAACTGGTACCTTCCGAAAGTCATTAGTATAAATGAGGTTTAGAAATTTTTTGCACGAATCGCTTATCGAGATTAAGCTTTGTTTTGGAAATATCAAATTTCACAATAAATGTAATTTGTCCATCCTCATTAAGTTATAAATAAAAAATTGTAAAAATCTGAAAAATTTACCTTTTAAAATAATGAAGATTACACAAATTATCTTTTATATTTTCGAAAATTTAAATTACAATTTTTATTTATTTATTCTTTATTGCATTCTTTAAAACAAAAGAATACAAAGGGTGGAATTAATACCTCGAGGCATTCTCTATCAGTCAACTCATGGAGTGGTGAGAATTTGACTTAACTTAATATATACATTTTACTAAAATTTAGCTGCTGCATTAAAAATCGAAATAATTTACAAAAACAAGCAAGAAAAGACCCACACGATGAAATACTTAAGATAACGTATAAAAGTTATAGGAATTACTGTAGTAATCTTTTAAAACATCTAAAGCGTAAATATGAACGAGAATTACTTGCAAAATCGGTTTCAAATAATAAATTACTTTGGAAGAATATTAAAACATAACATACTGCAATAAATCTAAGGATCAAAATACAGAGTTATTAAATATAAAATCATCACCATTGCAATCAATCAACTATATTAATGAATACTTTGTCAATATTGGTAAAAATTAGCACAGAAACTAAATTCAAGGGCCATAACATACAACATCATAACTTGCCTACACAGTCTAATTCCTTTGTACTATTAAATACTGACACAGGTGAGGTGGAGAGCATATTAATGAATTTAAGGACTGATAGTGCCTCTGGCTGGGACAGGATCTCCACTAGATTCTTAAAGTATGCTAAGAACGAACTGATACCAATTTTACCCACCTCACTAACCTATGTTTTGAAAAAGGCGTTTTCCGGAGAAACTAAAAAATCTTCTATTGTTCCAATATTTAAGGGAGGGACAGAGGCAACATCAGTAATTATAGGCCCATATCAATATTACCAGCTATATCAAAATACTTGAAAAATTAATTAATATTCGACTTCTTAATTATTTAAATTCTTTTAATATATTATCTCCTTATCAGTTTGGTTTTAGGCATGGCAAATCCAGTGAGGATGCAGTTGCTCGTATGACATCATTGGTGGTTGATGACTTTTCTTGTGAAATAATATGAGAGATTATCCCAAATCCAGGTAAAATTAAATATAAACTTCTGGATGACCAAAAAATCAAAATAAATGTTGGTATAAAATAGGATCTCCACCTCCTGCTGGATCAAAAAATGAAGTATTAAGATTTCGATCTGTAAGAAGTATAGTAATAGCACCTGCTAAGACAGGTAAAGATAATAATAAAAGTAAAGCAGTAATTCCTACTGCTCATACGAAAAGGGGTATTTGATCAAATGATATATGATTAATTCGTATATTAATAATAGTTGTAATAAAATTAATAGCTCCTAAAATAGATGAAATTCAGTTAATGTAAGAAGATAGAATCACTGATTTCACCATGGCTATTAGACAAGGGATCCCCTTATCCTCTAATATTATAGAAGATCTGATTTAGCTATCTTTTCTTAGATAAAGGTCAAAATGCTTAACTGTGTACTTAGATCTCATGAAAGCGTTTGACACGGTTTCTGTCCCCTACTCTTATATAAACTGGAAAAAGTCGGATTAAGAGGTACTGCCCTTAAACTTTTTAGAGACTACTTCTCCAATAGAAATCAATGTGTAAAAGTTGATCAGTTTATTAGTGACGACGCGACTATATCATATGGTGTGCCACAGGGCAGTATATTGGGGCCTTCCTTGTTTCTGCTTTACATAAACGATTTATGCAACTTAAAAATAGAAAACGCACAAATAATTTCGTATGCTGATGACACAGCAGTTATCTTTAAAGGTAAATCGTGGCAAGAAGTTAAGGAAAGGGCAGAATTTGGGATGGCCCAGGTGGCAAAATGGTTAAATTTGAATTTACTGACCCTTAACGCAGCAAAAACTAATTATATCTGTTTCAGTATATCTAAACTAACAACATAAATAATTGCGCCTTTAATAATAACTGTCCATTTATAAATAAAATAACATATACACAATATTTAGGTGTAATAATAGACCAGAAATTGTCATGGTATTCTCACATAGAACATGTATCTAACAGGATTGCTAAATTAAATTGGATATTTCGTACCTTAACACATGTGGTGCCAAGAAAAGAGTTCACTGAACTTACGCAAAACAAATTATTAAACGATATATACATAGCTTTGGTACAATCCGTTTTGGGGTACTGTATATCTATTTGGGGGGTGGAGGGTGCTTGCAAAACAAAATGTATCCACTTGAAACGTGCGCAACGAGGTTTAATTAAAATAACTTGTATTTTAAAAACAGAAGATATCCTACTACAAGTCTTTACAATGAAACACAGTTATTATCAATACGAAAAATTTATGTACTGCACGCAATATTAAAGAGACATAAGTCCCTATCTTTTAATCCAAATATTTTACAAAAGGGGAGAAAAGAATTAGTAGTACAAGTTCCCAATACTCACACGTTTTTTGCTAGAATGCAGAATTATACAACAAAATTAATAAACATGTAGGAATTTACACAATGACCCATTATGAATGTAAAATGCAGTAAAAAGTATCTACAGCCACTTGATTATGACGAAATTGAGTCTCTCCTTGAAAAGTCGCTCATATGAATACTCAATAATTACAGCACGCACACACACACACACACGCACGCACGCACGCATGCATGCACACACACACACACACACACACACACACACACACACACACACACACACACACACACAGACACACACATACAGACACACACACACACACAAGCATGCACGTTTTATATTTTTATATTTTCATATTAGTTATCTAAAAGTATTTCATAAGATTTTGTTTGTGAAGTTGTGGAAGAGCGGAGCCTCCTACTACAGGCGCTCTGTGCTTAAAGGAGGCTCTAGCCACTTATTTGTGTTAAAATACCTTGTGATTTAAATAAAGAATTATTTTATATTATTATTATTATATTACTAAGAAATAAACTATGCAAATATAACATTTACATACATATGTACAAATATATGGATACATACACATACATACATATATATACATATACATGTTTATATACGTAAATAATTAGTACATACAAATAACTATGAATATAAACGTCTGTTTAGCAATATACTACCCTGTCAAGAAAGTACCGGGAAAAGATCAATAATACACAAAATGTTAGTTATTCATCCAAGTATATTTTGTCACCTTTAAAATATACTCCTTCAGAAAGATACACTTTTTCCAACGAATAATCCTGTCATCAAAACATTTTTTAAATGCTTTTTCCGGAATTTAGTTCAGTTCTCGCTGCGAATTCTCCTTTATGTCTTCTACCGAATGAAAACGGGTGCCACGAAGTGGTAATTTCAGTTTAGGAAAAAGAAAGAAGTCGGCTGGAGCCATATCTGGTGAACAAGGTGGTTGCTCGATAGTGTTTGTTGAGTTTTTGGTCAAAAATTCGTTCACAATGATGGTCCAAGAGTTTTCTTTCCACAAATCTAGCCTTTTTCGTCTAATTTCTTCTCTTAAACGCCGCATAATGTTTAAATAATATTATTTATTTATCTAAAGTCTGAATAATAATTGAAATGACAATGACTTCTTATAATTGTATCAAAAATACGAAGCACCACCAATCAAGTTATATCAGCGACAGTAGGTTAATAACTTCGACTTCTGTTCATTTGACAAAAATCTAATGAAACCAAAATTGTCTTATTTCATAAAGGTTTAGGGGGGTCAAAACGTTATCGCAGGAAACAATATTTCAAAAAGAAAATGTAGGCTTTCTCTATCGCACGATACGGGTTGGGAGGCAGGGGCATATTGTTGCGATGTTGGAGATGTTATCGATATTATTATCGCCTAGGGAGGAGAAAGTAATATCGATAACCTACAAAGATAATACCTCTCATGAAAAAATTTATATCTGTGATTATTCATAGTGTTTATCGATTATTTAGTATTTATTTTAGAATCTTTATTGAATAAGGACTCTTAATTAAAAATATTTCGAGTTTACATCAAAGTAGGTAGGCGAATAAATAATAAAGTGACAACTTGAAAAAAATTATTATTTTGTTTATTAGTAAGTACATATTACTTTATTTCACTCTTTCTCGAACTGCCATTTTACTAGAAACTCGACTGTCAATCAGTTCTGGTAACAAGTATTGAAAATTAAATGAGTAAAGTTTTGGCTGCATTTTTACTGTCCAAAGGTGGTCATTGTACTTAATTTTTTCATAAGCCAAACAATGTTGTATCCATACTACGAAAAAACACAATTGCCTACCTGTGATATGTAGGTAATTGTCCCTGACTTGATAAAAGTAATCATGGTTTATTTTAACATCATCTGTCCTTCTTGTATGAAACAAAATTTTATCTCTTATTAGTTATTGCTTCCAAAGGTAGCACATTATTCGCAATAAGTGGTCGGGAAACGACCCATAACATAATCGTACATTCAGCGAATATTACATTAGCGGAAACTGCATGAGTCAGATCTAAATTATCTGTCATGATTTCTAAATAGCTTTTTAGGGTTAACATTGCAAACTCATGATTTGTGCTGCTTCAGATTTAAATTAAAAAACTCCTTATAAATTAAAAATTAATTATTGTTTAAAACCTTAAAATGTTAATTAAATTTAAAAATTATTTTATTAATATATACAATATTAAAAAACTATAATAAAACAAAACTAAAACTAATAACTTCATTATCATACAGTCTTACTCCCCGTGGTATCGTGCAAAGAACGCTGGCTGCGTTTCTTCGCTGAATGGCTATACTTAGCCTTATATAAATAAAAAAATAGTTAATTATATGATACACATAACATATAATCCAAACAAATTAAAATTACACTTTTATGTTCAGTCAGGTTATAATTGGTGGATGGATAACCTTTATGTGATGACAAAAAAATCAATCCTTAATCTGTTTTCATCAATCCGTAAATAGTTCTACACTTACAAGGCGTGGGTTTCTCGCATTTTAGAGATGTTAAGCCATAACTAGGTCAGTAAGCTAAGGCTACTTAGCCAAAATAACAAGGTGCTATCTCGAAACAAGTTTCTGTAGGAACTATCTTTATTTAACCTCCCTGCTCCGTTTTTATTTAACATCTGTCCTGTTCCTGATACTGTTACTATGGATCTGCAATGTTATACAATAAACTTATTAATTACGTCTATTTTTGTATCAATTATAAATCTATATAAAATAAAAAAATAATACCGTAATATTCTACTCACGTTCCACTGCTGGACACAGCTCTCCCTCATTTTTTCTGCACAGTTCTGTCCTCAAAAACCACCGCGCTGCTCCTGTACAAATTGGTAAAATTCGCGTGTCCACAAGTAAGTTCTTTAATGAAAAATCAATAATGACTATCTTATTAAAGGAAAACAAAATATTTATTAATAATAGTCGACGTATTTACTTTATTTCAGATACACGCTAAGCTATGCATGCTGGCGATTTAATTAATGTGGTCGATCGGAATTACGTCGCAGCACACAGCAATTGATTTTGGAAGTGCGACAATCAGGTGAGATTAATGTTTTCAACGGAACAAAGGAAGGAAACAAAACACCTTCTGTTTTTGTCTTCTTGCCCATAAGTTGAGATACTAATACATTTTCATTCGTCATGTTATTTCTCGTTCGAATCCATGTGTATCAAATAAAATTTGGAGTAAGTTGAATTGGCAATGGTTTGGCAATACAGCACGTTAATAACAAGATCTCTCGTAGTCGTACCAGCAAGGAAATTGTAGGGTGATCCCTACTAGATGTAGTGGCGCACAGGGAGTGTATAGATTCTGTGATGGACTTGTGATGATGCATCTTCATCAGAATCACCATTTCATCGTCACAACTTTGACACTGTAATAGCAAAAAAAATTAAAATTAAAACCTTAAAACGGGCCCAAAATATTTTGTGCTCTTGCAAATTCTATATACGGGAGCAATCACCGTGACAAAACGTCGTGTTACTATCTTGTTAGTTTCCGGTTGAGAACGCAAGATAAATTGTTTCACTTAGAAACAGGAGAAAAAAGTATTATTGTGTAATAAATAAACATATGATTTAACAAAATAAAAATTATAGAGTATTTTTAGTTAGTTGATGTTTAACTGATGTATAATTAAATATAAATTAAAAACTAAAGCAAAAAAAATTACGTTGAAGACTTGCCACGCTGGGAATTCAATTGGTGAGAGCATAGCAAACGAAACAAACTGCTAATGTGGATTATCATTGAGAAATAACTAAATGTTAAGCCGTAATAAAATTTGGTTAGCCACAAAAAACAGCATTTAAATCATTTGGCTAGCATTCAAAGATTCTGTTTGCAATAAAAAAAAACAACAGAACAAAATCTTGATAATGGTCAGTAATTTAATCATAAATAGGCAGCTTACAATAATATGAGTTTGCTATATGTTTGATAAAAATACTTTCATTTAATGTATAGTCTTCGCGTAAATATAAGAAAACATCACTCATTGCAGTTTATATAATTAACATGCTGTACTAAAAAATTTGAAAACCGATGGGGAAAAAAGGTTCTCGAGTGGCGGCCTCGTATCGGCGGACGAAGTGTAGGGCTCGTAGGGCACGACCTGGTAAGACATGCAGGAAGTTGATGGATGCAGGTGGCTGAGAACCGTGCTTTGTGGCATTCCTTGGGGGAGGCCTATGTTCAGCAGTGGACTTGTGAAGGGCTGTAATGATGATGATGACTAAAAAATTTACAGCCGTTCAGAATGTTTGCTGACCAATTATTATCTATTTCTGCTGCTAGATTACATTTTTCTGCTGACAAAAACATGAATACTATGCTACCTCTTTAAATAACACCATTATCATTATACAGGGTGTCCAGTAAATAGCACGACATACTGCAGGGGTGATAGCTAGGTCTCACCATCAATACAACACAATATATGTTCAGCAAAATCTTACGGATTTACAGTTTTACAAAATTTTCCGAAATACCGAAAATCTCTACCTTGAAACAGATTTTAAGCATCTCGTAATGAAAAACTTTTCTAGTACTTTTTTACATCAAATTATTTGTGAATAGTTACTTTACTCATTGATAAGTCTATTTTCTATCAAAGACAAGAATGTTTTCAAGAAATATTATTTTTGTTTAAATTTGCACAGAACTATTTTCTTATCACTTAAGTTTAACCTACAGTGGTGAAAAAATGTATGTGGCAGTTTTGTACAACAAAATTAAAAAATAGCTTGTTTAATGGTGATTTAGGAAAGATACAATACTAGTGCATTTTCATTAAAAATACAAAAATAAGCTATTTTAGTTAATTAGAGCATTTTATTTTAAATGCAAGTAATGTGACTTTGAATTCGAATCGTTGTAAGGTCGTACTACGGTTCGAATTACATAATAATTAATCTACAGCCGACCGGCCGGCCGGTCTGTAAATGACATCTTGAAGGATAAGGTAAAAAAAACAGAGGAGTTAACTTTAATAAACATTTATTTAAATAAATTACAATAAATGCTCAAATTGCTTCCCTTGTGCCCCAATACACGCTCGGCATCTTCTTAAAATGAGCTTTTGAGTCTTCTCAGGCTTATTTCCGATATTTTCTTGCTGCAATGTTAACCTTGCTCTCAATTCATTGTCATTTTGGATCGGTTTTTCATAGACTTTGTCCTTCATGGCACCCCAATAAAAAATCCAGGGGTTTAGGTCCGAGACCTAGGTGGCCATAATATCGGTCCCAGTCGCCCAATCCACCTGCCTGGATAAGCTTCATCTAAGTAGGCTCTACATCCCGGCCATAATGAGCAGGGCACCCATCATTTTGAAGCCACACCACCTCTTAGCTAACTCGGAACATTTTCAAGGAGCGTGGGTAGGGTTTCTCGTAAAACTCCCAAGTAATTATTGGCATTTAATGTAGGTGGAAGCTCGACGGGACCCACAATCTGGCCATTAAAAATCCCACACCATAAATTTATTTTGAATTGGTACTGGGACCTCTCTTCTCTTGACACATACGGATTTTCTAATTGCCAACTATGTAAATTATGCAAATTCAAGTAGCCGTCCTTTCTGCAGGCTGACTCATCACTCCATAACACCTTATTAAAAGTTTGGGTCCTCCTGATGCATTTTAAGCATGCGGCGGCAGAATTGAACTCGGCAGGTAGTCTCTAGTTAAAGAGTTTGCACGCGTCGTACGTGAAATGGATGGTATCCATACCTCTTAAGTACTGAATGAACAGTGGACTTCGGTATCCTGTGCGCCGTTGTATCGCCCTAACCGAAGTTGTCGGGTCTTGTCTCGTTCCTGAAGCACTATGTCTTCGTCAACAACTTGAGGCCGTCCACCGCCACGTTGACCAGGAGTCTGCCTTCCATGTAGGAGTTATGCACTCTGGTAAACATTTCATGGTGTGGATGTCTCCTATCGGGAAACCTTTCCTGTAGAGGGTGGCAGCAGCTCGGGAACTTTGGCCAGCTTCTCCGTAAATAAGGTGCATCTCAGCATACTCGCTGCGTATAACCAGGAAAAACGCGGCGGTTGGCCATGTTATAAAACACAAAAGTCCAGGTGGTCGCCAAGTCGTCGTAGTGATCACAATAAAATCCAAATCGTAAGGCAAACAAAGTCCGGGGTCCAAGACACAAAACAGTCGTCAGTACGAAACAATAATTTGTCAACACAGAGATGCGTTGCGCACGGTTTAAGGTAGCGTACTGACAAGTGCCGCAAATAAGGTTGAGAGAGACACAAAATCACAATGCAAGAAAGAGCGATAGCACATGCGCTTTTGTTAGACAGTAACCGGTCGGGTCGGGTCGGTCGGCGAGCAGGTAAAACCTTTAGTCATTACGCGTACATGTCGCATTTTACGTGTCACAACTAGTTTTATAATAATTCGCGTAAATGAGCAGCTATTACTTATTCTCATAGTGGTTTTTGTCAAAATTACGTTAATTACATTTTCAACAAAATCAGCTTCTCTGGAACTAAAATAGCATTTTTTTGTATTTTTTTAATGAAAATGCACTAGTATTGTATTTTTCCTAAATCACCATTAAACAAGCTATTTTTTAAGTTTGTTGTACAAAACTGCCACATACATTTTTTTTCACCACTGTAGGTTAAACTTATGATAAGAAAATAGTTCTGTGCAAATTTAAACAAAAAATAGTATTTCTTGAAAACATTCTTGTCTTTGATAGAAAAAAGACTTATCAATGAGTAAAGTAACTATTCACAAATAATTTGATGTAAAAAAAAGTACTAGAAAAGGATTTTTTCATTACGAGATGCTTAAAATCTGTTTCAAGGTAGAGATTATTCGGTATTTCGGAAAATTTTGTAAAACTGTAAATCCGTAAGATTTTGCTGAACATAAATTGTGTTGTATTGATAGGTAGTGACCCTAGCTATCACCCCTGCAGTATGTCGTGCTATTTACTGACAGCCTGTATAATAATAATTTGGTTATTTTCAATGGATTTTCTGCTATCAGTAAGTCACCAAATAGTTAAATGTGCATTAAATGCCCATTTCTTTTTTTTTCAATATTTATTTCCTAAGAAATAAACTTTGATATTGTGTTCGTTATTCAAGAAACGGGACCTACGGGACAAACGTATGTCTGTTTTTCACAGACGTTTTCTCAATCTAGATGATTGAAATTCGACATAGTTATAATTTATTATCCAAATACAGTTTTTTTTTTATTGAAGAAGGATGACAAACGAGCACACAGTTTTATTTATATATTATGTCCTCGATTAAGAACCAAATGAAGATGCGTTGTCAACAATGAGGACTAAGATAGAATGTCTCGTTTCCAGTTAAAAGGGTCTCCGGTTTTCTACACTCACCATACGAAACACTGCAGCATTAAGCTGCTAGTTTACGCTGATATTCTATGAGAGCGTGGCCTTTCCCCAAGGTGGGTGTAAAGTAAAAGATTTTTAAAAGTGCATACCAAGTATATTATTTTATTTTATTAAACATTTTTTGAAATAAAAATGCTTTCAAATTGCTTCTCTGTGTATCTCTTATAGAAACGCCGAGAAAAACTTAATTATTAGATAGTTTTATCTAAAGCCGTCTATTAGTTCTATATCAATGTGTCGGTAGTCGTATGAATTTTTGGGTTGAATTTTGCGAGCATTGGTCGAAGGCGAGGGGATGTCGAATCGATGAGTGATAAATTTATGCCGCTACATCATTGTCAATAAGTATTGATGATTCAAGCATTCGCTTAATTTATAAAAAATCAAAAGACATATTGATCATTATTCAACATCATCATCATCATTATAGTCTATCAAAGTCCACTGCTCATCATAGGTCATCCCAAAGATTGCCTCATAAGGAGGATACTTGCCATAGTTACCACGCTTTGATGGCGGGTTAGTAACCGAAGTTTTTTATTTTGTAGTTGTTATTAAGAAGACGCTGCTGCCATCTCTTGGTTTGTTGCCCTATGTCGCCTCCTACGGACACCCTTGGGACAATATAGAGTATATTACGAAATAATAAGAAATAAATTGTGTTTCAGGCAGAAAGCGCTTCTTTCAAAGCTTCCTTCCTATGGGCTTCCCGCAAAATTGTACAATTGGATCACCAGTTTTCTGGCTGATCGGTGCATCAAGTTCGTAGTAGGTGGTGCATGCTCCGATTACAAGTCTATTAACGCTGGTGTTCCACAAGGTTGTTACCAACGCTATTTCTTCTGCATATCAATGATATGTTGCAAGCCGGTAACATTCATTGATATGCGGATGACAGCACTGGTGATGCTCTATACACCGGCCGTGCCAATATTTCTCGGGAAAACGTCACCGAGTACCGAAACAAACTTGTGTCTGAAGTCAAGTCTTTGCTGAACAAAGTCTCGGACTGGGGGCGACTAAATCTAGTGCAGTTTAATCCTCAGAAGACACAAGTTTGTGCGTTTACCGCTAAAAAGAACCCCTTTGTCGTATCTCCTCAGTTTCAAGGCACTCCCCTTGTTGCCTCCGCCAGTATCGGAATCCTCGGCGTCGACATATCAAGTGACGTGCAGTTTCGTGGTCACTTGGCAGAGAAGGCCAAATTGGCCTCTAAAAAGCTTGGCGCGCTCAGCAAAGCGGGACAATATTTCATGCCGGCACACCGCTTGCAACTTTACAAGGCGCAGGTTCGGCCTCACATGGAATACTGTTCCCATCTCTGGGCAGGGGCTCCCCAGTGCCAGCTCCTTTCACTTGACCGCATCTAGCGCAGAGCGGTTCGAATCGTCGACGACCGAGTTTTTTCCGATCGGCTTGATTCACTGGCAATGCGTAGAGATGTTGCATCTCTTTGCGTATTTTATCGCATCTACCACGGGGAGTGCTCTGAGTAATTGTTCGGACTAATTCCAACCGCTCAATTTCACCATCGCACATCGAGACAAAACTCGCGATACCATCCATACCATCTGGATGATTGGCGGTCCACCACTGTGCGATTTAGAAGATGTTTTCTCCCTCGCACAACTTCCTTGTGGAATCGATTACCACCAGCGATTTTTCCGGACCGATACGACTTAGGGACCTTCAAGAAAAGAGCCTACTCCTTTTTAAAAGGCCGGCAACGCATCTGCAATTCCCCTGGTGTTGCAGTTGTTCATGGGCGGCGGAAGTCACTTACCATCAGGTGAGCCGCATGCTTGTTTACCCCCTCTCCTATAAAAAATATATTTTATCAACCATTAAGTTATTTTTGATCCAATTAACACACGAAAACTTTTGCATAATTTAATACATATGATCCTCTAAACATGCAACTTTAAGCTTATCATAAGCGTACGATTTTTAAGACGTCGAATACTGTATGGCTGATAATTAAAATTTAATGACGTAATTAACCCAGCGTCGGATAACGTGTACTCAAACTGCTTTAGGCTTGGAATGTTCTAATTTTCTACAGAATAAGGATAAAACTCCTATATTATATTAAATATTTGAAACAACTTAAATAAAATATTTTTGACGGTTGTTACTCTACATTTATTTAGTTTCACATTCGTGAATTTATTTTAATTCCAAACTAAGAACGTAAAATGTTTGTGTGTTTGTGTTTCGTACATTTTTGTAAGTGTTATTGCAAGATGTGAGATGACATGGCATACAAATAAAATGTTCGATTACTAATTGTGAGTATCAATCACAGTATTAAACGTCTGACCACTTTGTGGATGCTTCTCATCGCCGACTAGACATTTTAACATCAGCCGCAGTATCAGACATCTGATCCTATTTCAATTGAATTTAACATCTGCCAAATACATATACAATATTAGTAATATTATTTGTATGACGTACAATAATTTAAATTATAGATTAAAAAAAAGTTCTGCGTTAACCTCGTAAGGCCCACTGTACAATTTATTGTACAAAATAACATATATAATTACAGCCCAGACTTTTAAAACCAATCTTCTCCTAAACGCACAATGTACAATACAATGTACATTATACTTGTATGCATTTTGCTTTTTAATTTTCGCCAACCGTAAACTTCTGTGTACGAGGTGACCTGATAACTCACTAGAACAAAATTTGACACATGACATTTGGGATAAATACATAGACAATCTGTCAAATTCAATCATTTTGCAAGCATGCCGCCGATTCTGCATACGTGAGTATAAATCTTAATTAATTTATACAATCTGATACTATTTTTTTATGAAAATAAAATAAAATTGAGAATTAACATATTATTTTCATGAAACAATTATTTTTTTGTTTCAAAGAACTCAATTTGTATTTTATATTATTTTACAAAAACTGATGTTCATTTTGTTGCACATTGGGTTTTATTGTATTGTTACATATTATGGTGTGTTGTGGTATTGGGTTTATGTTATCAATTGCAATTTTTTGATTCTAGATCTCGACGATAAAGAAATCGAGGAGTTATTGGAATCTTCAGAAATTGAAGATTTCATTCCATCTGACGTAGACGTAGGTGACCCCGAGTGGTCAATTCACCACGTAAGTGTATCTATACCTTCAACATCATACTCGGGAGATTCTTCCTCCGAACCTGAAAGTGATAAGGAAAACTCCCAAAAGAAAAGAAGACGACGTGGAAGAAAGCGTGGAAAAGGACGAGTAAGGGGTGGAGGCAGAGCAAACCATCAAGCTTCTCCTCTTCTCTCCTCTCCTTCGGAGCGCGGAACAACATCTTCAGGTAATTGGAGTGTTAAAGATTTCCACCCTCGTTTTCCTGAATTGATGCAACCAGCATATTTGTGGACTGACACGGTAGGGTTTGATAAGACTGACTATTTGAAACAATACATAGATGATCAGCTTATTAATCTCATAGTAACGAAAACTAATCAAACTGCAGTAGAAAAAACAGGACGTAGTTTGAACTTAACAAATAAAGAACTTTACATTTACTTAGGAATATCATTTTTGATGGCGGCTATCAATTACCCTAATTTACGGATGTATTGGGAGGCTAAATGGAGTACCCCTCATTGCTGATAATATGTCCAGAAACCGATTTTTCTTGCTGAAATTCTTTGAAAGTGGTTTTCGACACTGAAGTTACCCCCGCAATGAAAGATAAGGACAAATTATGGAAGATGCGTCCCCTAATCAATCGAATTCAGGCTGGATGTCAAACTCAACAGAAAGATCAGTGCCTTTCATTAGATGAGATGATCATCCCATTTACCGGATCTTGCGCGATCAAGCAGTACTGTCCAGGTAAGCCTAATCCGGTTGGCTTAAAAGCATTTGTATTAGCCAACCCAGACGGTATTGTATGTGATTTTCATATATATCAAGGAAAAACTACCTATGCCAACTACGAACATTTTGGACTAGGTGAAAAGGCTGTCCTTACTCTGACAGAGCCTTTGGTACCTGGACACGTAATTTACTTCGACAGATACTTCACTTCCGAAGTTATTGGACGCCCTGGAAATAAAAGGAATTAGAGGGACGGGAACTATTATGAAAAATCGGATTCCTGCTGATGTACGCTCGTTACTGATTGATGACAAAGAATTAATGACTCAAGGACGAGGAAGCAGTCAAGTTTTAGTCCGGAATGATGGTAAATTAGCCTTCACAAAATGGTACGATAATAAACCGGTTTTGCTTTTATCTTCTGTGGAGGCAAAGGATGAAGTTGATAATTGTCGACGGTGGTGTAAAAAAAATAAAGTTTACGTGACCATCCCGCGACCACGAGTAGTGAGAGAGTATAATCAGAAAATGGGAGGAGTGGATCTTGCAGACCGCCTTTTGGCAGTGTGTCCGTATAGATATAGGACCAGAAAGTGGACACAACGGTTCTTTTCATCTATGATTGATTTAGCAATCAACAACTCTGGCTTCAGTATAAAAGGATCAGATAAAATCTCTTGTACCTGTAAAGAAAATACAACAGTTGCGAGCTTTTAAGATGGAATTGGGAGACTTTTATTGAATCAAATGCTGAACCATCACTTTTGACTGTTTCTGACGGGATAGTACTAACCGACCCTCATTGAAAAGAAAGGAGCATTGCATTCATTCCTGTCCCAAGCAAAAGTTCCGTACGGTCAGACTAAACATTTACCCTTTTTAGCGGAAAAGGTGGGTAGATGCCGTCACTGCCATTACAATAGAACTCAGTTCAAATGTAGAGCCTGCGGTGTCAACTTATGCCTTACAAAAGTAAGAAACTGTTATAGCGACTTCCATAACAGTGAAGAGTCAGCGTGAAAATGGTTAGTGGATGGACATTAAGATTTTGGTTTTATCTTAATGTTAAGTAATTTTTTTTTGTTGATTTGTTATAAGTGTTTTGTTGTTAGTTTCATTGTTGCCAAGATTCATAATTTTAGTTATATTGATATGTTCAAAATAAATTTTGACACATCGATACAGTTATTGTGATAATAGAGAATTACGTATATTCTACAAAGTTTATTTTATTAATAATTTTAGTTCTCATAAACTCCCAATGTACATTTGAATGAACAACGAGCTAAGAACTCAAAAATAGTTTTATTCTATTCTTTACTACAATATAATACCCAGAAAAATTATACAAAAAATTCTAGTTGGGGTTATCACAAAAAAAATCGTTTTGTTTGCGTGGGCCGCAACGGTATAACAAGATATTGTGCATTGTATTGCACATTGGGCGTTTAGCTCATCTAGTTGTTCACACCTTGGCTTTACGAGGTTAATGTAATTTTAAGTGATCGGTTTTAAACGACCACCGTGTAGTGGGGGTGTCAGAATATGCACTACCCTAATATCGTCCCGTGGGTGTCGTAAGAGGAGACAGAGGGAAACTGAAACAGGAGATGGGCTGTAGCATCTTTCTGATAACAACTCAAAATAATAAAAAACTACGATTGCCAACCCGCCTGCCAAGCATGGCAATTATGGAAAAGTCCCTGCGGCAATCTGTGGATGAGGCCTCCGCTCAGCAGTAGACTCTTATAGGCTGTAATGGATGGATGGATTGTGTATGTACGGTCCAAATACCATACATTTATTTTATGTTGACGCGGTTCGAACCGCTGCGCTACGAATTACAACATTTTAAAATTAATTTCGTGTAATAAACTGCTAAAGTAACAACACTTGTGCTTACTTTATAAGCCACTCATACTTATATACTATCGTCTTAAACTAACTTTAAACTACATAACTATAAATTAGGTATATACTATAATTATTAAAGAATATGTACAAGTCACAAACTGTGGCCCGTACAGTGTATGTAAGTATTTTTTTAATTTTGATACAAAAGAAGATATTATTGAAATAAATTCTACTTGCTTTTAGACTTACAAACAGAACTAAACTTATCAAAAGATATTTTACATTCTGACAGGCAATCATGGGAATTGATCAGAGTATTGCTAGGTATTGCTCGAAGTGTTGCTATATCAAGTTTATTATTCCCGGCACCTGTGCGCTCTGATACTTGATTTGCATGAGCATGTGAAAGATTATTTCCGTTGCAACTTTGTTTTGGACGTAATTCGTTTTAAAATGAATACGCTATTTCTTGAGAGGGCATAAGTGAATAAGAATAAGCAGTATTATGTAAATGTAGTCTACGGTGTATTTAATAAAAATCCTATTTTATTAAAGTTGGAAAAATTTACTTTGCCAATATCCGCTCAATAAAATAAAATGATGTGTCTTACCTAGTTTGAAGAGCACCTCCCGCCCTCCCTCAATTGCGTGTCCCTGTCACCATTAATCCCAGCACCACTACTCCCACCACCACTACACTAAGAAAGACACACCACCAACAACAATACGACACGTGTTTCGCCTCTACACGAGGCATCTTCAGGTGTAGTAGACTCTACGGTGGCTGACCGCTAAGTGAGCGGCGAGCCAAAAACAGCTATTATTTTTCGAAACACGTGTCGTATTGTCGTCGATGGTGTGTCTTTCCTAGTGTAGTGGTGGTGGGTGACTTCGAATGTGACCAATAGAGCAATTTTCTTTATTGTTACTATGTATTATTATGTATTATTGTTACTCCTCTTATTTCTGAAGTTTTAGGGCAAGGAACGTCCGCCCCGCTACTCCAATGTATTCCGGCAAACTTCACATGCCTTCGAAATATTTTTTTTAGAAATGTATTAATGTGTGGTATGTGTGTCGTGCGTGCGTGCGTGTGTGTGTGTGTGTGTGTGTGTGTGTGTGTGTGTGTGTGTGTGTGTGTGTGTGTGTGTGTGTGTGTGTGTGTGTGTGTGTGTGCGTATGGTGTGTAGTATATAAGTGTGTAATATATATTTATACAAAACGGTCAAATAGTTTTTCTGTTTCTTCGTCTAATGATTTTTGTCTGTCTTTTAGTTAACGGATATATATTTAATAATTTGTTAGCAAATATTTGCCGTGTAGTGGCGGTTAAGAATATCCACTACCCCATATCTTCCCGTAAGTGTCATAAGAGGCGACAGTGGGAAACAGGCAGGAGATGGGCAGCAGCATCTTCCTGATAACACCAATATCACAATAAAAAAACTGCGGTTGCCAACCCGCTCGCCATGTGTAGCAACTATGGCAATATGCCCCCCCCCTATGAATAAAGTCACGAAGAAACGGCCCCCAGTCCCCGGCGGCTCCGCTATTCCTAGCTACGGTGGCGACCATGGTAACGGCGGGCAGGGAGTGCAGAACCTCCGGTGGAGGTTCGGTGCCACCACGACGACTGACAACTTATAACGCACGCACCCTGAGGAGTGACGAGAAGATCCTGGAGCTAGAAGAAGAGGTAGACTAGTTGCGCTGGAATATTATAGGATTATCCGAGGTCCGAAGAGAGGGGGAGGACACGGTAATCCACGAATCCGGCAACTTGTTCTATCACCGGGAGGGCGACCATCTGTCCCAAGGAGGTGTCGGATTTATCGTCCACAAGTCTCGTTAACAACATTGTAATGATTGTGAGTGTTTCGACGAGGGTTGCGTACCTTATACTCAGAATCACCAAACGGTATTCGCTGAAGGTCATACAGGTTTACGCACCAACCTCGGCACATCCCGATGAGGAGGTGGAGGAAATGTATGAGGATATCTCTAGAGCCATGCATTCCTCCAAAACCCACTATACGGTGTTAATGGGAGACTTCAACGCAAAACTAGGCACAAGAGAGAACGGTGAGCTGAAAGTAGGGAAATTCGGAATAGGGCAACGGAACCCAAGGGGCCAGCAGCTGGCTGATTTCATGGAGGAAGAGGGACTCTTTATTATAAACTCTTTGTTCCAGAAGCGGCCCCACAGGAAGTGGATCTGGTCGAGCCCCGGCGGTTCAACAAAAATGAGATTGACTTCATTATGACGACCAGACGACAACTATTCAGTGATGTATCAGTGATCGCGGGGTGAAAACCGGCAGCGATCACCGAATGGTTAGAGGCACACTGAACCTAAACGTTAAGTTGGAGGTCTCGTCTAATGAAGTCAACGCTCCGTCCCCTCGTGCTCTAGCCCAAAGTCCCGAAACATTTCAGCTCGAGTTACAAAACCGTATTCAGTGCCTAGAAGACTGCAATGAAGTGGACGATATAAATGATAAGCTCGTGGAAACTGTCCATGCGGTCGGAGCTAAGTTCTGCAAGACCGCCGCAGAAGAACACAAAACTCTCCGATCACACTCTTAATCTCATGGCTGTTAGACGGAAAATGAAGCTGCAGTCTTCAACAGATTTGACAGCATACAGGCAACTGAATAGACAGATCTTCATATGCATGCGGCGGGATTTACGCAACTTCAATACAGCTTGTATTGAAGAAGCGATCGAGCGGAACCAAGGCTCAAAATCTTTGCCAGAGATCTATCTGCCAGAAAGAGCCAACTGTCAAAGCTGAAGACAGAGTGTGGCAGCATCGTTTCAGGGACACCTGAGATTTTGAGCGAGATTGAGAGGTTCTATGGGCAGCTGTACATGTCATCGTTGGAGCCACACGCAAGTGTGAGTAACGATCCAAGAGCGGGTCTTATCCGACACTATTCCGAAGATATCCGGACGTCAGTCTGAGCGAGATTAGAATGGCTCTCCAGCACTTTAAAACGGCAAGGCCCCAGGTGAGGCTGGAATTACAGCGGAGCTTCTGAAAGCGGGTGGAAAACCGGTACTTGAAGTCCTTCAGAACCTCTTTAATTCCGTCCTCCATGGTGGCACTACTCCGGAGGTGTGGAGCAGAACTGCGGTGGTCTTGTTCTTCAAGAAAGGCGATAACACTCTCTTGAAGAACTACAGACCGATTTCCCTTCTGAGCCGCGTCTACGTGCTGTTTTCGAGAGTCATTACGAATCGTCTCACACGCAGACTCGACGACTTCCAGCCTCCCGAACAAGGCGGTTTCCGAAAAGGCTTTAGTACCATCGACCACATACACACCCTTCAGCAAATTGTGCAGAAGACCGAAGAGTCCAATCTGCCACTTTGCCTTGCGTATGTGGACTATGAGAAAGCCTTTGATTCCGTCGAAATTTGGGTGGTGCTACAGTCCCTTCAGCGGTGCCAAGTTGACTGTCGATATATCGAAGTGCTGAAGTGTTTGTACAGTAGGGCTACGATGGCTATCCGAGTACAGAATCCGAGTACGAAACCTATCCATTTGCAGATAGGTGTAAGACAGGGTGACGTTATATCCCGAAATTCTTCACCGCGGCATTGGAAGACGATTTCAAGCTACTGGACTGGAAAGGATACGGTATTAACATCAATGGCGAATACATCACTCACCATCGATTTACCGACGATATAGTCCTTATGGCAGAATCGCTGGAGGACCTAAGCACTATGCTCAATGACCTCAATAGTGTCTCCCAACGGATAGGTCTTAAGATGAACATGGACAAAACAAAGATTATGTTTAATCTCCATGTCACACCTATGCCGGTAGTTGTTGGAAAACTAAGCTCGAAGTTGTTGACGAGTATGTTTACCTGGGACAAATAGTCCGAATAGGTAAGTCCAATTTCGACCGAGAGGTCAATCGACGGATTCAACTCGGTTGGCCAGCGTGGGAAATTACTGCACATCTTCTCGTCAGGTATACCTCAAAACTTGAAAACGAGACTGTACAGCCAGTGCGTGTTGCCAGTGATGAACTATGGAACTGAGACGTGGTCCTTCACTGCAGGCCGGTTGAGGAAGCTCAAGGTCGCTCAGCGAGCTATGGAGAGGGCTATGCTCGGAGTTTCTCTGCGTGATAAACTTAGAAATGAGGATATCCGCAGTAGAACCAGAGTGACCGACATAGCCCAACGGATTAGTAAGCTGAAGTGGCAATGGGCCGGCCATATAGCTCGAAGAACCGACAACCGATGGGGAAAAAAGGTTCTCAAGTGGCGGCCTCGTACCGGCAGACGAAGTGTAGGGCGTCCCCTCACTAGATGGAGTAACGACCTGGTAAGACATGCAGGAAGTCGATGGATGCAGGTGGCTCAGGACCGTGCTTTGTAACATTCCTTGGGGGAGGCCTATGTTCAGCAGTGGACTTGTGAAGGGATGTAAAGATGATGATGATGATATAGGACTGGACCTCTGTTATTGAAAAATCTTCGAGCAAATAATAAATTGGTACCAATTTATTATTTAGCAATTTATTTTTATACTACCTGTTACCAATTTATTATTGTGCATACATTTTATTTTCTCACGACGATAAAATGTATTAGTAATTGCCTGAAATCTACTTGCCAAAAGGCCCTTCCCAAAACTCGTCGCCAGCTCTCCGACTTTAATATCGTGCGCCTGACAGGACAAGAAGAGTTATGTGACTCGACTATTTTAAGGCTACAAAAATGCCTACGAAACACATACCCTTAACGTGAATGAACGTTCATTTACAACCTTTCGTCGCTAAGCAAACATTAGCGTCCAATCTAATATATAAAAATTAATTTTTGTTTGTTCGTATTTTATGCGCTGCCATACCGTTCATCAGATTGCGGTAAAACTTTGGCAACTTATTGCTTGCTCTTCCGCGAAGGTTATAGGCATAGTACAATTAACTATCAGTAGGTAGCGCGCGTGTAGTACTGACAAATTTATTTGAAAGTAATACATCATTCAAGTTCAATTAATGTATTATCATTCCTAATTAAACAATATAACTCTTCCAAATTTAAAATTATATTCGACAATTATTTCGTTTGCGGCAGCAACGCTACTTGTACCAGCTAGTATTCAATAAATTTAACTTTTAATTAAATGAATTGTTTTGTGTGCAATCTTAATCATTAAATTTTCTTTTTTATATCTATTTTTATTTCACTAAGCCAGAGCCGTGGCAGCTCAGTGGTGTGCGCTTGCTGTAAATTTCACATGACGTTAGAAACGGGTTTGATACCCGCGAAAAATATTTCAAAGACATGTTGTGAAGTCCACCAACACGTATTGGGGCAGTGCGAGCAGATAAAACAAGCTACTTCTATGTAGCGTTAGATTAATTACAGTATTAGATTAACTACCTAACAATGAATATATGGGAATAGTAATCAAATATTTTAATTTCTAGCTGTGCCCGCAACTTTGTTCGCGTAGGATATATTCCTTCAATTGTTTTAAAGTGGACTAAATTGGTAATTTACTCGATTTGAAGTTTAATTACTTCATGCCTTATTTTGTAAAGTACTGTTCGAATCCATGGCCTATGTAGTATAATAATTAATGTTATATGATTTAGTGACGTAGGTTAAGGTATGATAGGACTGGCATACGCTAAGTGGTAAAAGTCCCTTAAATTTTTATAGAATAAAAAAAATATCAAAGGTCCTCTTCATAAAAAATGTTGGCTATTTTTTGTTTTGGTATGAAAAACATAGATTGGCAGCATCGCTGACATGGGACTGTGTCACGGGGAGTTAACAAAGTGAAAAGAAGCTGTTCGTGAGATCCATGCCCTAAATGTTGCTTATTTTCATTGCAAAGAAAATACTCACTAGCACCTATTTTAGTTTAAATCGCAACGGGCATTTATTGGGAACTAACGCGTCAACAAAGCGCATCACAGCTAGTAGCTATCTCTGCGTCCACCATTTTTTTTGAAGAAGAAAATAAAAAACAACTAATTTGAGCCGAGTAGCAATTTCATGAAAAGAATTAACAATTAACAGTAGACACTTGTTGGTAAATGTTAAACCATAGATTTAAGGCTAAACATATTGAATACGAGTATAGCATTGGTCAAAATATTGAATGTCATGAAATCATCCCCTTAGAGTTTTATTGTAATATTATATATAGTATTATATCACATTAAATATATTTTAGTTGTTATTAGAAATACGCTGATGTCCATCTCCAGGTTTGTTTCCCTCAGTTGCCACATACGATAAACAATAACAACCTTCTAATAACAACTAAAAAAATAAAAGACAAACTGCGTTTGCCAACCCGCCTCCCAAGCGTGGAAACTATGGCAAATAACACCCCTAGGAGGCAATCTATGGGAGATGCTTTTGTTCGGCTGTATACTTTCGATAGGTTGTAACGGTAACGGTAATATATATTTTATTATAGTACAGATACTATAGTGGCACCGTAAGATAATTAATTAATCGGCATATTATCTTAGAGTCGTTGTTGGTGATATGACAATGAAGAGCAGTGTCAAATATACGAAATGTACTGTGTTCAGTTCAAGTCAGTTTGACTGTCTACTGACCCTACTATAAGAAAGGTTCATGTTCAGCCGTGAATCGATTGAACGATTAAAATGCGTTACTAAGCATTAAGTTAAAATACATTCATTTCGAATATTAAGTATTGTTACGAGCTTGGGGTTCGAGACAATTAAAACTGCTGAGTGAATTACCAAAATTGACACTTTAATTACAGAACACTAATTACAACTAAAACCACACTAATAACAAAATACAATTGTACTACAGATCACTTTAATTGCAGTTGTATCGCTCGAAGTATTCGCTTGTATCCAATTCAATACTGCCTCGGTCGCGGTCTATACCGGCCTTATATAGGCCTCAGATAGTTTCCAGAACCTTCTACTGTAGAAACATCTAGAATGTTCGAGTACATATCGGTCCTGAAATTTCTAGAAGGATCTTGACTCTCCTGGTTCTGCTACTCGATACTAGAGGGCGCTAGTGGTAACTAGTGTTGCCATGTATAAACCATTAATAGTGGCGCGCAACACTGCCCTCCTAAGACATGCTCGTCCCGAGCATTATTGGCCCCATAATAACGCGCCAGTCGATCCACATGGACGATCTTAGAGTACCTCTTGCACCTTTCTGTATCCGGTAGGTTACGTCATTGATCCTTGTCACAATCCGGTACGGTCCGTCCCATTTAGCTTGAAGCTTAGGAGATTTCGCTGCGAACTGGATTGTGTAACCACACTAGTGAACCTTCGTCAAACCCTTTGTTGTTCATTTTGCGGTCATACCGTGTTTTCATCTTTTCAGACGTTTGCTGTCCTGATTGTCTGACGTGCTCATAAATGTCATTCATTTTGTTCCGCAAGTCATTTGCATAATCGGTTATACTGCGGGGCATCAGGTGGTATTCCGGTGATCAGGTCTGCAGGCAGCCGTAATTCTTCCCAAAATTTGCTAAAGCTGGTGTCACTGATGTACTTTCGTGAACAGCGCTTCGATATGACAACAAAACGGTTGTATGTGCCTGTCCCAGTCTCGTTGCCGTTTTTCCACAACTTTGCTAGGTACCTCTCCAATGTCTGATTAAATCGTTCTACCATTCCATCAGATTGTGGGTGGTAAGAAGTTGTTCTTGTTTTATGAGTACCCATAACTCGGCAAGCCTGGAATCGTTTAACTCCCAGATGGCCTCCTGAACAACCATTATGGTACAGCTAGAACATCCAGTACTTTAGCTTTGGGGACAACCATTTGCAAATGACAACTGTCTCCCCGAACATTTTCCCATTTTCGGCACAGGACTCCATCCTGAATCAGCAAGCTGTCCCATTGGCCCAATAGCTTTCGTGGTCGAACTCATCGCTGAGACGTCACTCCACTTGGGCTTAGGAGCACTGGCCTTCATCCATTCCAGAATCGGCTTGATGTCCGGATCTTCCTGCTGTGCATGTTGTAGGCTGTCCTTCCACTCATTGCTGAGCTGGTCTGTCCTGAGCATCCTCACAAACACCACTTCCTTACCCTCTTGCCTAGTACAATGCTTGCATCTTCAGGACAAGGTCTTCTTGACAATGCATCTGCGTTGCCATGAGATTTCCGCTGTGCTGGGCGGTGCTGAGCCGCACTGCCCCTCGAGATAGTTCACCTTTCCTTTCTACAGTTCGCTTAGGCAGCTGGATCGAAGATGGCCCTTTCCCACAGCCGTAGCACCTAGGGCTGTATCCTTTATTGCGGTCGCGAACTGTAGCTGCTGCAACCTCCTGACGCGATGGGAACGATCATCCTGTCGCACGGCTTCCACCTCCAGTGCATGGGCCAACGCGTCCTTAAGCGTCTCGGTGCCCGAGCCTCACAGCAGCTCTGACTTCAAGATCGCGGATGCCGTCGATGAATGTCTGCACCAGGTTCCCTACAATGAGCGCAGGTACAGACTGGTATGCTTTTCGAACCAGTTTTTCCACCTCAAGGGCCCACTGCTGTAGGTTTTCGTTGCTGCGTTGCACGCGATCTTTGAGCTGCGCACGAAAGACGTGTTCCAGGTGAGCGTCGCCATATCTCGCCTCAATGCCTCAAGGAGCTGCTCGTAAGTCACTTCCTTACCGAGAGCTTCCAGAACAGTTAAGGCCTGGTCGCGCAGGCCTAGGGTGAGAGCAGTCATGGCCTGACTTTTATTCCAGCCGTTCGCCTTCATGACAGCCTCGAACTGGATTCTGTACGCCGACCAGGAAGAAGTCCCGTCGAACGGTGGCACTTTGAATCCACGTAGCGTAGGTATTGTAGCTACCACGGGGGCTGTAACTCCATCCCCAAGTTTGAGGTCGTCCAGCGTTTTCTTCACGTCAGCAATCACGTTGTCAACCCGATTGTTCACTTGGTCGATTCGGGTTTCAGCCCGACAGGCGGTTGTCATGTTGAGCAACCCTATCCTTCACCTCCTTATCTCTTTCCCGAAGGTAGCGTGAAGGTCCTTCGCGAGGAGCATCTGCTCTTCCTGTTGGCGGCCTGTTCCTCCTGTCCACGCTGCAGCTGCTCTTCCAACCGACGGGCCTGTTCCTCCTGTCGGCGGCCTGTTCCTCCTGTCGGCGGGCCTGTTCTCCTGTCGGCGGGCCTGTTCCTCCTGTCGGCGGGCTGTTCCTGCAGCATCATCATCAGAGCACCTAAGTCAGGTGCTGCAGATGCAGGAGCTGCTGACGGGCCGGCTCCGTGGTCGGCAGCTGGCCCCTGACGTTTGCGGCGTTGCATTACCAACCTCGTCTCTGGTCCGTCTCTTGCTGGCGTTGACTTCGGGTACGGATACCCTCCGTGTCGTCCTTTGGTAAAATCGGCATGATCTGATCCCACTTCTGACACCAATTGTTACGAGCTTGGGGTTCGAGACAATTAAAAACTGCCGAGTGAATTACCAAAATTGACACTTTAATTACAGAACACTAATTACAACTAAAACCACACTAATAACAAAATACAATTGTACCACAGATCACTTTAATTCGCAGTTGTATCGCTTTGAAGTATTCGCGTGTATCGCCAATTCAATACTGCCTCGGTCGCGGTCTATACCGGCCTTATATAGGGCCTCAGATAGTTTCCAGAACCTTCTACTGTAGAAACATCTAGAATGTTCGAGTACATATCGGTCCCAAAATTTCTAGAAGGATCTTGACTTCCTGGTTCTGCTACTCGATACTAGAGGCGCTAGTGGTAACTAGTGTTGCCATGTATAAACCATTAATAGTGGCGCGCAACAGTATTATAGTATAGTATAGACTTAATATGGTCTTTAAAAAACCTTTAAATTTATTAAAACTCTGCTTTAAATATTCAAAATATATCAAATAATAGAAATACAAGTCGATTATATTACAATAATAAAAATAAATAACATTTGTAATATAAGTTAATGAGAGTGTTCTTGCAATGATGCAGCATGTATTTGTATTACTGGAGAGTGTTCATGTAATAATTGATATGAGGGAGTTGCCGGAGACACATACCCAAGGTCGTACATATATATGGGATGGTTGGTTGCCTGACTACTATAGTACTTTTGTATCATGTATAGTCCTATATTAGGACTTATGATAGTAAGATCTATTTTACAAAAGCGTTAATATAGGCCTCTTAGATGCATAAGCATTATGATAGCAGAGTTATGACTTGGAGTCCCATATATAAAAGACATATAACAGTAAGCTCTTTGAAATAAACCAAATATGTGGAAGGTCTCAAATATGTAAAAGCATCATCATGACAGAAATGGGACTTAAAAAGGATTATAACAGTGGCGTTTAGATTGCTTCACAGTGTCCGAGAGTGAGGTAAACTTGGATTCGCTAACCGATATGTCCTAGGCATATCATCTTAGTACCGGTGGTAAGCGGGGTTGTTGTAGCAATACGACTTGCCCGACATCGCACAACCCTACCGTTTCTCGTCTTAGCGCATAGCGTTATCATACGTCGACTATCTTTTGGATTAGGGTGAGTGTGTTTGGTAGTACTTTTAAGTGCAGCAAGCATACTCAACTAAATGTCTTAGTGCAATAGCGGGATGATACGTGGATTTTTGGCTACTGGCGTCTTAGTTGATATGATATGTTGGTGCTATTTTTAGTTAACAACAGTACCAATTTTGTTACCAAAGCGAGTATGCTGCGTCTGATTCGACGCATCTAGTGGTTCTGGTCAATGGAGGTATGCGTGTGGTATATCTGTTGGAATTGTATGAGTGACCTTGGGATGGTGTAACCCGCCGATATTCGTATTGATGCTTGTCGCGTTCTGCAGCATTGCGTGTATGCGATGGTTGTTTGGTGGCTCGCTATTCTCTATGGCGCTCTCTGCTCACAGCCTAAGTAGCTTTGCCCAAGTCGGGTCCCTTCATTACGGGGCTGCAGACTGTCTGACCTCCATGGTGTTTTATATAACAACATAATAATATATCTCTGTAAATTTCTCATTTTTGAATGATTGAAGGCAACTTGTTGGTGGGTGAGACAAACATATCGAAAAATGCATATACACTACGTCAGTGACACAAACCCTTTCTGATGGCAAAACTGCATTTTGGCTATGTCTGCCGTTGTATTGATCGGTGGAGCATATGTGTTGACCTCATGCGGGTGGTAGCTGGAGGGAGAATCCGAGGAGACTCTCAAGGCTGCGGCCGAAAGCCGCTCAACGTGAAACCCCATTCCCTTGAAGTATGCAGTAGACTCACCCGCTCTGCGGCTAGAAGCCATGCTGATCATGCAATTGTGGTGATGCCTTACACTTACATCACGTCTGCAGGAGCGGCGGTCTTGCAGGTGGTGGTCTTATGCCAGTTTATGGCCAGTGTGCTTATTATTCGACGTGTTGCCTAAACCGTGTGACGTACATTCACTGTGGCTGGATTTGATCGTATTCTCTATAGCGTTTACACGCATTGACTTGGGTCTATGTTTGTGCTACGTACCCAAGGCCAAGTCTTCTAGAGTTGCAGTTGTTTATGTGCGGCATAGTGACTTACCACCAGGTCCACCAATAAATATTTGGTAGATCTAATACTATTTATAATCACGATTAAGCAACTGCATAGTATAGGAACACTAGGTTTTGTATTTAGAGAGGCGCCACTTTGAGATTTCGCCCACCTAAAAATTTTGCTAGAGCCGCTATTGCAGAGATATTACATCTATATTCTGTTCACAGGTCTGTTGGATCCGGCTGATTCGAACCTGGTAGCAAAGCCTAAATAATAATTTTGTTATTAAAACAACGGCATGAGTTTAATAGAATAATCCTTGTAGTTTTATTTGAAGGCTGCTTGCTAAAACCTTTATTTGAAAAAGCAGTTATATGAAAGTTTCGAAGATCTTCAGGGTTTCAACGATTTGTACAAATGTCCCGTAATGTAACTACCTCACTTTGGTTTATCGTAATAAATTTTTTGGCTTACCGGATCTAACATATTCCAACCTTGTAAAATACATCTATCAAAGCGACCGCTTTATGATTTGTTCCTTTCACACATGCTACTTGATTGATTTCTTTTCCAAGCAGTTAATTTTTATCCGAACCTACTTACAAAGATTGTACTAGTTTATTCTATAATTTTATGTCATTTCATGTATTAAAAACTTAATTCTGAAGAATTATCTTAACACTTTATCCTTTTACCGTTGTGCCTTAAACATTGTTGGTGTAGAATTATTAAAGTAAGAAATTTTCACAAAAATACATACTAACGTCACGCATGTAATCCCAGAGGGTAGGCAGAGTCCAACAGAGGTGCGATAGAGGGGACTTGAAACAGGAAATGGACAGCATCTTCCTAATAACGACCCAAAATCATAAAAAATACAGTTATCAACCCGTCTGCCAAGCGGCAACTATGGCGAACATTCATTTCAGTATGGGGCATCTATGGGGAATGCCTATGCTCAGCAGTGGACTTTAATTTATTGTAATGAATGTATCAGCTAGTTTCATTCATGAATAAATATACATTTATGTTAAATCGAGTTCTGACAGCTAATAAATGTAAACTTATTACATTAAACCATTGAAAGATATTTCGTGGAAGATATTAAGTTATACTTTAATGGGTGCCACACACAGTCAGTTAAACTGATCAGTTCAACTGACGTACATCTAAAAAGTGACCGTGAGTGTGAAATCTTAAGTTGAAATTTTTAACTGACGGCAACCAACGGATTTTTTCGGGCGTACTGTCAGTTAAACTGCTCAGTTGAAATGATGTACATCCAAAAACTGACCGTGAGTGTGAAATCTTAAGTTGAAATTTTTAACTGACGGCAACCAACGGATTTTTTCGGGCGTACTGTCAGTTAAACTGCTCAGTTGAACTGAGGTACATCCAAAAACTGATCGTGAGTGTGAAATCTTAAATTGAAATCTCTAACTGACGGCAACCTACGCATTTTTCCGGACGCACCGTAATCCGCTGACTTCAGTTCGTTTCCATTATTGGTAAGTTCTTACTTTCTTAGTAGCTACTTACATTATTTCTATGCTGTTTAGATTTTATATTATTTTATATATTTAGAGAAGTTTGTTTGACGGAGGATGGAGACCAAGGTGACTGTGATGATGTAAGGTGACATCCTTAAGGTGAACTCAGAAGGTGGGTAAAGAATCTCAGTGATGCCACTACGTAGAACCATCGTGTTTGGGCTCATTTTCAAAAGGTTAATGGAGACGCAGATGACTGTGATGATATCACCTTTTGATGGTGCAATCCAAGGTGGGTATAGGATCTCAGTGACGGCACTAGACAGAACGATCGTGTTTGAGCTCATTTGAAAGGGCCTCATAAAGACCTAGGTGACAGTTATGACCTCACCTTTTGATGGTGCAATCCGAAGGTGGGTATAGGATCCAGTGACGGCACTAGATAGAACGATCGTGTTTGAACTCATTTGAAAGGGCCTATAAAGACCTAGGTGACTGTTATGACCTCACCTTTTGATGGTGCGATCCGAAGGTGGGTATAGGATCTCAGTGACGGCACTAGATAGAACGATCGTGTTTAACTCATTTGAAAGGCTCATAAAGACCTAAGTGACTGTTATGACATCACCTTTTGATGGTGCAATCTGAAGATGGGTATAGGGTCTCAGTAACGGCACTAGATAGAACGATCGTGTTTGAACTAATTTGAAAGGCTGATAAAGACCTAGGTGACTGTTATGACCTCACCTTTTGATGGTGCAATGAAGGTGGGTATAGAATCTCAGTAACGGCACTACCTAGAACGATCGTGTTTGAACTCATTTGAAGGGCTCATAAGACCTAGGTGACTGTTATGATCTCACCTTTCTGATGGTGCAATCCAAGGTGGGTATAGGATCTCAGTGGCTGCTTCTTTTAACTAGTTACTTCTTTTAAAATCATGGCATATTTACTCATTCATCTTAGTCTACTTGAGCCCTTTCAAATGAGCCCAAAAACGATGGTGTTTTGTAGTGGCATAACTGAGATCTTTTACCCTACCTTCTAAGTCCACCATCATGAAGGTAATATCATCACAGTGACCTAGGTCTTTATGAGCTCCTTCAAATGAGTTAAAACACGATCGTTCTATCTAGTGCCGTCACTAAGATCCTACACCCACCTTCGGATCGCACTATCAAAAATGTGAGGTCATAATAGTCACCTAGGTCTGCAAAGTATGATGGTTAAAACAAATCCTTTCTAAAACAGGAGAGTTGCGCGTCCAGAAATGGAATTTTACGGGCCGATAAAGAAAAACACGAAAGAAGTTTTAAGACAGAAAGAAAGAGTAAACAACTAAGAATCCTTGAGAAGAAGAAGATCTCATGTCTCTTATACTCTATATTTACATATAGAAAATATATCTATATAATTACATATAGCCAAAACGGTTATTATATTGAATTGTTACATTGTACGATAATTTCGTGTGATAACTTAGCCAACAATATCAGTTAATATGAATTTTCAGCGAATTGTTCAACATTAACGCTTTACAAAACAAATAGAATAGCAGCTATTAAATTTAACAATGTTGGCATAATGGAACATAACAGAATAGAGAATAATTTGTATCCAACATAGATTACAATTAATACGTTCGAATAACCTCTGCCCTGGGAACAACCAGCAAGAACCCAGCGGGACTCTTATACTCTTAATTTATAATAGTTTAGAATGTAGTGTAATTGAATTATACTTTAGCTGTTAATGTCCTTAATCCCAGGGGTTTTATCAGTTATATATTCTTTAATATTATAATAACCTTTTTGATAAACCCGTGCATATTTTTCTGGGACTTCATTATAATAGCGTATAATATGATATTGCCCCATGAAAGACTTAATGATTTATTGGAGTCGAGTAGCTGGTTAGCTACTTTGTGATTTTGCCTAGTATTTACAGAATACACATAACTATTTTATAAAACTATGAGTACTAGCTGGCCAAGCAGATGTTGTTCTGCCTTTTCTGATGACCCTTTTTCATAAATCCTTAAATTCGCAAAAAAATATTGAGGGTCATTTACCGGAATTACAACTATCCTATAACTCAAGTTAGAGAAAGCATACATTTACAAAATTTCATTAAAATCGGTTGAGCGGTTTCGGAGATTAGCGTGAACAAATATCGTGACACGGGATTTTTATATAATAAGATGTTTGTTTTTGTGTACATAATATTCTAATTTTCCGTTAATATACTGAGAATCCAAAGTGAAAGTGTTTATTTCTTCAAATTTTTGTATAAGAGATTTCGTTGCATTTAAAATATGAATAGCTGTTATGAAAAAAATTACATGACATGCTATGGAAATTAGTAAAATATAATTAATTAATTAATTACTAAAAAAGCTAGATTAGCTTTTTCAACAGTAATGCTTCTTCTCTTCTTACAGCATGTGCTGCAGTATTAAGTATGTTTGCTAGTTTAGATATATGAAATCCTCATTGAAGTTTGCGTTCAGAGTATTTTTTTTATAGAATAAGGGTGACAAACGAGCACACAGTCCATCTGATTGTAAGTGGTTGCTGTGGCCCATAGATATCTACATCTATCTTCGTTTGCGAATTAAAATGCAGATGCGTTCTCAGCCGTGAGGACTAAGATAGAATGCCTCTTTTCCAGTAAAAGGGTCTCCGGTTCTCTACACTCACCATACGAAACACAGCAGCATTAAGCTGCTATTTTACGCTGGTATTTAACTCAGAAAACTGTGTTATCAACAAGATCCAACTTATCCCGTTTAAAAAAATGTATTTACATGATAACCATTTGGTGTAATAAGTTTTACTACATTTCGTTTTAGTGCCATTTAAAAGCCATTGGTTAACAACAACCAATGTATTAATTTTACATAGCACTGTTGCAACAACAAAAATAATACTTTATCGTTTTGAAACCCCAAGGTTAGGTGCCATTAATGTAAATTAAAATAGGAATAGGCCTAAGATTAAGTCCTGAAAATAAATTAAAAGTTGTACTATTTCGGCAACAATCAAAATTTAATAACCCAGGAATTTTATTTACTTTACAGCACCCATAATAATGGAGAACTGAGGTATTTAACGTCCCGATGTCATAGCAGTCTGACTATTGTAATTTTTGAATATAAATAATAGCATTCTTTCGATGTTTTCTGCGTGATAAAATCTGAAATGAGTTTATCCGCAGAAGAACAAAAATAACTGTCATAACTCATAACTCATCGGATCAGTAGGGTGAAGAGTCAATGGGTCGGCTATATGGCTCGAAGAACTGATAACCGATGGGAAGAAATATTCTTGAGTGGTGGCAGCCTCGTAATCGCTATCGTAGTGTATGGACACTAATTATATGGAGTGACAACCTGATGAAACACACAGGAGTTGACCTGCTCTGCGGCTAGAAGCCGTGCTGATCATGCAATTGTGGTGATGCCTTACACTTACATCACGTCTGCAGGAGCGGCGGTCTTGCAGGTGGTCTTTATGGCCAGTGTGCTTATTATTCGACGTGTTGCCTAAACCCTGTGACGTACATTCACTGTGGCTGGATTTGATCGTATTTCTATAGCGTTTACACGCATTGACTTAGGTCGATGTTTGTGCTTACGTACTACCCAAGGCCAAGTCTTCTAGAGTTGCAGTTGTTTATGCGGCATAGTGACTTACCACCAGGTCCACCAATAAATATTTGGTAGATCTAATACTATTTATAATCACGATTAAGCAACTGCATAGTATAGAACACTAAGGTTTTGTATTTAGAGAGGCGCCACTTTGAGATTTCGCCCACCTAAAAATTTTGCTAGAGCCGCTATTGCAGAGATATTACATCTATATTCTGTTCACAGGTCTGTTGGATCCGGCTGATTCGAACCTGGTAGCAAAGCCTAAATAATAATTTTGTTATTAAAACAACGGCATGAGTTTAATAGAATAATCCTTGTAGTTTTATTTGAAGGCTGCTTGCTAAAACCTTTATTTGAAAAAGCAGTTATATGAAAGTTTCGAAGATCTTCAGGGTTTCAACGATTTGTACAAATGTCCCGTAATGTAACTACCTCACTTTGGTTTATCGTGTAATAAATTTCTTTTTGGCTTACCGGATCTAATATTCCCAACCTTGTAAAATACATCTATCAAAGCGACCGCTTTGGGATTTGTTCCTTTCACACATGCTACTTGATTGATTTCTTTTCCAAGCAGTTAATTTTTATCCGAACCTACTTACAAAGATTGTACTAGTTTATTCTATAATTTTATGTCATTTCATGTATTAAAAACTTAATTCTGAAGAATTATCTTAACACTTTATCCTTTTACCGTTGTGCCTTAAACATTGTTGGTGTAGAATTATTAAAGTAAGAAATTTTCACAAAAATACATACTAACGTCACGCATGTAATCCCAGAGGGTAGGCAGAGTCCAACAGAGGGTGCGACAGAGGGGAATTGAAACAGGAAATGGACAGCAGCATCTTCCTAATAACGACCCAAAATCATAAAAAAATACAGTTATCAACCCGTCTGCCAAGCGTGGCAACTATGGCGAAAATTCATTTCAGTATGGGGCAATCTATGGGGAATGCCTATGCTCAGCAGTAGACTTTAATTTATTGTAATGAATGTATCAGCTAGTTTCATTCATGAATAAATATACATTTATGTTAAATCGAGTTCTGACAGCTAATAAATGTGTAAACTTATTACATTAAACCATTGAAAGATATTTCGTGGAAGATATTAATTTATACTTTAATGGGTGCCACACAGTCAGTTAAACTGATCAGTTTAACTGACGTACATCTAAAACTGACCGTGAGTGTGAAATCTTGTTGAAATTTTAACTGACGCCAACCCACGGATTTTTTCGGGCGTACTGTCAGTTAAACTGCTCAGTTGAACTGATGTACATCCAAAACTGACCGTGAGTGTGAAATCTTAAGTTGAAATTTTTAACTGACGGCAACCCACGGATTTTTTTCGCGTACTGTCAGTTAAACTGCTCAGTTGAACTGAGGTACATCCAAAAACTGATCGTGAGTGTGAAATCTTAAATTGAAATCTCTAACTGACGGCAACCTACGCATTTTTCCGGACGCACCGTAATCCGCTGACTTCAGTTCGTTTCCATTATTGGTAAGTTCTTACTTTCTTAGTAGCTACTTACATTATTTCTATGCTGTTTAGATTTTATATTATTTTATATATTTAGAGAAGTTTGTTTGACGGAGGATGGAGACCAAGGTGACTGTGATGATGTGGGTGACATCCTTAAGGTGAACTCAGAAGGTGGGTAAAGAATCTCAGTGATGCCACTACGTAGAACCATCGTGTTTGGGCTCATTTTCAAAAAGGTTAATGGAGACGCAGATGAATGTGATGATATCATCTTTTTGATGGTGCAATCCGAAGGTGGGTATAGGATCTCAGTGACGGCACTAGATAGAACGATCGTGTTTGAACTCATTTGAAAAGGCTCATAAAGACCTAGGTGACAGTTATGACCTCACCTTTTGATGGTGCAATCCGAAGGTGGGTATAGGATCCAGTGACGGCACTAGATAGAACGATCGTGTTTGAACTCATTTGAAAAGGCTCATAAAGACCTAGGTGACTGTTATGACCTCACCTTTTTGATGGTGCGATCCGAAGGTGGGTATAGGATCTCAGTGACGGCACTAGATAGAACGATCGTGTTTTAACTCATTTGTAAAGGCTCATAAAGACCTAAGTGACTGTTATGACATCACCTTTTTGATGGTGCTATCTGAAGATGGGTATAGGATCTCAGTAACGGCACTCGAAAGAACGATTGTGTTTGAACTAATTTGAAAGGCTGATAAAGACCTAGGTGACTGTTATGACCTCACCTTTTTGATGGTGCAATGCGAAGGTGGGTATAGAATCTCAGTAACGGCACTACCTAGAACGATCGTGTTTGAACTCATTTGAAGGGGCTCATAAAGACCTAGGTGACTGTTATGATCTCACCTTTCTGATGGTGCAATCCAAAGTTGGGTATAGGATCTCAGTGGCTGCTTCTTTTTAACTAGTTACTTCTTTTTAAAATCATGGCATATTTACTCATTCATCTTAGTCTACTTGAGCCCTTTCAAATGAGCCCAAAAACGATGGTGTTTTGTAGTGGCATAACTGAGATCTTTTACCCTACCTTCTAAGTCCACCATCATGAAGGTAATATCATCACAGTGACCTAGGTCTTTATGAGCTCCTTCAAATGAGTTAAAACACGATCGTTCTATCTAGTGCCGTCACTAAGATCCTACACCCACCTTCGGATCGCACTATCAAAAATGTGAGGTCATAATAGTCACCTAGGTCTGCAAGTATGATGGTTAAAACAAATCCTTTCTAAAACAGGAGAGTTGCGCGTCCAGAAATGGAATTTTACGCCGATAAAGAAAAACACGAAAGAAGTTTTAAGACAGAAAGAAAGAGTAAACAACTAAGAATCCTTGAGAAGAAGAAGATCTCATGTCTCTTATACTCTATATTTACATATAGAAAATATATCTATATAATTACATATAGCCAAAACGTTATTATATTGAATTGTTACATTGTACGATAATTTCGTGTGATAACTTAGCCAACAATATCAGTCAGTTAATATGAATTTTCAGCGAATTGTTCAACATTAACGCTTTACAAAACAAATAGAATAGCAGCTATTAAATTTAACAATGTTGGCATAATGGAACATAACGGAATAGAGAATAATTTGTATCCAACATAGATTACAATTAATACGTTCGGGAATAACCTCTGCCCTGGGAACAACCAGCAAGAACCCAGCGGGACTCTTATACTCTTAATTTATAATAGTTTAGAATGTAGTGTAATTGAATTATACTTTAGCTGTTAATGTCCCTTATTATCGCAGGGGTTTTATCAGTTGTATATTCTTTAATATTATAATAACCCTTTTTTGATAAACCCGTGCATATTTTTCTGGGACTTCATTATAATAGCGTATAATATGATATTGCCCCATGAAAGACTTAATGATTTATTGGAGTCGAGTAGCTGGTTAGCTACTTTGTGATTTTGCCTAGTATTTACAGAATACACATAACTATTTTATAAAACTATGAGTACTAGCTGGCCAAGCAGATGTTGTTCTGCCTTTTCTGATGACCCTTTTTCATAAATCCTTAAATTCGCAAAAAAATATTGAGGGTCATTTACCGGAATTACAACTATCCTATAACTCAAGTTAGAGAAAGCATACACATTTACAAAATTTCATTAAAATCGGTTGAGCGGTTTCGGAGATTAGCGTGAACAAATATCGTGACACGGGATTTTTATATAATAAGATGTTTGTTTTTGTGTACATAATATTCTAATTTTCCGTTAATATACTGAGAATCCAAAGTGAAAGTGTTTATTTCTTCAAATTTTTGTATAAGAGATTTCGTTGCATTTAAAATATGAATAGCTGTTATGAAAAAAATTACATGACATGCTATGGAAATTAGTAAAATATAATTAATTAATTAATTACTAAAAAGCTAGATTAGCTTTTCAACAATGTCTTCTTCTCTTCTTACAGCATGTGCTGCAGTATTAAGTATGTTTGCTAGTTTAGATATATGAAATCCTCATTGAAGTTTGCGTTCAGAGTATTTTTTTTATAGAATAAGGGTGGCAAACAGGCACACAGTCCGCTGATGGTAAGTGATTGCTGTGGCCCATAGACATCTACATCTATCTTCGTTTGCGAATTAAAATGCAGATGCGTTGTCAGCCATGAGGACTAAGATAGAATGCCTCTTTTCCAGTAAAAGGGTCTCCGGTTCTCTACACTCACCATACGAAACACAGCAGCATTAAGCTGCTATTTTACGCTGGTATTTAACTCAGAAAACTGTGTTATCAACAAGATCCAACTTATCCCGTTTAAAAAAATGTATTTACATGATAACCATTTGGTGTAATAAGTTTTACCATTTCGTTTTAGTGCCATTTAAAAGCCATTGGTTAACAAATAACCAATGTATTAATTTTACATAGCACTGTTGCAACAACAAAAATAATACTTTATCGTTTTGAAACCTACAAGGTTAGGTAAGCCATTAATGTAAATTAAAATAGGAATAGGCCTAAGATTAAGTCCTGAAAATAAATTAAAAGTTGTACTATTTCGGCAACAATCAAAATTTAGTAAGTCATGGGAATTTTATTTACTTTACAGCACCCATAGTCATGGAGGACTGAGGTATTTAACGTCCCGATGTCATGGTTAGCCCGACTATTGTAATTTTTTAAATATAAATAATAGCATTCTTTCGAAGTTTTTCTGCGTGATAAAATCTGAAATGAGTTTATCCGCGGAAGAACAAAAATAACTGTCATAACTCATAACTCATCGGATCAGTAGGGTGAAGAGTCAATGGGTCGGCCATATGGCTCGAAGAACTGATAACCGATGGGGAAGAAAGATTCTTGAGTGGCAGCCTCGTAATCGCTATCGTAGTGTAATGACACTAATTATATGGAGTGACAACCTGATGAAACACACAGGAGTTGACCCGCTCTGCGGCTAGAAGCCATGCTGATCATGCAATTGTGGTGATGCCTTACACTTACATCACGTCTGCAGGAGCGGCGGTCTTGCAGGTGGTGGTCTTATGCCAGTTTATGGCCAGTGTGCTTATTATTCGACGTGTTGCCTAAACCGTGTGACGTACATTCACTGTGGCTGGATTTGATCGTATTCTCTATAGCGTTTACACGCATTGACATGCGCAACTTCGGTCGATGTTTGTGCTTACGTACTACCCAAGGGCCAAGTCTTCTAGAGTTGCAGTTGTTTATGTGCGGCGTAGTGAATTACCACCAGGTACATCAATAAATATTTGGTAGATATAATACTATTTATAATCACGATTAAGCAACTGCATAGTATAGGAACACTAAGGTTTTGTATTTAGAGAGGCGCCACTTTGAGATTTCGCCCCACCTAAAAATTTTGCTAGGGCCGCTATTGCAGAGATATTACATCTATATTCTGTTCACAGGTCTGTTGGATCCGGCTGGGATTCGAACCTGGTAAGCAAAGCCTAAATCATAATTTTGTTATTAAAACAACTAAAATAAAATAAAACTACAATCCTTGTAGTTTTATTTGAAGGCTGCTTGCTAAAACCTTTTATTTGAAAAAGCAGTTATGTGAAAGTTTCGAAGATCTTCAGGGTTTCAACGATTTGTACGAATGTCCCGTAATATAACTACCTCACTTTGGTTTATCGTGTAATAAATTTCTTTTTTGGCTTACCGGATCTAACATATTCCCAACCTTGTAAAATACATCTATCAAAGCTTTGGCGCTTTGGCGATTTGTTCCTTTCACACATGCTACTTGATTGATTTCTTTTTCAAGCAGTTAATTTTTTTATCCGAACCTACTTACAAAGATTGTACTAGTTTATTCTATAAATTTATGTCATTACATGTATTAAAAACTTAATTCTAAAAAAATTATCTTAACACTTTATCCTTTTACCGGTTGTGCCTTAAACATTGTTGGTGTAGAATTGTTAAAGTAAGAAATTTTTCACAAAAATACATACTAACGTCACGCATATAATCCCGGAGGGGTAGGCAGAGTCCAACAGAGGGTGCGACAGAGGGGAATTGAAACAGGAAATGGACAGCAGCATCTTCCTAATAACGACCCAAAATCATAAAAAAATACAGTTATCAACCCGTCTGCCAAGCGTGGCAACTATGGCGAAAATTCATTTCAGTATGGGGCAATCTATGGGGAATGCCTATGCTCAGCAGTAGACTTTAATTTATTGTAATGAATGTATCAGCTAGTTTCATTCATGAATAAATATACATTTATGTTAAATCGAGTTCTGACAGCTAATAAATGTGTAAACTTATTACATTAAACCATTGAAAGATATTTCGTGGAAGATATTAAGTTATACTTTAATGGGTGCCACACACAGTCAGTTAAACTGATCAGTTCAACTGACGTACATCTAAAAAGTGACCGTGAGTGTGAAATCTTAAGTTGAAATTTTTAACTGACGGCAACCCACGGATTTTTTCGGGCGTACTGTCAGTTAAACTGCTCAGTTGAAATGATGTACATCCAAAAACTGACCGTGAGTGTGAAATCTTAAGTTGAAATTTTTAACTGACGGCAACCAACGGATTTTTTCGGGCGTACTGTCAGTTAAACTGCTCAGTTGAACTGAGGTACATCCAAAAACTGATCGTGAGTGTGAAATCTTAAATTGAAATCTCTAACTGACGGCAACCCACGCATTTTTCCGGACGCACCGTAATCCGCTGACTTCAGTTCGTTTCCATTATTGGTAAGTTCTTACTTTCTTAGTAGCTACTTACATTATTTCTATGCTGTTTAGATTTTATATTATTTTATATATTTAGAGAAGTTTGTTTGACGGAGGATGGAGACCAAGGTGACTGTGATGATGTAAGGTGACATCCTTAAGGTGAACTCAGAAGGTGGGTAAAGAATCTCAGTGATGCCACTACGTAGAACCATCGTGTTTGGGCTCATTTTCAAAAAGGTTAATGGAGACGCAGATGACTGTGATGATATCACCTTTTTGATGGTGTAATCCGAAGGTGGGTATAGGATCTCAGTGACGGCACTAGACAGAACGATCGTGTTTGAGCTCATTTGAAAGGGCTTATAAAGACCTAGGTGACAGTTATGACCTCACCTTTTTGATGGTGCAATCCGAAGGTGGGTATAGGATCTCAGTGACGGCACTAGATAGAACGATCGTGTTTGAACTCATTTGAAAGGGCTCATAAAGACCTAGGTGACTGTTATGACCTCACCTTTTTGATGGTGCGATCCGAAGGTGGGTATAGGATCTCAGTGACGGCACTAGATAGAACGGTCGTGTTTTAACTCATTTGAAAAGGCTCATAAAGACCTAAGTGACTGTTATGACATCACCTTTTTGATGGTGCAATCTGAAGATGGGTATAGGGTCTCAGTAACGGCACTAGATAGAACGATCGTGTTTGAACTAATTTGAAAGGGCTCATAAAGACCTAGGTGACTGTTATGACCTCACCTTTTTGATGGTGCAATGCGAAGGTGGGTATAGAATCTCAGTAACGGCACTACCTAGAACGATCGTGTTTGAACTCATTTGAAGGGGCTCATAAAGACCTAGGTGACTGTTATGATCTCACCTTTCTGATGGTGCAATCCAAAGTTGGGTATAGGATCTCAGTGGCTGCTTCTTTTTAACTAGTTACTTCTTTTTAAAATCATGGCATATTTACTCATTCATCTTAGTCTACTTGAGCCCTTTCAAATGAGCCCAAAAACGATGGTGTTTTGTAGTGGCATAACTGAGATCTTTACCCTACCTTCTAAGTCCACCATCATGAAGGTAATATCATCACAGTGACCTAGGTCTTTATGAGCCTTCAAATGAGTTAAACACGATCGTTCTATCTAGTGCCGTCATTGAGATCCTACACCCACCTTCGGATCGCACTATCAAAAATGTGGTCATAATAGTCACCTAGGTCTGCAAAAGTATGATGGATAAAACAAATCCTTTTAAAACAGGAGAGTTGCGTCCAGAAATGGAATTTAACGGGCCGATAAAGAAAATACGAAGAAAAAATACAAAAACGAAGATTTAAGAATGAAAGAAAGAGTAAACAACTAAGAATCCTTGAGAAGAAGAAGATCTCATGTCTCTTATACTCTATATTTACATATATAAAATATATCTATATAATTACATATAGCCAAAACGGTTATTATATTGAATTGTTACATTGTACGATAATTTCGTGTGATAACTTAGCCAACAATATCAGTTAATATGAATTTTCAGCGAATTGTTCAACATTAACGCTTTACAAAACAAATAGAATAGCAGCTATTAAATTTAACAATGTTGGCATAATGGAACATAACAGAATAGAGAATAATTTGTATCCAACATAGATTACAATTAATACGTTCGGGAATAACCTCTGCCCTGGGAACAACCAGCAAGAACCCAGCGGGACTCTTATACTCTTAATTTATAATAGTTTAGAATGTAGTGTAATTGAATTATACTTTAGCTGTTAATGTCCCTTATTATCGCAGGGGTTTTATCAGTTGTATATTCTTTAATATTATATTAACCCTTTTGATAAACCCGTGCATATTTTTCGGGGACTTCATTATAATAGCGTAAAATATGATATTGCCCCATGAAAGACTTAATGGTTTATTGGAGTCGAGTAGCTGGTTAGCTACTTTGTGATTTTGCCTAGTATTTACAGAATACACATAACTATTTTTATAAAACTACGAGTACTAGCTGGCCAAGCAGATGTTGTTCTGCCTTTTCTGATGACCCTTTTCTAAATCCTTAAATTTTCAAAAAAATATTGAGGGTCATTTATCCGAATAACAACTATCCTATAACTCAAGTTAGAGAAAGCATACACATTTACAAATTTTCATTAAAATCGGTTGAGCGGTTTCGGAGATTAGCGTGAACGAATATCGTGACACTTGATTTTTATATAATAAGATGTTTGTTTTTGTGTACATAATATTCTAAATTTCCGTTAATATACTGAGAATCCAAAGTGAAAGTATTTATTTCTTCAAATTTTTGTATAAGAGATTTCGTTGCATTTAAAATATAAATAGCTGTTATGAAAAAAATTATATGACATGCTATGGAAATTAGTAAAATATAATTAATTAATTAATTACTAAAAAAGCTAGATTAGCTTTTTCAACAGTAATGCTTCTTCTCTTCTTACAGCATGTGCTCATTGAAGTTTGCGTTCAGAGTATTTTTTTTTATAGAATAAGGGTGGCAAACGAGCACACAGTCCGCTGATGGTAAGTGGTTGCTGTGGCCCATAGACATCTACATCTATCTTCGTTTGCGAATTAAAATGCAGATGCGTTGTCAGCCATGAGGACTAAGATAGAATGCCTCTTTTCCAGTGAAAAGGGTCTCCGGTTCTCTACACTCACCATACGAAACACAGCAGCATTAAGCTGCTATTTTACGCTGGTATTTAACTCAGAAAAACTGTGTTATCAACAAGATCCAACTTATCCCGTTTAAAAAAAATGTATTTACATGATAACCATTTGGTGTAATAAGTTTTACTACATTTCGTTTTAGTGCCATTTAAAAGCCATTGGTTAACAAACAACCAATGTATTAATTTTACATAGCACTGTTGCAACAACAAAAAATAATACTTTATCGTTTTGAAACCCTACAAGGTTAGGTAAGCCATTAATGTAAATTAAAAATAGGAATAGGCCTAAGATTAAGTCCTGAAAATAAATTAAAAAGTTGTACTATTTCGGCAACAATCAAAATTTAATAAGCCATGGGAATTTTATTTACTTTACAGCACCCATAATAATGGAGGACTGAGGTATTTAACGTCCCGATGTCATAGTTAGCCCGACTATTGTAATTTTTTGAATATAAATAATAGCATTCTTTCGAAGTTTCTCTGCGTGATAAAATCTGAAATGAGTTTATCCGCAGAAGAACAAAAATAACTGTCATAACTCATAACTCATCGGATCAGTAGGGTGAAGAGTCAATGGGTCGGCTATATAGCTCGAAGAACTGATAACCAATGGGGAAGAAATATTCTTGAGTGGCAGCCTCGTAATCGCTATCGTAGTGTATGGACACTAATTATATGGAGTGACAACCTGATGAAACACACAGGGAGTTGGTAGATGCAGGTAGCTCAAGACCCTCTCCCATAGATCGTCAACATCTAATAACGCTTGACATATGGGAATAACTTTTAACCACACAACACATTTCTTAATTATTTTCTTATAAGTTCTTTGAAGACGATTTTTAATTTTTAAAAGGTTTATTTATCTTTACTCACTGAGTACTCGTAACTTTGAGCTTCTTTATATCATATGCGGTGTACCGGTTAAATAGTATACAAATTTCCCAAATACTGTACGATAAATGCATATGTATATGCATTTATCGTACAGTATATGCCTCTTCTTTTATATAAAAGAACGAGTAATTTTTGTTCGTGCAAACGAAATTGTTTAAATAATGTTAAGCAGGCCAGAGATCTTTTGTGTTTCTTGATATATTAAATTATTTTTAAGAAGTGTTTCTTATTTATACAATTTATAAGACTTTTACGACAAGTCTTGAAAATACATCAATAAAATAAATTTCTGTATTATGAAGGAATTGGTTATTCAAATAACAGTAACAAATGAGTCAATAACTGAAGACTCAAGCAAATATTTGCGTTCGGTCATTCTATTTACTTTTGGCCGCGGCATTTATATAGCGTCTGGTGCCATACTCAAATATACAAAAAAAGATGGAATGATATAATTTGATTCAAGGAGAACTTCTAAATCATAAATTATTATTTTTAATTGTAAATAATTACAAAGTGTTAGTGTACTAGAATAATTATAAAGTGAAATTAATAAGAAGAAATATATTATATTCTCATGGTATAAATATGTATTATACAACTATATATTTCCTGCTTGCCAAGTAATTTAAATTAGATAATAAGACTCTAGCAAACATAATTTAAATAGCTTAGTATACTACTCACCAATACTTAACTGTGTAATTTCACAAAATATCAATAATAAAAACTATATTAACCTGGTACATCACAATATACAAAGTATGTTAGGCAAAAAATTAGAAATTTAATTATTTTTAAATAGTAACAATATACATATCTTATGTATTACTGAACATTAGTTGAAAAATTACAACACCATATTTAATTTCAGTAATTACCAGGTGGTCAGTTCTTTCAATAGAGATACTAAATTACATGGTGACTCCTTAATATTAGCTAATAAATGCATATCATGTAAATAACGTAAAGATATTGTGAGCCTCTCTGTGGCGCGAACTGTAGAAATGGCATGTGTTGAGCTTGAGCATCTCATTTTTGAAAGTGTTTACAGACCCCATGTTCAAGGTATGATACCTTTGAAAAAATTATGGAAGAAGTTTTAGTTAGGCTTAATAAACGGAATAAATCTCTTGTAGTATGCGGAGACTTAAATATCAATCTTCTATGAAGCTTCTTCCACCAGTTTTAAATTTTGCTCATTGTTCAAATCATACAATACAAAAAGCTACACGTATTGCAGGGTGTAGTGCAACTTTTATTGATAATATTTTTACATGACATGTTGTACCAATCAAGAAATTCATAATTCAAAAACTAAGTTCAGATCACTGTGAACAACTGGTTGCATTACCACATATGCACAAAAAACAGGAAATTGAGAAAATTGTGTTTTTTCCGATTAATGCAAAATGCCTGGAGAGATTTAAAAGTAATATGGTAAAAAACCTTCAATCGCTTTCTTACAAGAACAATTCAGACTATTTATATGGAGTATTATTTACCCTTATAAGCAATGAATTTAATAAAACATTTACTTCTAAAACATTCTCCAGTAACAGACGCAAGGCATTTAATGAGAGGGCGATAGTAGGAATTGATAAGAGCAGACGAAGATTATATGAACTTTACCATGAAAGATCATATAATATTTCCGATAATTTTAGAGAATATGTCAAAAATTATTCTAAAATGTTTAAAAGAGTATGCTCCAGTGCCAAATCTTTACATATTAGCAACAGAATTAAGACAGCTAAAAATAAAATTAAAATGACGTGAAGTATAATTAATAGCGAAACCGGTAAAGAAAAACCTCCTAACACAAACTATCAATTGAAAATTAATAATGAATTGACTAGATCAAATCAAAAAGTAGCGACGGTGTTTGAGAAATATTTCACTCATATTCCTATTTTGACAACAGAGTCATTAAATACTTCTCCAACTGTCGCTGAGTCATTACTCAAACAGAATGTTAATACCTGTTTAAAAGTATTTAGATTTGAAAGAGTATTACCACAAGATGTTGTAAATATTTCAAAACCTTTGATGTAATATAATAAAAAGTTTATACGTGGTAGAGCCATGCTGCAGCTATATTACTGGTATAGTTGTAGCACGAATGGGTCGGCTCGACCAACGAAGGACCACGCTCTCACAGAATACCAGCGTAAAATAGCAGTTTAACGCTGCTGTGTTTCGTATGGTGAATGCAGAGAACCGGAGACCCTTTTTACTGGAAACGAGGCATTCCATCTTAGTCCTCACGGGTGACAACGCATCTGCATTTTGTTCGTAGTTGAGGATAAATGTAGATATCTATGGGCCACAGCAACCACTTACCATTAGGTGGACTGTGTGTTCGTTTGTCACCCTTATCCTATAAAAAATTAAAGAAAACAGCGGATTTATGGGGGATTTCCGTTACAGTTATTGCGTCCATAAAAGATTTAATTGCACTTCATCTTGCTATTATTTTTAATACGAATCTAGTGTGTTTCCTGATTTAGTAAAACATAGTAAAGTATTACCTTTATTTAAATCTGGTAGTACGTTGGACCCCGCTAATTTTAGACACCTATTCTTGTACTATCAACTCACAGTAAATTTTTTGAAAAGTTAATTTTAGATCGATTGTAAAAAAATTAATAAAAATATATTACTCCATAAAAATCAATTTGGTTTCACAAGGGGTCACTCGACGACTGACGCAAATGTTGAGCTTATGAAATATCTTTTCAACGCCCGGGAGAATTCACAAGATGCTTTAGGTATTTTTGTGATCTTTCCTAGGCTTTCGATTGTATCCATCATGAGATATTAATCAGGAAACTACAACACGGTGTCAAAAACATTAAGCTTATACTTATTATTTCATATTTAAATAACAGAACTTAAAAAGTCGTTATCAATGGTAAAGGTTGCTTCGGATCAGTAGTATCAATGGGCGTTCCTCGGGGTTCGATTCTTGGCCCATTCTTGATCTTAGTATATATTAATGTGACTATTACTACTATGAGAATAATAATGAATTAGCTTATCTTATAGAAGAGAATCACGATATAGTATTATTTGCTGATGATACCTCTTTAATTTTCAAACTCAAACGACACTCAATTAATTTTGACAATGTAAATAATGCTCTATCGAAAGTAATATATTGGTTTAACGCCAACAATTTGCTCTTAAACGGCAATAAGACAAAATGTATTAAATTAACAATACCTAATGCTAAACATTCAAATACCAATGTGCTCTTAAATGGGGAAGAGTGGAGTCTTGTAGATACCACTGTTTTTCTTGGCATTACTATTGACGCGAAGCACAATGGGGCCCCCATATAGTTAAATTATCAGGCAGACTTAGTTCTGCAGCATATGCTGTAAGAAAGACGGCGATTTATAACTTCAATTGTAAAAAGTACCTTGTTATATCAGATCGATCAACACGTAAATACTGGTTCCCACATAGCAGCAAGAAATAAATCATCAACAAGTCTCCAGCAACTGCTGAAATAAGTTACGCCTTCAACTTCGGATTGCGTAAAGAAGACAGCGTTTAATAAAGATTTATGTGAGTTTTTTGTTGCTTGCAATATTCCGTTTCATCAACTGAATAACCAAGCATGCCAAAAATTCCTCAAGAAATATTGTACGAATCAGATAGTCCCTGAAGAGTCTACGATTGGAAAATACTACCTGTCCGCTATCCACGAATATAGCGAATTTGATAGTTGGAAAACTAACAAAGAAGCCCTCTATTACCAGTTGCCTGTAAAATCCTAGAAAAAACAAATCATTCAACTGTTGCACGTTTCATAAATGATTCGAGATCTTTGTTTCCCGATTCTTCTGTAGATGAAAAAATCTGCATATTTGTTTCTGATGCTGCGCCATACATGGTGAAAGCTGGCCACGCCCTGTAAACTTTTTATCCAATTTTACTGCACATTAGCTGCTTAGCTCACGGATTTCATCGCCTTGCAGAAGAGATAAGGCAAGAGTATGGGAATGTTAACAAATTGATTTCCTCTACTGAAAAAGTGTTTTTAAAAGCACCGTCGCGTGTGCTCTCTTACAAAGTACAATTGCCAAATCTAACACTGCCGCAGAACCTATAATAACTCGATGGGGCACTCGGCCAAAGGCGGTGTTATTCTATGCTGAAAATTTTGAGGCCGTAAAACAAGTAGTTTTTCAATTTGCCAGTACGGAGGCCATTGAAATTAAGTCAAGCAAGCTGGCATTTGAAGACGCATCCATTAAACAAAATATCGCTCTCATCTCAACACATTTCTACAACTTACCAGATGCCATAGAAAAATTGGAAACAAAAAACCTTCCTCTACTTAAATCAATAGAAATACTGGAAACAATGATCGAACTTGCCAACACCCTTCCTAATTCAATATCAGAAAAGATTCGCACAAAGTTGGACGTTATTTTGCGTAAAACCCCGAGTCTTAAAGAACATTAATGCCTACATCAACGGCACAGGTCGTACCCTGCCTAAACAGGTATTTCCAGAAATGGCGCCAAATTTTAAATTTTGTCCAATGACGTCAGTTGATGTAGATACGTTGTGTTTTCGGCGTACAAATTGATACTGGATGACAAGCGTCACAAATTTGCGCTCGATAATTTGGAAAAATACTAAATTGTATATTGTCATAAAAACTATGCATAATTTTAAAAACATTTCGCTGTTCCTGAACCAACAAAAATGGTTTTTTGATTTTGCGTTGTGCATATTTTGGGCATATCAACAGTTTTAAGTGCATATTTCGGCCTTTTTTAGTGCATATTTGCATGCATATTTTGGCACTTTGAGAGTGCAGTTCATACCTAAATCTGTTGAAATTTTGCTCACTATTATTAAAAGGCAACAATGTGTCAGATATTTTCACCTGAAATAACTATGATTGATTCTCAGGGGTATGGCCGTGGCTGTCAGTTTAAAATATATTTGCTATTGAACTTCTATCATAATCTGGTAGTGCATTTGGATGCACATCAAGCGCTCATGTTCAGTGTTATCAAAACTTTGATGTTCGAGCCAAAGATGTTTACGTTGGATAAGTTGACGTGTCTTCCCTACTTCGGTCATCACTATATGCATATAATGCACAATAATAATGATTCGACGAATGAAGCATAATATTTTTTAATAATGTGATACAAGCGAGTAAGTGTTATTTACCTTCTTATCGCCTCTTTGCTCCAAGAACTTCGGAGCAATGCTGATGAAAGCGTTCCTTAATGGCGGCTATTAAAAACGAATCAATCGTTATCCATTACAGCCTTTATAAGTCTACTGCTGAACATAGGCCTCCCCCATAGAGTGGGAGACGGGTGGGCCAACCGCATTTTTTTATAATTTTGAATTGTTATCAGAAAGGTGGTGTTACTCATCTCTTAGTTCGGTTTGCCCTTTTAACACTCATGGGACGAAATGGGATAGTGAATCCGACACTACATGGTTATGGCGGTAATATTTTAGATATTTTTAGTCACACACGTTAGAAATGTATGGGCTAGCAGCATTAAAAAATAAATAAATTTAATGACGCTTAAGTGGTATTCTTTATTGTTTTTTAATAGAATAAGGGTGACAAACGAGCACACAGTCAACACTGATGGTAAGTGGATGCTGTGGCCCATAGATATCTACATTTATCCTCAATTAATGTGTGGCGATCTATGGGAGAGGCCTATGTTAAGGAGTGGACTTATGATGGGCAGTAGAGATATTTTATTTAGGAGGAAAATAAAAGTTTACTGAACAAAAGCCAACTCCAGCACAAACCTGTGTACATTACTTATTGACAAACGAGTCTCTTATTACAAACTGATTACAGAACACATTTCCTAAAACATTAATACTTATAAACTCTAGGTTTGAAAAACGGCATCACTGCAAGGTCATTTAGCTGCCTTGCCCTTACGTCGCTTACCCACCTGTCGCGCATGGTGTGTAGCCAGCTGACGTATTTTTGCAAAGACATTTGAACTAAAATAAAATTATAACATATAAGTGTTTACCTAAAATTATATACTTTTTCAAATATAAACATTTTATATATGTAAGAAAGCTTTTCAGAAATAACCAGTTTAATGATTAAATGGATTATACTTTTCATTAAAACGTCCATGTCAACAAAGAGAGAATGATAAGTAAATAAGGTGACGTATAAGAACGATGGTATCGCTTATGTTATTCAGCACACGTACAACATACATTCAGTCACGTAGAGAATGTATACATATATAAAAAGATACTCAAATATTTTTTGTAATGTATGTAATTCTCAATAAGTTTGAATATATAATATGTGAACATGTCGTGGAAGCTCAGGAGGAAAGCGTGCACACTGTAAATTTTATAGCACGCGAGCAATTAAAATTGGATCCCCGCATTGCCGCATTTGAAATTGTTAGTTTTTATAAAAGTTATTTTATAAATATATAAGTTGGGTTAAGCGAAAATTATTGTAAATTTATATAGCAAATTTTTCTTACGAGGAATGTTATTTTATTATTAATTCAGTTATATAAGTAGCCGAATTTACAGAATAAAAAAATCCAAAGCCATGAATTGAGGTGATATAAACTGAAATAATAATGATTTTAATTGATGATATAGACCAGATTAATGACATAGACCAAATATATTCTGTTAAAACTGCCTTAAATCAGACGTTTAAAGCAAACTATTATGTAAAATATTCATATTATTATATTTCCTTTTTAGTTCACGTGACTCACCTAGTACATATAAGTAGCAAACACTTCATTGAAAACTGTTTTTTTTTGTGCCAGCTTCTCATCCAACACCAAAGTGGTGTTGGAATTAGTGGTGACGAGGAAAGTGCACGCAATTGATGAAGGTGCTTAATTTTTAACATCATTAATAAGCTTGAAATTAAAATAAATATAAATTACTAAATAACTCGGCTTTAAAAAAAATTAAACAAAAGCTTCTAAACGAACGAAGTCGCACAGCTAGTAAATGTATAAAAATAATAAAAATCTCTTGTGTTTTCGATATTTGTTGGCAAAATCGAATAATGATTCCACCTTCATAAAAGTTCTGATCATGATTAAAATTCTGATCTTTGCTGGCAAATAACCGATCCAATTCTTTTATGTCGTCATAATTTAAAGGTTTTACCATCTAAAAAAAATGGTAGAGACGGGCAATCCATTTCTTGTATCCAGTGATAGTCCGCTTCAAAAAATAATTTCCTTGACGTTTGAGAAGCAAATCAAGTGGAGTATATTTATTTCTATGTGAACTTGTGGAAGCCATATGTCGAATTTTGAAATTAAACCGAGATCATTCATGATATCATGTTCTATAGGATCCGATCAATTACATCCCTCAGCGTTCTGACGATTTGTTATTCGACGATTTGCATAAACAGTGCCTTTGTTATGCCATTGTCGCAGCCAACTAGGTTTATGAGGTTTTCAGTTAAAAGTCTGTTAATATTTTAAGTACTATATCATAATAAATAAAATGATCATTGAATGATAATTTTCAGTGGTATGAATGAATGAATGAATGAATATACTTTTATTGTACACCACGAACAAATATACAAATGACATAACAAAAAGCAGATTATATGTACAATTAGGCGGCCTTATCGCTACATAGCGATCTCTTCCAGGCAACCAAGGTGTAAAGGAATAAAACAATGAATACCAAGTAGGTGGTGCAATATAAATATACATAATATAATATCAATACATGCGATATATAGACAATACATGCAATAAAATAACATATAAATAACTAATACATCATAAAATAAAGTAAAACATAATATATGTACACATATAAATACATATATATAAATATATAAACAAACTTACATATCTACCCAAAAATACATATATAAATTACAAAATTCCTCAAACAATAATATAAAGCTGATAGATACAATAAATACATAATCACATAATTTATCCTAACGGTATCCGAACGATTGAGACAAGTAATGATCTTTAAGTAGTCGCTTAAAGATAACAATAGTTTGTGCTTCACGTATATGCAAAGGTAGGGCATTCCAGATCTTAATAGACTTTACAGTAAAAGATTTATTAAAAAATTATGTATTGTGAGTTGGTACCCTTAAAATAAATTTTCTCGAAGAGCGTAAAGGTTCCCCCGGAAGCCCTCCAAATTAAACTTCTCCTTTAGATAAGGAGGAGTAAAAGGGTGAAATAATACACAGTACAGAATAGAAAGAATATGCATGTTCCGGCGAAGTCGGATAGGTAACCACTTGAGCCGTGAGCGAAATTAGGAAATATGGTCAAATTTACGCTTAAATTAAAAAGTGGTAACACTCTTTATAAGTAGCTAATTCACAAGAACGGTGTATAAGAGTAATGTTAATAAAATGTGTAATGCTAAATAATTGCCTATTCACTTCCCATCAGTAAGCGTTTCCGAATTTCGTCACACTATTCCAGTGCCAATTAAAGGTCATCTCATTATTATCATATAGACAGATCATCACAAGTCCTCTCTCTGTTGAACATAAGTCGTAACCAAAGAAAGACGTTTTTGTATCCATGGACCCCTTGCACGTCGTATCGGTCGCCACTCCATCTAATGGAAGACTGCTACAGTGACCTTTCTGGTACATCCCCATTATTAGTCGATTCTTCAAGCTATTTTACTTACTCGAATATTCACAAAGATTTTATCACGCAGTGAAAACCCAAGCCATTTTCAGTTGACTTCAAAAAAGGAAGCGGTTCTCAATTTGTCGGAATATTTTTAATATGTAATTTCAGCGATAATTCCTTACCACGTTGTTCGATTTCAATAATTATTTTTTGTAGAAACAGGATTATTCCAAAAAAAATTTGGTCAACATCTAATAACGCTTGACATATGGGAATAACTTTTAACCACACAACACATTTCTTAATTATTTTCTTATAAGTTTAAAATTAAGAATCAAAATGCAGATGCATTGTCACCCCTGAGGACTGAGATGCAATGCCTCGTTTCCAGTAAAAAGAATCACCGATTCTCTACACTCACTATACGAAACACAGGAGCATAAGCTGCTATTTTATGCTGGTATTCTGTGAGAGCGTGCTCCTACCCCGGTCGAGCCGACCCATTCGTGCTACAACTATACTACTAATATAGCTGCAGCATGGCTCTACCGCGTAAAGTTATACAGGGTTATTTTTCAAAGAGTAGCCAAATTTTAAACTTAAGTTTAAATATATAAATAATGATATACCGTTATTGCAGTTTTTGAAAATACGAGTATGCACCAATCGATCACACACTGTATAAGAGATTGAGCAAAGTCGACGAATTGATTAAACGATTTAATGACAAGATGAATGATCTGATATGCGCTCAGAAGGAATTATCACTCGACGAAAGTATGATTCTGTACAGAGGTCGTTTATTTTTTAGACAATTTATAAAAAACAAGAAGCACAAATATGGGATGAAGCTGTACATGCTCACAGAGCCCGATGGCCTCGTTCTGAGACTGCATCTGTATGGAGGCACCGCCGATATAACAAGTGGAAAAGGGCATACAGAAAAGGTGGTGCTACACCTATTGAAAGATTTTCTATGGAAAAGCCATTCAGTTTATATGGACAATTTCTACAATGGGTATAATTTGGCCGCGAAGTTGCTTACTCACAAGACTTACTGCACGGGAACTCTAAGAAAAAACCGCGACTTCAATCCTGAGATTGTGAGTAGTAAAATGAAAAAGGGAGAGAATAAATCTGTTTTTCATAATGGGATTCACATTGGATGCCATAGGGATAAACGATACATTCCATACATATCGACAGAACATGATGATGAAATGGTTACGGTGACCAACAAAAGGGGAATTTCAAAAGAGAAACAATAAGCTTTAGCTTTTTATAATCGGTTCATGTCTGGCATTGACAGGCAAGATCAAATGTTGTCGTACTACCCGTGTGAAAGGAAAACGCTGCGCTGGTATAAAAAGTTCTTTATACATATATTTCAAATACAGATTTTGAATGCCTACATCTTATATAACAGATTTTCCGGGAAACGCTTAAATATCTACGAGTTCAGGATGTCCCTCATAAATGAGTTATTACCGCCAAAGGATTATTCAATTTCAACTAGCTCACTAGTTCCCGCTCGTTCGGAACGAGTTCACAAACTAACTAAAATAGAAAACAAAACCGAAGAAACTAAAAAAGATGCGCCTGGATATGTTAGAAAAACCAATAGAGTAAAACGAAAGGTTTGTCGGCAATGTACCGCTGCAAGAAAAATACGTAAGCAGACGCGCTACCACTGTGTTTCATGCCAAGAGCAGCCTGGGCTTTGTGACTAGGAGTGTTTCGATGCATATCATGCTGGTCTAAATTAAAATTTATGTTTTTTTTTTTTGTAATTTTTGATTTGTTTCAATTTTCTGTTTTTTTTTTCTAAAGTGTTACTAATGGAAAATAAAATTGTCGTTTTTCTAGTAATTGTTGATTTTCTCAATTTTATTATAATTGCTAAGAATGTCAATGTTCATGCAAAACTTTTTTTTACAATAAAAGCATTCTGTAAGAATCTAACATTTGTGTTTTCTTTCAAAACTGAATTTAAAATGTATTGTTTAGTGCTAAGCGACTCCGCGGGGAGTCGCCTCCGCGCGGAGTTGTATGGCATCATGCACTGGAAAAGTCATTACGCTCTGCTGACGACCCGCGTGGAGTCGACTCCGCGCGGAGTTTCATGGCGTCATGCTCTGGAAAAACCGTTGCGCTCTGCCGACGACTCCGCGTGGGTACTTATATAAATATATAGCTTATATATATACTATATGCTATGTACCAATGTAATTACTGTTCCTATATGTATAGGCAGATATTTACATAAAAAACAGTAACTGGCATCGTGGATAATTTTTTTGTATGAAGCTAAATTCCGGTAATCAACCTGTTAAGAAGGTCTCTATAAAGTATCGATTCACAATTGGAACTGGTAGGTCAATTTCAGTGCACCTGTTGTCGAAATCCAGCAATCACCCGACTGAAGCCGGGTAAATCGCTAGTTATTTATAAATCTGTACATGAATATTTATGATGGAAAAAGTGGTGACGATAGTTAGATAAAATTGTGTGTCCTTAAGTAAGTTTTTGCCTTTCACTGTATAAGTAAGTGTTTCTTGAACCAAATATAATAAAACAAAAAATACAGGTATAACTTCGTAAACCATGCCAGACCTATAACCCAGAGAATTACTTTTCACCTTTTAAATAATACTAGTTTTACAGATTTTATCGTGTATATTAATTTACTTTATATTCCCGACGTTTCGAACACTTTACAGCACCCATGGTTACGGGGGGGACTGAGTTGTTTGACGTCCCGATGTCATAGTTAACCACGGCTACCTCCAGATTAAAATTATTAATTTTTGATCCGATCTATGCAGTATGAACTTACAGTATCCTGAAGTCTTGCAGTTGTATGCTTGGGATTTAATTTTATTAATTACAGGATCCCAAGCAGATGGTAGTACCCAGCCATCTTCTCTATTGAAATGAGGATGTTAAAAGTATATTCGAGTAATTTTGGTGCAGCCTCTCAAATGTATGGGAATTTACCCCATAGGTTTGTGAGGCTTAAGCCAAAATTACTTGAATATGCCTTAAATAAAAAGTTCAAAGTTACAGAATACAAAAGTTTGAAATTCTCGCTAAAAAAGTTTTATATGGGCGCTCACCGTAGCGCTTGTAGTGTACACTCATAAACACGCGTTTCCGTTTTTAGTATGAAGTTGGCGTTCTTCTCTTGGTAGAGAGTAATTATGTTCTGTGCCCCCGTGACCATGGGTGCTGTAAAGTGCTCGAAACGTCGGGAATATAAAATAAGTTAATATACGCGATAAAATCCGTAAAACTAGTATTATTTAAATGTGTAGTGTTTCACTTTTGACCTATAAACAAGAGATTACTTTTAATATAAAAATAAATGAGTTTCCTTTGCATAAATTTCAAGCACATGTACAATTCTAATGAAAAAGGTAATTATAATTATAAAATAATAAGAATGCTCGGACGTAATGAGCTTTCTTAGATTTTCTTAAGCGGTTAACTGTTGAGATAACAATAGCTTGGTTCAAAATTTCTTTCAGATTTTTCTCACAAAATTTACCACAACAGAGACATGTTGGAGCGATGGCGTAGCATATTTGATTTTAAAAACTGTTTTATACAGGCCAATCTATACTAATATTAAAAATAGCAAAGACTTTTTTGTTTGTTTGTACCGAATAAGCTCCGAAACTACTGAACCGATTTTAACCATATATCTTTTAAAATATCCAAACATTTCCAGACTGGACTCGAGCGTAGTAAGTATGTAAATTTAGGTACAAGAAGACAATATTTTAAAATAGTAAGAGAAATATGGGGTATTAAGATATACAATTTATCAACGTGGTTTAAAAACTGATCAAATTTTGTTTTTAAAACAGGTTTAATACTATCGAAAACAAAGGGGCACGTAGCAGGTATAGCGATTTCGCACTGACGGTTTATCTTCCTGGAGAAATATGATTATAATTTTGAATTAAAGTATCACTGTTAGAACTAGATAAATTATTGGAAATAAATATTTCACATTTATTATTATTGATTTGATTCAAGACCAATATTATTAAAATTTTCAAAAATATGAGTAAGATCACTAAGGACGTCATCTGCTTTACCTCCCAGTGTACCATCGTCCAGATACCAAACATTCAGCTTGGATTTCAAATTTGAAATAATGGGTTGAATTCCCAAACTGAAAAGAGATGTACCTAGTGGGTCATCCTGCTAAACACGGACAGTAGAATCAATAATATGGTTTTCATAAAACAAGTTCGAATTTTGACTGTAACATTGCCAAACGTAATGATAAATTTCGGGGGTATTTCAGCAGGGTTAACCTATCCTTCTTCACAAGAACACCTGCATTAGAATTTGTAAAAAAAAGTACGCACTGAATGAACCGCCGCTTCACAGCCACCTTTAGTCCCAAAGCCTAGTTAAAGTTAAAGTTATAGCCTATATACGGCCCACTGCAGGGTTTTAGGGCAAGGAAATGTCCGCCGCTGCCCCAATGCGTGTTGGCGAACTTCACATGTCTTCGAAATATTTTTTTCTTATTTCTCAGACATGCAGGTTTCCTCACGATGTTTTCTTTCACCGCCGAGCACGTGGTAAATCAGCATTTAAAATTGCAACTAACAATTTCATTGGTGTCGGCGGGGACCGAACCCGGGTTGCTTGCGTACTGTGAAACTTACAGCGAGCGCTAACCATCTGAGCTACCACGGCTCTTTGAGCTACCAAAGCCTAGTTAAATAGGCTGAAATTATGTCTTAATTTTAGAAATATTGTGCCTGCAAGCTAATTTTGAAGTAAAGCGTCGAAATGTGGAACCAACGGCAATAAGACGGATACCGTTATCCTTTTTTTGAAGGCACACAATGCCCATATAAGTAGGGAATAAAATTGGGATTGACATTACCAGAAAGCATAAAATTACATAATTTTGTAATATCATTAAGAATTACTCTACCGGCGTCACCGGCAGACGTGCTTACAAGATCTTTGAGATGTTGGGGCGTAATCCCGTCAATACCAACAGCAGAGCCATTTTGAAATGACAAGATTGCTTCTAAAGTGTCTTTTTCAGAAATTTGTAAAGGTGAAGGAGAGACCGAATAATGCTTCTGACGAAGGCCTTCAAGAGTTTCGACACTACCCGGAGCCATGATGTCGTCTGAGAATAGAATACGGGGTGAATTTTTAAGTCGCCATCCATTACTTTCGACTCAACTACTTTTTTTAAATGTTATTCAGGACGAGGTCAAGATAAATGAATATTAATTGGGTAAATAATCTAAATTTTGTAAAGATATCTCTTTTAGTTGAAACGTAATTGATTTATTTATTGTTTTATTAAAATGAAAATGGGAATACGCGAAATTAAATAATTTTGCCAACTCTTTTCAAATTAGTAAAACAATTTTGAATAGTGCATGACAATGCTTTAGCAAGTTGCATCCTCGCACCTCTGGGGATTCTTTTAACCACTGGTACATTACGAAGATAATTATACAATAGGCTGTGAAGTCGAAATACTTTTACTATGGAATCGTTTAATATGTATATTTAATCCCCTTTTACCTTTAAACAGCCTACCGTCGGTACAATTTTGACACCGTAGGAAATCCAGCTGTGAATGTACTGGAGCGCCGATATTCATTAAAAAAATTAAAAAAGTAAAAAAATGTAAACAGACCTCTACAGCACTTAAAAGTCTCTATATTATGTAACTTTATATTGATGTGTTGTACTCTGCTTCTTTCCTGTTCAAAAATAAGTTATCTGTTTTTAAATATATTCTAGAGCTTTAATTTATATTCTATAGTAGTGACATTATTTTCTTCAGAAAGTTGACTGAGCAGTGAGTCCACAGTCCATACAGTATCAGCAGTCTCTGACTCAACTTGAGGAATATATAACATACTAACTTCAAGTACTCCTTCTATGCCTTCAGTTGAGTCACTGATACCTCCACCCACTTCAGCTAAAGTGTTAACTGTTTTAGCATCTTTATGTTCAGCATTGATATTACCTGTTCTAAGATATCTTATAAATCATCCAAGTCTGTTATAGTAAGATTATCGTCTATAGAGTCAGATGATTTCTTTGGTATAACAAACTCCTACGCTTCTAAGCGAGTTCACTCCGCCGAGGCACCTACTTTCTTAGGTTTTATTGTTGCTTGTGTCCTTGTATTGTAGGCAATATTTATTTGCTGGGTCAAGTTTTAGTCGAGATCCCCTAATTAAAATACACAAAAATTCCAATTACTTTACCATGACAAAGCACAAAACATACAAGGACATGAATATTTTATATTTATATGAATATTTTATTTACAAAATAAAAGTAAAGCACTTAAAATATTATTGACAGACAGTTGACACTTTTTCTTTTTTTATATTTTGATTTAATATTCTTACACCACCACTACACGGAAACTATAAATATTAAATTATAGTTGAATATAAGATTATATTCAAACTATAAATATAATAATAAAAAGCTACAGTAGACTAATCCTGGGGTGCGGACCAAGGACTCAAAGGTCACGGTTTCCAATCCGCCATTCGACTCGTCGTAAACCACTCCTATCACAAGCATTTTAAGCTTACCTGGGATAGTTAAAGGGAATATTAATAACGTTAATAGCATTGCTAGTATTTTTATTTTATAAAAAACTTGTGAACCGCCCCGGCCTGTCACGGGCGATTTCTGGATCTCGACAACAGCGCCAGCTACCGGGTCCAATTGTAAATTATATCATCCAGGGACCCACTCGTTTGAGTGGTGGGACACACCAAAAATTTCATCACGATCGGTCCAGCCGTTTTTGAGTTTTAGTGAGACTAACGGACAGCAATTGATTTTTATACATAGCGATAAAAAAACGAATACATTACGAACTACTATTAACGAAAATAATAAAACTTGTCTAATCTTCCACAACGCCCCTGCGACTACTCTCGTGAACTAGTCCCAACACAAGCATTTTAAACTTACTTGGAGATTTTAATGGTGTTCTCAATGTTAATAGCTAATAAAACTAGCATTCTTTAAAAAAAAGTTACATTTAGATGAAAGCTCTTCAAAGGTGAAAAGGCATTCTGCCTAAACTGTTTAGAGCTTTTTATTTTTATTCGAAAATAGATATAAATAGTTTTGTTTTCAAACTTTTTTTTTTTATAAATATAATTTATAGAGCGTCTTTTTTTTCAATAAATGAAATAAAACCTATAGGCATCTAAAATCATGTTTTTCTTAAATCAAATAACATTAACACCCCATCAGTCTGGGGCCAGTCTGCTTTCCAAGACGGAGGCGTACAAATGAGGATTATGCCACGTACAAATAAAAGTCTTTTTTTAAGAATGTGCCGTGTGGTTGCGGTGTCAGAGGATCCATTCACTCATTCCGCCTTGTCGGTGCCGTAAGGCGACTATTGGAAATACAAGGTTTTTTCATTGATTTGGATAGAGTTATACCGTGAACTATCTCGTTTATCAGACGCAAAATACACAAACCGGCGTATTCGTCGACAATACGCCTGTTAACCGTAGCGATTAAGATAATCCTCCCTACTACGGGAAAGGTCCATGTCCAGCTGTTGTCCAAGAAAAAGAAGAACCAGCTGAAAAGTAAATACAATTTAGGAATTTAGGTCTTTAATTCTTCGATGGATTGTCTTATCTCAGATTTCAGAAGTTATTATGTGGAAATTATTTCATTCTTTTTTAGTTTTTGTAGTCGGTTTTAATTTTTTGAATAGTTTTATTCTCTTCATTAAAATTGGTGCAGGTGTTCATAACCTAAGTACGTGGTTTTGTACGTGGTAGAGCCAAGCTGCAGCTATATTTATAGTATAATTGTAGCACGAATGTACACGAAGTAAGGGTGACTAAGGCTTATGGTTAGTTAATGCTATGACCAACAGAAACCTACAATTATCTTCAATTACGAAATTGTGTTATTCTATCTTCAATTACGAAAGTAATGTCAACAGAAAGCAAAATTATCCTCAAATTACAAACGCGTTCTCACCCTTGAGGAAAAGCGACATCTAGTTGCCAGACCGAGCTTCATTCCAATTTATGTGGACTCAAATGGAGTAGCGTTTTATTCTCGAATGAAATGAAAAGCCTGGATCTCGATATTTGGTGTATGTCGCTGTCAGCGAGTGAAAAGTCTTCGAAGAAAAAGCACACGCTATGCCATCTACATACGAGAAATCGTATGGAAAAATCGCCCCCTATTGTGGAGACACCGTATGTTTTGAGCAATAACCTACAGTAAAAGCACCACCGCCTTTATAACAAAGGTATCTCTCCCGTCTCAAATGGCGAGTCCCAGAAGTCGGCCATCTTGCGCCACTGCGCACCCCTAACACACCCCCGTCACGTACGTGCTGAAGTAGTGAGGCGTAGCGCTTTCGCATGATAGCAGCGAATCTGTTCATTTCCAAGCTCGGAAAACCCGTCAGCATCCTGAACGCCTTAAAAGTAAACTGGTGAACCATAACTATGAGATTTATGAGCAATTTTCTGGCCACGGGTCAGAATTTTATAATAAACTTCGCTTCGCACGAGTGATTTCTGGATCTCGCCAACAGCGCCACCTACCGGGTCCATTTGTGAATCTAAACCATTCTCAAATGGACCCGGTAGGTGGCGCTGTTGTTCACATTCAAGTTCAGTCACATACACACGGACAGATGAATAATATATTAAACATATATAAAGATATTATATGAAACATAGCTGTGCATCATCATCCTAAATTAAAGGAAGTGAAATAGCCCTGCGTTTATTTAAAATTTTATTTTCAAAAGTTAAAATAAGATTCAGTCTTCATTTGGGTTATGATTTGAATAAAAAATGGTATTTTTACAGTGTCATAAACTAAAGCATTCTGAAACGTACTAATTGTCAGCTATTATAAAAACTTTAAGATTTAAAATAACGGTATATTATGTCGTGTAGTGGCACGTAAAATAATCTACTATATAATACATCTCGTGGGTACTATATAATCATGAGATAGGCAGAAGCATCTTCCTGATAATAACTCAATAATAATAAAAATCGCAGTTGCCAAACCGCCGACCAAACGCGGCGACTATGGCAAACCCCTTATGAGGTAATCTTTGGGGAGGCCTGTTCAGTAGTTAACTTTTGTTAAGCTGTAATAAATGAACGATTAAATGAATGACTAATGAAGGTATATTATGTATGTTACGAAATAAACGTGAGAGAATTCGCAAGCATCAGCTTGTAAGCTAGCGCATGATTAATTATTCCGCGTACATATATGCTTTATATAATAACAATAAAGCAGAAACTGCGTTAGCCAAGCTTTATTATATTACAATATCTACATACAATGAGTTCCAAGTAACATAACTAACGTATTTCTAAAGCTAACAATGCTTCATTGTTTATGCGGTCTGGTAATAGTTTAAACAAGCACCCAAATTCAATTACTCTAATAAATAATTCAATTAGTAAAAAGACTTGGGAAGGAAATTAGCCCCAGAAATAAAGGTGTAACATCCTAGTTTAGGAGCTGTTGACATGTAATATGTTTATTAATAAAGGTTTTTATAATTATTTAATAAATAAGTGATACGTGGTTTACAACGTGATAGAGCCATGCTGTAGCTATACTATGGTTGTAGCACGAAAGGGTCGGCTTGATCGGGGCAGGACCACGCTCTCACAGAATACTAGCGCAAAATAGCAGCTCAATGCTGCTGTGTTTCGTATGGTGAGTGTAGAGAACCGGAGACACTTTTTATTGAAACGAGGCATTCCATCTTAGTCCTCAGGGGTGAGAAGGCATCTGCATGTATGTAGATGTGTATGAGTCACGGTATCCATACTGTGTGTTCATTTGTCACCTTATTCTATAAAAAAACGTTTCCTTAACCAGGCTTAAAATATCCAGATGGCGGGAAGCAGCGTCAAAGGCGATGTACTTCTGGTACTGCCATCATCAATCCACCTGCCAAGCGAGACGATAAAGGCAAATCCTTTACATAACGGGAGAGGCCCTTGTCAAGTAGTGGACTTACAGAGGCTTATGATGAAGAAGAATTAACCTTCACAACAAAAAGACTACATCCCACATTAAATATCTTTTTCTTCCTCTTTATCAGCTCAGACACTTTCTTTGCTGGACATGAACCTCTGCCTATTACACTAGGGATTTACATTAACCATCACGTTTATTAGATGTCTCGAAACTTTGATGCTGCTGCCCGTCGCCGGTATTTTACTCCTGTAGTAAAGAAGAGTGTGAGATATGTTTATTCTGGAGAGTGTGCACAGGAATAGCATAATTTTATTCTTTCCTCTCCCTTCCACCATCGGACAACTAAACACTCGGCCAGTATCCACCTTTTCTTTGGCTTACCACACATTCGAAAAAAATACAAAGAACAGCAAAGGAGTGGAACGAGTTGCCAGAATCTGTCTTTCCATCCGATTACAATGTGAATGTCTTCAAGGTAAGAGTGAATAGGTTTTTGTTAAGTCAGTGCGCTTTACCATCTTCGACTGCGTATCACCACTTAACATCATTTGATATAGTAGTCAAGCGCTGGCTTAGAGTAGTAAAAGAAAACTTTAAAATAAGCTTTAAAATTCGCTTAATTATTATTTCGTCGTATGAGGGATATTTAGGGGTATGTAAGATAATTCATCGCCCTTATTCGTCCATCGGGTGTCGGTGACGACTATGAAAAATACCAAAATGACCTCGAAGCCTTCGATAGAGAGTCCAGAAGTAAATTACTCAGGCTGGCGACGGGGAAACAAGCACATTAAACATCTTTCTAAAGGTCTTAGTACCAAGATAAATGTAATATTATAAGACGTATTTTTTCCATATCAAAATAAAGAAGCAGCTGGTTCTTTAATTGCCGAATTGGATTGTGGCAAATCCTCCCCAAACTAGGTGAGGTCCATGTCCAGCAGTCGACTCTTAGAGAGCTGGTAAAAGAAAGGAAGACAATTAGTATTCCTATGATTTGAAGTTAGTCTCTTTATTACTTTTAAAAGTAAACTTTAAAGCTAATTAGGTTCTCTATTCATCAAAATTTTAAAACAAGAGTATACGACCAGTGCGTATTGCCAGTGATAACATATAGATCTAAGATGTGGTTCTTCACTTAAAGCCGTATAAGGAAGCCGTATAAGGTTGACAAGGCCAAGGCAAGATCAGTAAGTTGGAGTGGCAATGGGCCGGTCATAAAGCTTGAAGAACCGACAATTGATAGGAAAAAAAATTGCGAGTTGTATTCTCGTACCAGTAATCGAAATGTAGGGCGGCTCTCCACTAGATGGAATAACCACCGGGTAAGACGTGCAGGAAGTTGTTGAATGCTGGTAGCTCGAGACCGTGTTTTGTAACATTTCTTGGGAGAGACCTTTTTTCAGCAGTGCTAATATAAAGATGATGGTGATGCTGAATTGTTTTTTTTTTATTAATAATTACATGTTATATTAATTATTAATTACAATTCACAAGTTAGTCACTGTATTCATTGAGCGTATTCGAGCCTAGCTAGCTAGTTAAGTTAATAAACTAAATATACATTTAAGTTGAATTTAATTAACTAACAAGGTTGACTCTTTAGATAAGAAAGTTTAAGTCATGAGGGATACTCAAGTCATGAGGGTAGTTTAATGTTTATTCGTGAACAACCTAACTTTGTAAGGCATTGTGAATAATTCATAGTGTTGGTATGAACGCTATGTATTTGAAACATTATAGAGATATAGTAAATCAAAGTTCCAGTGTGGTGGCGTTAGAGAATTCACTACCCCATTAATCATCCCGTGGCTATCGTAAGAGGCGACAGAGGAAAACTGAAACCGGAGATGGCCAGCGGCATCTTCCTGATAACAGCCTAATAAAAATAAGAAATCCTCGGTTACCAACCCGCCTGTAAAGCATGGTAGTTATGGCAAATAACAGCTCTGTAAGGCAATTTATGCAAGAGGCCTATGTTCAGCAATTGACTTTCGATAGGCTGTAATGAATCTAATGAATCTCAACGATATTATATATCTTAGCGTCTTGAGGTCTATAGTAGAGGTCTATAGTAGAGGTCTATAGTATATCATATTCTAATGAGTTTAAATGGATATTGTGACGGCTCATAATTATTATTAATAAATAACAATTAAATTCAATATTAAGACATTTAAAAATGTCATAGAAATTATAATTTAAACAATTAAAATGCAATAATAAGCATAAAGTTCAAATATATTCATTTCGAATATTGACTATTATAGTATAGTAAAAGTATAAAATTGTCTTTAAAGAACTGTAAATTTTATAAAAACTCTACTTAAAATATTCAATATGTATTAAATAAAACAAGTACAAGTCAATTATATTGCAATAATAAAGATAAATAACATTTGTAATATAATTAAAAAATGGGTCAAAAATTTTCTAAGTTGATGAAGGTGTTCTTGCATTACTCAAAAATTTTCAAAGTTAATGAAGGAGTTTTTGTATTTCTGGAGGGTGTTCATGTAATGTTTGTTTATATGAAGGGCGTTGGCGGAGATACATACCTGCAGCTGTACATATATATGGGGTGGTCGGCTGACCGGTACACTGACAGGTACAGGTACACAATAACTAGTCCTATATTAGGGACTTATGATAGTAAGGTCTATGATACAAAAGCATGAATATAGAAGGCATCTATGATGCATAAGCACTATGATAGCAGAGTTATGACTTGAAGTCCCATATGTATATGACATATAATAGTAAGGTCTATGAAATAAAGCAAATATGTGGAAGGTCTCAAATATGTAAAAGCATTATATTGAAAGAAGTGGAACATATATGGGGTGGTCGGGAGACCGACTGCTAATAGTGCTGTTGCACAATGACTAGTCCTATATTAGGGACTTATGATAGTAAGGTCTATGGAACTAAAGCATTAACATAGAAGGTCTTTATGATGTATAAGCATTATTATAGCAGAGTTATGACTTGAAGTCCCATATGTATAAGACATATAATAGTATGATCTATGAAATAAAGCAAATATGTGGAAGGTTTCAAATATGTAAAAGCATTATATTGAAAGAAGTGGAACATATATGGGGTGGTCGGGAGACCGACTGCTAATAGTGCTGTTGCACAATGACTAGTCCTATATTAGGGACTTATGATAGTAAGGTCTATGGAACTAAAGCATTAACATAGAAGGTCTTTATGATGTATAAGCATTATTATAGCAGAGTTATGACTTGAAGTCCCATATGTATAAGACATATAATAGTATGATCTATGAAATAAAGCAAATATGTGGAAGGTCTCAAATATGTAAAAGCATTATATTGGAAGAAATGGGACATCAAAAGGATTATTATAGTGGCGTGTAGCTTGCTTCACAGCGTCCGAGACCGAGGTAAACTTGGACTCGCTAACCGATGTGTCCTAGACATATCATCTTAGTGCCGGTGGTAAGCGGGTTTGTTGTAGCAATACGACTTGCCCGTGGACATCGCACACCCCTACCGGTTGTGGGCGGCGTCTTAGCGCATAGCGTTATGATACGTCGGCTATCTTTCGGATTAGGGTGAGTGTGTTTGGTAGTACTTTTAAGTGCAGCAAGCATACTCAACTCCATGTCTTAGTGCAATAGCGTTATGATACGTGGAGTTTTGGCTACTGACGTCTTAGTAGCGTGCTACTATGATACGTTGGTGGTATTTTTAGTTAACAACATTATCAATTTTGTTCCAAAGTCGATAGGGATCATGCGGGTGTGTTGTGAGGGGCTGACATCCGTATGATAGTTGCATTGATGTCTTGATCTGTGGGTGTGCTACGCCTGATTCAACGCATCTTGTGGTTCTGGTCGATGGAGGTATGCGGGTGGTGATGTCTGCAGGGATTGTATGGGGGAATTTGGGATGGTGTAAGCCGACGATAGTCGTATTGATGCTTGTTGCGTTCTGCGGCAATGCGTCTCTGCGATGGTTGTTTGGCGGGTCGCTATTCTCAATGGCACACTCTGCGTCTTGGTTTGACTCTCAACCTAACTAGTTTTGTCCAAGTCGGGTGTTCATTACGGGGCTGCAGACTGTCTGACCTCCATGATGTTTTATATAACAACATAATAATATGTCTCTGTAAAGTTTCCACCTTTGAATGATTGAAGGCAACTTGTTGGTGGGTGAGACAAACATGATCGAAAAATGCATATACTCAACGTCAGTGACACAAACCCTTTCTGATGGCGAATTATTACTAATATCTTATAACTGCCTATTGGCTATATCTGCCATTGTATTGGTTGGTGGAGCATATGTGTCTACCTCATGCGGGTGGTAGCTAGAGGGAGGATCTGAGGAGACTCTCAAGGCTGCGGCCAAAAGCCGCGCAACGTGGGACCCCATTCCCTTGAGGTGAGCGGTAGACTCATGACACGCTCTGCGGCCAATTGGTAGTGCTAATCACGCAATTGGTGGTGATGCCTTACACTTACATCACGTCTGCAGGAACGGCGGTCTGGCAGGTGGTGGCGCTCACGGAGGGCTTTTTACGGCCAGTGTGCCTATTGTTGCCTAATTCGTGTGATGTAAATTCACTGTGGCTGGATTTGATCGTATTCTGTATGGCGTTTACACGCACGCGCATGTTGCGCGACTTCGGTCGATGTTGGTGCTTACGCACTACCTAGGTGCCAAGTCCTCTTTTACTGGTACGCCAGTTATTTTGCTGTGGACTACGATCCAGTTCCCAACTTAACGTCCCCTTCGGGGGGAGCGCGTTGGTTGGTTGACGCTCACCGCACTCGGCGTGTGTGGAGCCGTGTGCCTCCCCCACATTTTTTTAAATGTGGGAGAGCGAAGCCCTTGTATCTGGTATTTTATATAAATATTGTGAGCCTTTTCCAAGCGGGAAGGTATTAATTAATAAGGAATTGACTGATGTGAACCTGATACAAGGGGAATAGGGACGATTTAATGTTTTTAAACTTTTTTGAGCCCTGTCTTCGTGAACGGGGTTCTTTAGCTTATAAGACACTACCAACAGCTTTCGATTGCCCTCGTGAATATTCATTCTTCCAAGAGACACCTAAAAGAACTAAATTACTAAACAAACACAACGTAAATAAGGGTCCTAACTAAGACGATCACGCCATAGATTTATTAAACGGCCTATATTTAAACCTTTAGAAAGATCAATATATGAATAATATACTGGTCACGTAAATTTTATATATCTTAAATTCAAATTCTAATGAAATAAACAAAAATAAAGTAATGAGGGGGGGAGAACGTTAGAATGTACTTACATAATATATACCTATTTTTTTTTTTATAATTAACTTACATAATATATATTGAATTGAATAATGAATACCTATTTTTATAGAATACAATTGTGACAAATGAACACACAGTCCACCTGATGGTTCCACGGTTAAGAACCAAAATGTAGATGCTGAGATCTAAGAAAGATTGCCCCGTTACCAGTATGTAGGGCACCAGATATCTACATTAGCCATACTAAACGCAACAGCATTAAGCTGCTATTTTGCACTGGTATTCTGTGAGAGCGTGGTCCTTTCTCAGTCAAGTCGGCAAATTCTTACTGCAACCATTATATAACTGCAGCGTGGCTCTACCAAATTAAAAACCTAATTAACCTATCTCATAACCTATTAAGACTAAATTAAGCCATCACTACGATCGAATCAGTGGTTTATTTAAGAAAATTGAACACAACTAGCCACCACGTAGTTGATAGTGATGGCAGACCGAATAGCAGCCCGTATAGTGGCGGGCAATAGCACCCTCACCCTTATATAAATAGTTTCAAAAAGTTATATCCATGTCCAAACTATGCGAAAAGTACCAAGAAGAATCTATTAATACCCACATTTCGGTATTATAAACTAGTATTCATAGCACGGATAAAATTACATACAATATTTCGATGTTTCCAACTTATTACCCATATTTAAGATACCGACGCAAGTGATAAAATATTTCAGACACGAACTTCAAGAGACGTGACTTTGTTTTCTTAGTATATTTTGCCTTTTTACCAGGTTACTAGTGTAACGTAATATACAGGTTGTCCCGAAATTCAACGTCAAGCGGGTATGGGGCGATAAACTAGGTTGTACCAGTTCTAGCAAAAATAAAAAATAAATCCATGTTACTTGGTTAAGTGATAATAGGTATACTTTTGAAAATATTGAAAATCAACAATCTAGATCACATATTTAGGTATTGTGATCACATATGTCCAAATTTTTCAGTCTTTTTTTTTAAATGTAGTCCTAAATAACTATGCTATTGATTGCAGTCACAAATCCAATAATTAATATTGTGAGTTTAGTACAAAAAAATAAAGTTGAATTAAGTCATGGTTAAAAACGTTTTAACAAATAACTTTGACGCCTTGTCTGTAAAAAAATGTACTATACTACCATAGGGAACTTTTATTTTAAAAAATGTCCCATTTAATTAGGATTTCAAAATAGTACTACAACACTTGCTACTTATCTTTCCATAAAAAATATTTATATTGTTATATACTATTGTTATTATATTTTACTTCCAAAAGGAATTAATTTCAAACAAACTTTTTTACCTGAATAGTACTTTTGTGTGCAAAAGGATTTGCTTTATTATTGTGTAAGCGAGACAGACTGATGTGATAGAGTGAGATAGAGAGTGACGCTGTTCAAAGTGCAATCGAGTGATAGACTGATATTTTGTTTTTAGAGAAAGCGAGACGGGTAGTGAAGCCGATGCGATAGTCAAATTGATTATTGGTTATTATCATTCAATACGCTTCGTTCCTTCGTTTACTGCGCATCTCCTCGTAATCGTGTAACTTTCGTACTGACAACTTTAGCTTGTGTTACCTGTACTTAATATCGCATTTGTATTGACGACTTTCGCTGCATTTCTCTGGACTTTATTATTTATTGTTCTGCCAAAATGCCGTTTGTGTATACTGCGCAAGAATAAGCGAACATGCATATTACCTACGGTGAATGCCATGTTAAAGCCTCTGCCGCAGCCAGATTCTATCGGGAGAGATACCCTAATGCGGCACGTCACCCAGATCACCGAGTGTTCATCACTGTGCACCAATACATTAAAAAATCACTGAAAATTTAGAAATTTGTGATCACAGTACCTAAATATGTGATCTGGGGTGTTGATTTTCAACATTTTCAAAAGTATACCACTTAACCAAGTAACATGGATTTTTTTTTTTGCTAGAACTGGTACAACCTAGCTTATCGTCCTGTACCCGCTTAACTTTGAGTTTCTGGACATTCTGTATATTCGACATTATCTGAAAACGATAGTATTTTTTTTAATGAGCATACTAAAATAGAGAGGGTTATGTTTAGAGTTTTCTTGCAGATAGAATCCTTAATGATGATATCCGCTGTATAGACAGAATTACCGATATAACCAGTTCGCTGAAGAGGCAATAGGCTGGTAAAATATTAGTAACTCAAAGAACCGACATTAAATGGGAAAGAAAGATTCTTGTGTGGCAGTTTTGTGTCGGTAAGGGCTGTTTAGGGCAGCCCCCACTAGATGGACGACCAGGTACGACATACAGAAGGTCGATGGAAGCAGGTGGCTTAGGACTGTGTTTTACGGCAGACCAGATTTCTTGAGGCAGACCTATGTTCAGCACTGGACTTGTAAAAAGAGTTGTAGTGATGATGATGATGAAATAAAAATACCAGCAATACTATTAACTCTAGCTGTTATTAATATTGTCAGTGTTTATATTTACAAACTATACTAGTTCCCGTTGATCACTCCAAGTAAGCTTAAAATAATTGTGTTTGGAATGTCAACGACAAAAGTTGAATAACGGATCCGAAATTACAACTCCTTAAGTACGCGATCCGTTACACCCTTGAACATCAGGCTACTGTCGTTTTAAAAAAAAATATACCTCATTTTAGTAAGAGCCTTGGTAACTAATAACTCGCAACCTGAGTTTAAGTTTCCAACATGAACGAAATTGTTTTTAGCTATTTAAAGTACTGATCTTCCAGGTGCTTGGCAGTGAAGACAATTATCGTTAGATGACCTGTATATCAAAGAAACAAAATATAATTCTAGGTAACAGTAAATCCTTCAACATACACTGCAGTAGCGTGGCAGACTCATCGCTCTACTACCCCAATAATGAGAGGAGACCCCGTTGAGAACAGATACATACGAAGCAGTGGAAATATTTACTATGCCACTCTTAGCAGGCGGATTATCGATCGCAATAACAAAATGTCTCGCATCTTTGACGCTGCTTCTTTCAACAAGTCTTGGTATTTTACATTAGCCATATATGATATATTATCATCATGATCATCTTCATTACTGGTCTTCACAAGTCCACTGCCCATACGGTATTTCACACTTAACACCCACGGGATAATATTAGATAACGAAATATGACTCATGTCAGACATTTCCTTTTTAATATTATAACAGATCAAAACAAGACATTGTTAAACACGCGATCACCCACGGCGAGCTTCAAACTTAATCTCCATAATATGAGTTTGGTAACGTCCATGCACTGTGTAAGTTTGAAGTAAGCTTAGTTGAGAAATAATATTTTAAGTATGTACCGGTTACTGCACTATATTGTAGCTATTTTTAAATTATCTTCGTATAATTTATGCATACTTGAAGGCTCTGTAGAATATTTTCAGGGTTTGTTCTTCTCTTTATTATATTTTTTAAGGTGTATCTCAAAAATAAATACAGAACCCTTAAATGAACTTTGTTGCCTGTTCGTATGTCTGTAGTCCGTCTGAGAAGGCTTTTGTTACTGAAATGTTTTTTGCGATTACAAACTTTCAATTTCTGTTAGATCATCGACCGGGTTGTAGACCAATTTATGGAATTTTTTTTTCTACTGCAATGTTATGTTCGTCTTCTATGCATCAGTCTATAATTTTTTAACTTAACTATTTAGTTATTCATATATATAGGTGGCATTTGGTTATTCCCTGAGTTTAGATGGCACTTGTCCGGTTTTTAATATTTTGTTAATTATCACACAGTAATGAAGTTGTCTTTCCAGTACAGGTCAGGATCTTCGTTTTGATATTTTAATTGAATTTGGATCTGGACGATATCCTGTATTGGAATATATAAAAGCTCAACTAATAAAACTTATCAAATTACTTCAGCCCTAATTTACTTAAAAAAATACCTCAAGATATTAAGTACTAAAAACAGGGCAAATTATGTTTTACAAAGCGAACAAAAGAAACATTATATCTTTTGTATTGAGATAAGAGTACTTTTATTATATTATTACGTTATATCGTACTTGATATGACTAGACACATTTCTGAGATGTACTTTGTACACTTACGGATTTAACTTAATTATTCAACTCTACGACGATAATTGATCGTTGAGAAGTAAGTTAATAGCGTTGCGTGGCGTCACGTGTTGTTATTGCCCCAAAAGTCAAATTTCTATATTGGTACACGGTGTTTTATACGCAAGCATGGCATACTTGGCCTATTGTAATCATATCCTTAAAATTTCGCATATCTACTGTTATAATATTCTGATAGAAAACACTTTTGATGTTTTCTTTAATGTTTCCAAAAACTAAATCTACTAACTAAATCTAAATAAATTATTAAAAATAAATATTTTAGTTTTGTACTAAAATGATACACCTATTCTACAATGTATCATCATCAGCTGACCATATATTTCGAAACTACGAAAATGCTCCCTGTCGCCGGTCTGGTAATTACGGTTAACATTCTGAAGCCTTTGTTTTTCTAACGCCCCCGAGCAGAATAGAATAGAAAATCTTGTTTTCATCTACCTGTTAAAAAGAACTCCCTTTCTTGGTAATTGGCCTCTTTCATTGTATATTCCGATGATTTATCACAATCGCCATACTTGTTATGCGGGTTAACGATTGCAATACCAGCCCAGACGTCTCGTAAATTCGCCGGTCTGATTTTAAAAATGGAACGATTATTACGCCATCTATCGAAAGCCATCTGGATGTTACAGGCATTTACGAACCATGGAGGCATAACGAGACCCATGGGATGAAATAACATGGTGGATTCTCTTTACGCAACCACCACGCGATAAGAATAAAAATAGAATGAAAATTTATATATTTTTTTAAAACGTAACCTTCACACTAGGATTTTCTCCTGTGTCGTGGAGGCAGTTTACACACGTAAATTTTACAAGGACAAACATCCAGACCCGGAAAAATTATTTGTAGGTCATACAAATACTTGTTCTGTGCGGAAATCGAACCCGCGGCCCTTAGCGCTGCCACTAATTGCTAAGTCACTACGCCACGGAGCCGTCAAAATTTGAAATTCTGTACAGTATTACCACATAAGTAAAGAAACCGTATACGGTTTCATCACTCTTGTGGTATTATAGTCACATTTATAATTAAATTAATAAATGAAGCTTCGTGACATTTTTAATCAAATTATTAAAACTTACAAGACATAAATTATACGCTTTATACAAGACATAAATACGTTAAATTAAATAAATCTAAATAATCAAAACTGAAACGTGTTATGCCAAAAATAGTCATTTAAGAAATAACAAGTGACAGACGAATTTACAGTCCACATAATTGTTAGTGGTTACTGCAGCCCATGTACACTTGCAACCAACATCAACTAAGAAGGTTACAGATGCGTTAGCAGTGTAAGCGCTGTTATTTGGCTGCAGAAATAGGTAACAGACTAACTCCTAGACAGAAAAGAAGTCCAACCAATTTGTAATAAATAATGAAAACAAGTGAATTTTTAAAACTAAATTTTTTAATTTTTTAACCATGTTTTTTTATAATATTCTTGAGATATATTCAAAATTTCAAGCTTCCAGCTCATCGGGAAGTTAGTTTAAAATCAATTACTAAATTCCACCCGGATCGACAGACAAACAAGAAAGTGACTTAATAAAAACATGGTAAAATTAACTCTATATTTATCCATATTCGATTTCCGACTAACACGACAGCGCCTACTTGTATATACTATTATTATTAAGCCTTAAGAATTTCCTGGTCAAGTCGACTCGTTCGTGCAGCAGCCATAATAAATCATAGCAGGCTCTACCACGTAAAGAATGTATTAATTTATTCACATGTATATTACCAATGTTTTTTTATCAAAAGTGTGCAGAAAATATGGGGCTACTGGAAGTAACTAAAATCCTTCCTTATACTCGTAATGTAATTTATGTGCATAGAGAGAGATCGTTAGTATATAGTTCTAAAGCCAAGTAATATAAACTAAGGTTCAGTAGTAATGGTCACTTCACATCAAAGCGTAGACCCATTTATTTAAGGGGCTGGTTATATTTGAAAATAAATTATAAGCATTTTATGTATAGAGTATACTGTTTCATTGTTATATGAGTATTTAACTATTTTGCTTTAAGGAAAAGTTGCATAATCCTACGTTCACATCAAGTACGTGGTAATTACGGCAATAAGTTTAGGTTTAGGTTAGTTGTTTGGCCGGTGGAAAGGAAAAGGGGAGATCTCCCGCCGGGCAAGGTGTTCTGCCGGGAAGAAGCCAACGCTCCGAGTTTTGCGCCCAGAAGCAAAGTAAAGGGCTACCCTCCGAGAAGCGGGGGAGGGAGGTGGTGAATGCTCTTAGCATACCACGCAGCCCACGTAGCCGGCTGCGTGGTTATGTGGGACTCACTATGAAACCTAAGTGCCTACCCACTAAACACCACCTAGGACTGGCTTTGGCCTGGGGGCCTTTCTGCCATATCGGAAGCGATCCCCCTTAGGGAAAGGGAGCGCAGGCGGCGAGTAGCCGCTGAGAGGCGTGCCTAACTAAGGCAAATTATGCATTGGGAGAAGACTCGGCCTGAGCCGCCAGTAGGCAGTCAAAGTCGGCCGAAAGCTGGTTGGGGGGGTCCGAGGGAGAGTTTCTCGGCGTGCGAACTCGATAGCAAGAGGGAAGAGGGGGCTGCATAGGAAGCTGCCTCACGAATGAGATGATTTGAGTGAGACTCTGAGGCTTTGAAGAAGTTCTCAGAGAGTGATTTAAGTAATTTTTGAATTGTGGGGAGCTCTAAGTCTCGGTGGAGGTCGGCGTTACGGACGAACCAGGGTGCGTACGTAGCCCGACGACAAAAAGAGTTTTGAACTATTTGAAGTTCGTCTAAGATTCTAGGTTTAGCATGAGCAAAAATGGGGGCCGCGTATGTCATAACTGGTCATATACAGACCTTATATATGGTTCGCTTGTTTTGGAGAGACATTTTACTGTGTCGGCCCAGCATGCTGTTGAGCCTACCCAGGTAAAAGCGCGCGGTGCGAGTTTCTTTCTTAACATGGGGCTCGAAAGTGAGCCTCGTGTCAAGGGTGACACCTAAGTACTTGGCGGTCTTATGCCAGGGGACAGGGGTTCCTAACATTCGGATTGGCGGAATGGTAGTGGGGCGGCGTCGTTTATGTTCGAAGCAAACGGCGGAGCTCTTCTCCGGGTTCACATCGATACGCCATTTTTGGAACCAAGCTCCTAAGTCACTGAACTGAACACTGAATGTTGGATCTTGTTACGGATAAATGGTAGTAAGATGCCTTTATAGTAGAGGGCTGTGTCATCTGCAACCACACACCGGCTTTGATATGACGCGGAGAGGAGAGCGTGCCTTCGTGTCTGAAACCAAAGGTACGATCCTTCAAGTAAGAGGCCACGTGACGAACAAGACGATCAGGGAGGCCTATTTTGTAAAGTTTGTAGATAAGGCCTTCGTGCCAGACTATATCAAACGCCTTTGCTATGTCAAAGAAGACCCCGTTGGTCTTATGACGACGAGGATAAAAACCGCTGAGGATATATTCCACTATGCGGTGAACTTGTTGGGGACATGAGTGTTTCGTTCGGAAACTAAATTGGTGAGGGATGACAAGGGGGTAGCCGTCTGTGGGAAACAGATGGCGCCTCATGCGAGTGAGGATGATGCGTTCGAAGAGTTTGCCCATGGCCTTGAGGAGGCTGATGGGACGGTGACTGAAGGGGAGGTGGTGAGGCTTTCCTGGTTTGGGGATACCAATGACAGTTGCCTCTTTCCACGTGGTGGGAAAGTAACTGAGATCGAAGCAGGCGTTGAATATTATAACCTGTAAGGTGATCACCTGCTCAGGAAAATGTTTGAGGGCTTGGTTGGAGATGCCATCCGCGCCCGGTGCCTTTTTAGGCTTCTTTCCTTTGATGATGGATGAGATCTCATCATTGGACACAGTGATAGGATCAGAGGCTGTCGGGGGCGAGTTCCGGCGGCGGAACTCATCATCCACTGCCTGGATGTGGGAGGGGTCGTTGGGATGTGAGATGGGAGAGCATTGAGCGTCGATGCTGTCTGCAAAGCACTCAGCCTTTTCCTCGTCCTCGAAGGCAAAAGTACCGTCGGGACAGGAGAGGGGGAGTGTGAGTGATAGCGTCTATGCGGAGGGCTCTCGCCATCCGGTAGTACGCTGTATGAAAAGGGGAGATATTCTCCATAAGTTTACTCTTTTCGAGGTCTCTTAGTTCAGAAAGGCGTCAACGGACTTCTCGTTGAAGACGATTGGCCGTACGCCTAGAGACAAGAGTGGGATAGAGTGATGCTCTCCGGAGAGCAGATCTCTTGGCTTTAATGAGGTTGCTAATATCTGGGGGAAGACTATTATTATTAGCAACCGGGACGACCCTTTCATTCTCCTTAAGGGAGGATTTTATGAGGGTGGTGAGAGAATCGACCGCGGTGTCGATTTTTCCGGTATTGTCGAAGAAGTCCGAAGAGAGGTTGATGGGGGAGTCCGGAGAGTCCATAGCTGAGGCTCTTTAGCCTCCCTGAAGCCCTTCCAGTTGATGTAGGTTTTGGTGGAGGGAGTTGAGGGAGGTGGCTGATGGCCAAGTATGAGGGAGACAGGACGGTGGTCGGATCCTACATCGTCAAGAGTCTCGATTGCCCTGAGTTTGAGGGAAACTTCTTTTACTAGCGCAAAGTCTAGCACGTCAGGAGCATGGTCGGTGTTGTCGGAATAGTGAGTGACACCGAGGGGACTGTAGACGGTAAGGTCGAGAGAAAGAGTGATATCAAGCAGCGCCTTCCACTACGAGTAGTAGTAAGACAGGTCCATTCAGTATGCTTGGAGTTAAAATCTCCAAACATAATGACTGAATTGCCTAATGCGAGGATGGCCTCGAAATCCCTCTTGAGGGGGAGGGTTCCACTAGGGATATAACTGGAGGCTATGATGATGGAACTGATGTCCAGTCAAGGCTAGCCTACATACCGTGGCTTCCATATTGGTAAGCGGCGGAGTGGGGATGTGGGAGCAGTGAAGTGACTTCTTGTAGTAAATGGCAGTACCGCCGCCTTTGCGGTCAGGTCTGTCGTTACGTAAAAGAGAATACTTTTTGATGAAGAGGCCTTTGAGGTCCTTAGGTTTGAGGTTGGTCTCCTGGAGGAGGAGGAGGTCGGCTTCGCGATCTCGAAGAAAGAGCTTGAGCTCAGGGAGGTTATTACGCAAACCGTGGATGTTAAAGGAGACAAGCGATAAACCTTTTAGCTTGATACGACCGTGAGATATAATGGGAGCAGATTGCTCTGGCATTATATTAAATCTAAATTAATTTAATTAAATTTAAATTTAATTTAATTAATTTAAAATTACAGGGAGCACAAAGAGTGGTAGTTCGGAGCTATTCTATATATACTGCTTTTACTTAGGAACTTTGATAGTGCGATTTAGGCTTCGATGTATTTTCAGTTGCGGCGCGACTACAGCGCTGCCACAGTTGGTTTAGATTTAGGTTGAATGGTTTAGGTTTAGATATGCGGTAGCTACTATCCAAGAATTGGATTGTAAACTTTTTAGTCATTTTAGTTTTAAACAGATAAGGTGCAAAAATCTTCGGAATTGATTCGTGCTCCAAGATTAAGCCATCAGATACTCTGGCTAACCATTAGCATAGGTGGTTAATAATGTATTAACTATAATTATTAATATCCCGATTACTTGACTTGTAATAAATCATTGACTGTTTTCATCGTCAATGGATTAATATTTTGAAAGTTTTCGCCTTAATATTCCATAAGTAAGTTAGGATTAAACGCGACACGGTATAACTTAGTTGGTACACAACTTTGCCGAATTCGTGCATGAAATTACTCAACATTATCGGAGTACGTTGGTAATATTAGGACGTATAACAACGTGCTATAGTAATAGTTTTATTTGTGTAGTTTTTTATGCCTGGTTGTTCAACTGGTTATACCGTCATTTATCTTCCTGTCATTTCTCTATGCCGCATCTCGAGAATATTCTGGTTTCTGAACTAATTTTTAGACGGATTTTAAACACCTTTTTACCTTTTTCTCTACAAAACACAGCATAGGATCTCATCATTGCCGTCAGAAGTGACAACACATCCTCATCCCTCTTTGTGTGTTGTTTTTAAAATATATAATGTATTTTAAGATAAACAAATGATTGTATTTTATATCAACTGTTAATATTAACTTACACATATAAGAACTAAAATGTTCAAGTTTTAAATCTGGTGCTATTAACGTGCCAACAACATGCTTCTGAACACGGCACTCACCGAGTGATTTAATCAGAAAGTTCTTTTAATAATAATATTAGAGTACCTGCGATAAGTGACTACTGTAGCTCACGAACACCTACTTTATTAATGATAGTATAAAAAATTTGTTGTAAATTACGAGTTTCATTAACAGTTATGTAAATAAAATACGCGACATTAGGCAAAATGCAAAAATATACGAACAATTTTCCATAACACGCATGATGGCTAAAAAGCCATTACCATAAATGATGTAAACCCAGTAAATAAAAAGCAGAATAAGGGGTATAATTTATGATGCTTTTACCGACAATAGCAGAAACACGTACGAATTAGTCGCACACATTTACATAACATAGCAGGAACGGTGGTAATTCAGTGTCACAGCTGAGTACACCAAATTATTCCATTAACGACATTGCTTTGCGGCACTATTCTCATGTTTGGATTAAATTTATTTGCTTCTAGTGTTCCGTGCCAAAATCAACAAAACGGAAAACTTATGAAATCATTTCGGTATTTGTCAATCACAATGGTTTCACACTGAACGTGTTTCATATTGATGATTTTAATTTGGTATAGTTATTAAATGTGGTTACTCATTTACAAAAATGAGATGGAAATATCGAATATTCGACTTAACCGGTAAAAGCAAATATTTGAAAAGAATTAACTAACTAATGTTTTCTTATATTTACGCGAAGACTACACATTAAATGAAACTAATATTTACGGATTCTATCGCGTTTAATTTAACTTTTTTAACTTTTTAATTCCCGACGTTTCGGGTGCTTTAGATCACCCATGGTCACGGTGGGGACTAAGGTGTTTGACGTCCCGATGTCATAGTTAACCCGGCTACCTTCACTTTTTGAATATTAATTTTTTTTTGGTCCGATCTACGCAGAATGAACTTACAGTATCTTGAAGTCTTGCAGTGGTATACTTGGGTTTGGATTTAATTTTATTAATTATAGGATCCCAAGCAGATGGCAGCACCCATCCATCTTCTCTATTGAAATTAGGATGTTTTCAATTTCAATAGCCTCATGAATCATCCTTGGTAGGAATCGGTGTTCATTTGCGAGTTTGTGGTCTATCAAATCTAATGTAATGGCGGGAACGATCTTGAACATGTTCACAAACTGCAGACTTCCCGATACGTTGGTGCTTCAAGTCAGCTATATGTTCTTTTAAGCGGGTTTTATAGATCTTTTGTTTGTCCTATGTAAGAGGACCACATTCACAATCCAGCTTGTACACTCCTGCATCTTGTAGAGGATATGACACTTGACGGATGGTAAAATTGACTAATCTTCTTCGGCGACTTGAAATGTTTTAATGGAAGCTCATGACTTAGCTTTCCATTTACGTCCGTCGAGTTGGGGGTTGATATTTATGTTGATATTATTTTTACAAAAGGTGACATTATTATAAGCACACGCAAAGTTTCAACATGCGGAAACGCGTACTTTTGAGAAAAATTATTGAAAATCAATTATTTTGCAATATTTATGTCAATTCCTACCGTAAAACTGTCGCTTCTTTGTATTGTTATTGTCATCGTCAGTAGGGATGTCGATTCTTTCCGAAAAAGATCGATTTTTAAATCGATTCGAATCGCAAGGTAATGTGTGTTGATGTGATGTTCAGTAGGGATGGTTATAAAGCTAACTTCACAGACTGGCTCATTGAATATTCTTGGCGAAGAAAAATAAAAATAGCGCATAAAGATGTTTTCGAAGAATTAATTAAAACAATAAAATATGTGTATAAAATTGATTGATAAATTATTAATTATATTTGATTTGTTTTATTTTAACAGTACCTATTAGGGCAGATAATAAATAAAATAGGTTAGGTTCTACTTATGTCAAAGAACCGAATTGATTGACCCCGACTCCACCTGGTACGAGTCTGTCCTACCCCTAGAGTGTTTTATAGAGCCGGAGGCGCGTAGGGGGAGTAGCCTCCGCCTGCTGTAACAAATCTGCTGCTGTAAAGCACCCGAAACGTCGGGAATTAAAAAGTTAAAAAAGTTAAATTAAACGCGATAGAATCCGTAAAAATTAGTTTCATTTAATTAATTAACTGTCAGAGTACATATACTTCACTTCACTGGTTTTTTATATATTTAAATATACACTGATGTGCTGTGTTGTGATGGATTAACAGAATCCACCATTTCAATTCGTCACTTGGGTTTATGTCAGACGGCAAGAGATTCGTTCAACCTTAAATAACAAAGTTGAAACTTAATTATCTTAAAATGTAAAACCTTAAATTTCCATACCAATAGGAAGCAGCGTCTTTGATTCAAGTAATCGTCAATCAGCCTCTCAAGCATAGCAATTTCGACAAAGCCTTCTAATTACAGAATGGCTCAAGTTGTGTTACAGGTGATCACTGCATAAAAAGGAGAAAATTTATGCTTTTTATAATATACAACTTAATCTATATATAGGCTATATTTAGGTACATTACATATTCATAGCATAATATAAGTTAATATCTTTATTTTATCTGTTTTATTGTACATATATACTTATTACATTATTTATTATATACACTATGTAGTATATATAATACTACATAACTAAAGTTCCCATCCTTTTGCATTTTCATTATTTAATTATTTTGACATCTTTCTAGAACATAGAAATATAGCGTACACTACCCTTACGGACGAGTCCAACCTTAATGAACATTGCTGAAAACCAACACTACCGCAACCGTGCGATAGCATTATGTTTAGTCGGTGACCAGCATCACATCACTCATGCAATCGGATTATTTTATGTCTGTTTTCTCGTATTTATTTTTATCCTTGATGTTTTTATGTTTCATTTTATTTTCTGTATGAAAATTGTATGAGTATAAGTTGCTGAATAAATGCATGTCTATGTCTAAATAACAAACAATGCGATTGCCAACCTGCCTGCCAAGCGTGACAACTATGGTAAAAATTCCATCTATGGGGGAGGCCTATCTTCAGCAGTGTACTTTTGATAGGCTCTAACGATATAAGCTACTTACAATTTGTTTGTTTATCATTCTTACGTTAAAACACTTATCCATGAATATGTTAATTATATATACATATAAGACAGATGTTAGATAAAAGTCTTTATTAACAACGGACAGAAGATATTTAAAATTCAAACGTATTCAAAAAGCAAGTACTTTTAATATGAGTATGTCATGAAGAGGTTTTTGTCAAAAAAATAAAATAAAAAGGAATAATATGTAACTTTATTCAAGCGATATCTACTAATATGTTTCTTTATGATAACATGTAAGCCGCCTTTGAGAAACTCGAATCCAATTTAAGAAATAACAAGAACAAATTTATCTTAACAAGAAATTTCACTCGCTCAACGGACTGACTTTCGGAAGTATTAAACTTTGAACTTCTTTATGTACTCGTACACATGTTAAGCCTTTTCTTAAAAAATATTTTAAATTAATTTTTTTTTTTGGAGAATTCCAAAAAATGATAAATAAAAATTAAGAGAACTTATTCCCTCAATCTACTATATCAATAGTTCGCTTTGCTTGATTTTAGATACTACAGATTTACTACATTAATGCCAGCCTCTTAAAATTAAGTACTAAGTGTATTCATTCATTCAATAGCTGCTCCCTACGACTTCGTCCGCGTGAAATTTATTACGATTGGATTTGATGGGTTTTAATTCTTTGAGCGGAACCCTTATTATTTTTCTAAAATAAAAGTAGCTTAAATTACTCCAATGAAATTCCCGTAAAAATCTGTTCATTTCGGAGATTAGCCAAACAGACAGACAGATAAACAGACAGACACATAATTTTTTTTAAAATTGTTTATTTTTCGTTATAAGTACCGTAAATTCTTTCATATGCATTTAGTAAAAAGCTGTTATTTTGACATTACAAACAGACACTTTAATTTTATTTATTTGTATAGATTACGGCCTATCAAATGTCCACTGTTGTACATAGGGCTTCTAATGGATTGTCCTTTAGAGGGGATATTTGCCATTGCTGCCACGCTTGGCAGGCGCATTCGCAACCGCAGTATTTTTATTAGGGGACGCTGCTGGCCATCTGATTAAATTCCCTCTGTCGCCTAGTATGAGACCCACGGGACGTTATTTGGTTAGTAAATTTTCATATACCACCACTAGACGGCCTTGTACGGCACATTTTAAACTGAACCAAATAATGTCTTTAACGTTGAAGGATTTGCCCGTACTGACTATGCTGAGCCAACGGGTTGGTGAGCGAAGAACCTACCCTCGCGCTGGTAATATTGATTTCTAATACCAGTCTGTGAAGGTGTAATTTTATATCGCCACTTGTTGTGTGTCAGAGCTTCATTCTTTAAACAGCAAATAGCGATTAGCCCGCATGACAGTATACACTTCCATTAAGTTGTATCTAACATTTATGATTAATTTCTATATTACATTACATTTGGCCATGTAGTGGTGGTGTAAGACAATTCACTACCCTATATCGTCCCGTGGATGTCGTAAGAAGCGACAGAGGTAAATGTAACGGGAGATGCGTAGCGGCATCTGCCTGATGACAACTGAAAACATCTCCCCCTCCTCTTGGAGGCCTATGTTCAGCAGTGGACTTTTGATAGGCTGAATTAAATGAACAAATAAATTTGTTTTATATCGATTTACTCTTACATGTAGAAAAATATGAATCAATCAATGTTACGTTTTTGCAAAAAAATAATTGTTTGTAGTTTATCGGATAAAATATAGCCTAGATTCCTCCTGGAATTGCTTCCTATCTGCTCGTAAAGTTTCATCACAATCAATTCAGCCATTTCGAAGATTAGCCCGGACAGATAGACAAGCAGACAGACAAACAGATTTTCATCAGACAGAGAATTTAAAATGTTTATTTATGTCTTAATACTATGCAAATAATCCCCTAAGCTTAATAGAAGCCAGTTAATTCAATATTGGAAACAGACACTTCAATTTTATCTATATGTTTGACGTTCGTCTTTTTTATTGTGTTGGTTCTGTGAGTATTAAATTAACATTTATCTCCCGTCGAATCTCTGTTTCTAGTGTGAGTAAATAAGGTGGGCATTTTTATACTTTCCAAGTAATTATTTTTACACTTTCTAGGTTGCTTCAACGCATGTTTCCACTAGTGTTTGTTATTACTTTACCATCGCTTTACAATGCTGAACAATGCGATTTTTTATTACCAGCTTTAAAGGCATCGTAAATAATCCAGTTTATGATTCTTTCGTTTTGCGACGGCGGGGCCCTGCACTTACGGTGATGTTGTGTTACTATATGTACATCTATAACAATGGTATGAGCTATTGTTTCTCTCTTTTCCAGGCAGTGTTGTATTGAAGTAATCATGGCAACAAAGGGGCGCAGTCCACTTTATGTTAAGTAGACGTTGTGTTGCGCAGGCACCATACGAAACTCAACCGCATTTTTTTACCTTTTATAAGCCAATGTTTGACTTCAATCCTAATAAGTGATAAGTGGCGATAAAGCCCAAGATGGTAAATCGCACTGTCTTAGCTTGACAAAAGACTATTCACTCTTGCCTTGAAGATACCCAGATTGTAATCAGATGGAAAGACACATGCTGACAAATTGTTCCACTCCCCTGCTGTACGCATTACAAAATACGAAGCAAACCACTTGGTTTGAATGGGTGGAGCATCGAAAACAAAGTGGTGACCAACCGAACGGTTGATTGTTCGATTGTGGAAATGAAATGGTGGAATTAAGGCATGTGATTCCTGAGCACACTCTCCGAAATGCATTTTACAGAATATAAGATATATCATCTATCTTGTAGTTCCATCCGTTAATCCTCTCAACATGACCAAACCATATAAGCCAACTCTTTTCAGTTTTAGTCACTACATATTCTTTTAAACTGCAACACTGTCTTACTATACAACACTCAATTGGTAAGTATTTTGTATCAATAGGAAAAAAACTAGAGATAGGATTTTTAAAGTAATTTGGCTATGGAGGTCTGAGGTATCAGTTCATTTTGGAATAGGGATCTCTTGCCCAAAGTAGTTTGGGAATCCCTGCTGTAGAGGGATATTACACTTGACGGATGGTAAGAACTGACTAATCTTCTTCGGCGGCTTGTAGAATGTTCTAATAGAAGCTCGCTTCAAGATGTAGACAATATTGTCTGTGACACCTCTGACATAATATGGTAGTACAGCAGGCACACGCTCGACTGTGGCCGGCTTCACTCGGTCACTGTGACGTAGGCGCGGGACCCGAAGCTTGTTGTCGTGCAGAAGCTAAGCGGCCAGGTGTTTGCTGTCACAGATCCCTTGTGCTCTCTGTGACAAAGATTTGCCCACGGTAGCCAACTGTGAAGGATGATGGTGAGATTCACCGTTTAAATATACGAACCGATATTTGGATTTGGAAAATTCAAACCTTAAGAGGGTATTTCACCCTCACACAATTGTGTCACAATTGGAATGAAACATTTTATTTTACGGGAAGATTTACTATACTGATAGTACTCTGTATTGTTGTTATTAATTGATAAGATGGTGGTATATAAATTAAAATATCAATTTTCTGCTTATTTTTTTTGAAAAATCTTATTAAACGTAGATGCAAAGTTTGTTTGAAAAATATTGTATTTAAATGTACAGCCCAAATGACTGTACATAGAAACGTGAGATTGAGACAAAAGCTTCTTTTTATTACGTAGCCATCCACTAAGAAGGCTTTTGTAAAATTCACACCATTAGATGGTGAAATAGGGTGTTAGTGTTAGTTAATAGTGTTAGATAATGAAAAATGATTAAATGGTTATTTAAGGCCTAAGTTGATTATTAAAGGCCTTAAGCTAACTTAAAATCTGCGGTCATTATCATTCTGAATAAGAAAGTTGAGCTCAATGTATTATGCGATCTCGCTATCCCTTCGCGAAGCAGACGGATTAGTAATGGCAGTACTACACGACCTACCGACACTACTCCCCATCGCCAGTCAGGAAATGTTAAATATGACATTTATGAGATGGTTTTGCCTACAGCTATCGGAAGCTTTGAAAGCTTAATGACATATCCAATTTGTCAGAAATGGGATGAAGGCTTCGATCTCAATTGTACAACAGAAAATTAATTCCTTTAATCAGTCATTACAGCCTATTATTAGTCTGCTGCTGAACATAGGGCTTTCCATTGATTAGCTCATAGGGGATAAAATTGCAATAGTTGCATAAATATCTGGATCATAAATATCTGGACGTTACAACTTGCACGCGGTTGATATCGCGGGGCAAAAAGCTAATTAACTACCTATATAAACTTTAAATAAATTTCATAACGTTTTAATTTCAAAAATCTCTAAATTATATCGTTCGGCAGATTACGACACATCTTCTCAATTAATGTAATATAAAAAATGTTGTACAACCGACTTCAATATAAATTATAAAGGATAACTCAAAAACTACTGGTCAGACCTTGATCAAATTTATATCGGACCACATGAGAAGCACCAGCTTTCACATCGAAATCAGTTTACCTGTAAAAAAGTTATGAGGTAACACACATAAAAAAACATACAGTCGAACTTTGATAGGCTGTAATGATAATGATTTTTTTTTTATAGAATAAGGGTGACAAACGGGCACACAGTCCACCTGATGGTAAGTGGTTGCTGTGGCCCATAGACATCTACATCTATCTTCGTTTGCGAATTAAAATGCAGATGCGTTGTCAGCCGTGAGGACTAAGATAGAATGCCTCTTTTCCGGTAAAAAGGGTCTCCGGTTCTCTACACTCACCATACGAAACACATGTATTCTGTGAGAGCGTGGTCCTTCCCCGGTCGAGCCGAACCATTCGTGCTACAACTATACTATTAACATAGCTGCAGTATGGCTCTACCACGTATAAAAAATTATCTATTTATCTGATGATAAATATTTATCTTAAATTAATTTATTCTGTATAAATATACCTATTACAGGCTTTTAATTTAACGAGAATATTGCTTCGACAGAATCACTTAAGCCTCAGCACTACTCTCTACGGGATGTAGAATACCATTTGCATTTGTAAAGCTTTTACTCAGTATATGCAAATGGGAAACATTTAACAGAAAGCGATATATCTACGAAACAGCTGGTACCATTATCCAAGGGAGCTGTATTAAAAATAACTGGACAATTGAAATTGAAATTTTGTACTCGTATTCAATATATTTTGTATTATGAAACTGAAGTGACAAATAAACTTACACTTAACACTAAACACCTTCAGACAACTTTAAAGAAAGAAGGCCACGGATGCGTTGCCCTCTAAAGACTGAGATGGTATGTCTCACAGCCTGTAATGAGGGCATCTACGACTTTTTCAGCCACCAGGGCGGCGCCACTTAAAAGTGACGTATAATATTTGACAGATTTCATAGCGGGGAAGTTAATTTGTTCGGAAAATGTAAAATTTAATGTTTCTTTCTGTACTTTTAGCTATATTTTATATTAATATGATTAAAAATAAATAAACCAAACCACAGATATTCATAAAAGTGGAAAAATTAAAAAAAAGTTAAATATGTGCAAAAAATTAAAGAGCAAACCACTGAGGCATTGTTTTGTGTATTAATATAATACTCTAGAAACTGATAAACTTTTATTAAAAACTTACTACTCATATAAATGACATTGTGTAACAAAAAAACTTTACCTCAGTGTCAAGTAGCGACATCTGGCGAGTGGAATAATATTAGCCCTCATTATGCTCGCGTTCTATACTCTTCAGACCAGAACACAGCAGTAAAAGCACTGCTATTTAGCGGCAGAGATAGGTAAGAACGTGGTACCTACCTGGACGGAATCGTATGCAGAAAAGAGGTCTTACCAGTTATTTAATGAATTATACCTATTAAAATAGGAAAGAGGGTTGTATACCTGTGGTATATTGTCGGCACTCCGCTTAGCTTTTTCACATCACTTCTAATGAGATAAGTCTCTTAAGTTTAAGAACTTAAGAGACTTATCTCATTAAGAGACTTATCTCATTAAGAGCTTAAGACGTATGTTAATGTGACATACTTCTATCTCATTTTAGTGAGTTACGTACGACGTGGCCTTCAGTGGATTATACGAGTACATATGTAAATGCCGCGAGCTACAAATAAGCTACTAGTGTTATCGTCTAAGAACAGAAGTTACTGGAATATTATTTCAATGTAAGGGTAATATCTAAATACTTTAAACGGACGGTTATTGAATTGTTTTCTTGGAAAAGATTATAACGATTTTTAAGAATATTGTATTCATATCATGTTTTACTTTCTAAATTTATCTAGATAAGTGTCGGTTCTCTTTTGATGTCTTTTCTTCGTGGTTCTGTAATTGTTTTTAAATCTATCACTGATCTCATCATAAAAGAGTTAAATTGTATGTGAGTAGATCAGATATTAGGTATGTAAGTGGTTTTGACAATAGGTACTTAGTCCACTATAGCAAAAAGATGTAATACATGAAAAACAATACACTATAATTTATTTCTTTCAGTTACCTAATTTAAAAAGTTAAATATGTGCAAAAAATTAAAGAGCAAACCACTGAGGCATTGTTTTGTGTATTAATATAATACTCTAGAAACTGATAAACTTTTATTAAAAACTTACTACTCATATAAATGACATTGTGTAACAAAAAAACTTTACCTCAGTGTCAAGTAGCGACATCTGGCGAGTGGAATAATATTAGCCCTCATTATGCTCGCGTTCTATACTCTTCAGACCAGAACACAGCAGTAAAAGCACTGCTATTTAGCGGCAGAGATAGGTAAGAACGTGGTACCTACCTGGACGGAATCGTATGCAGAAAAGAGGTCTTACCAGTTATTTAATGAATTATCCTCTTTCCTATTAAAATAGGAAGAGGTTTATATCTGTGGTATATTGTCGGCACTCCGCTTAGCTTTTTCACATCACTTCTAATGAGATAAGTCTCTTAAGTTTAAGAACTTAAGAGACTTATCTCATTAAGAGCTTAAGACGTATGTTAATGTGACATACTTCTATCTCATTTTAGTGAGTTACGTACGACGTGGCCTTCAGTGGATTATACGAGTACATATGTAAATGCCGCGAGCTACAAATAAGCTACTAGTGTTATCGTCTAAGAACAGAAGTTACTGGAATATTATTTCAATGTAAGGGTAATATCTAAATACTTTAAACGGACGGTTATTGAATTGTTTTCTTGGAAAAGATTATAACGATTTTTAAGAATATTGTATTCATATCATGTTTTACTTTCTAAATTTATCTAGATAAGTGTCGGTTCTCTTTTGATGTCTTTTCTTCGTGGTTCTGTAATTGTTTTTAAATCTATCACTGATCTCATCATAAAAGAGTTAAATTGTATGTGAGTAGATCAGATATTAGGTATGTAAGTGGTTTTGACAATAGGTACTTAGTCCACTATAGCAAAAAGATGTAATACATGAAAAACAATACACTATTTACGCTGGTATTCTGTAAGATCATGTTCATTCCCCGGTCGAGCCAACCTGTTCGTGCTACAACCATAAGATAGCTGCAGCATGGTTCTACCACGGAAAAAAATATCTTCTCGATAAGAGCCCAAAATTATAAAAAACTACTGTTGTTAACCCAACTGCCAAGCATGGCAACTATTGCAATTTTCTCCCCTATGAGCTAATCAATGGAAAGCCCTATGTTCAGCAGCAGACTAATAATAGGCTGTAATGAGTGAATAAAGGAATGAATATTCTGTTGTACAAATGAGACCGAAGCAGGGAAATAAATGAAGCCTTCATCCCATTTCTGACTAATTGGATGTGTCATAAAGCTTTCAAAGCCTCAGATAGCTGTAGGCAGAACCTGAAAATGTCATATTTAACATTTCCTGACTGGCGATGGGGAGTAGTGTCGGTAGGTCGTGTAGTACTGCCATTACTAATCCGTCTGCTTCGCGAAGGGATAGCGACAATCTTCCCTGTTTTAGTGAAGATCTAGGTCCAGTAGTGGAGTTGGTGTTCTGTTGTCTTAATTTGTTATAATAATAATTTGTTAACAACAAATAATAACCAAAGTATTGCTGTCATTTTTGCGGCTCATGAGCACAGAACACAATTACTCTCTATCAAATTCGTAAGTGATAGTTATATTAATAATAATAATACCATTTCATATGACGAGAACAACGTGAAAGCCGAAACAGACATGAAAACAAAATACCTGGATCTGGCTCAGGAGATAACCGACATGTGGGGTGGGACCTTGGTGGAACACCGACAGAAATTATTCACGTAGCCATTTCTGCAAACGCGTTAATCGGTCAGCCCTCTGCTCATCTGAGGTGACTGGGACTTATTGATAATGCAGATTGTGATGTCATTTATTAAGACTAAGTCAGTGCTTGACCAGTAAAAGTGTTATCAGTACATAACACTACTGTTAAAATCCTTGTATAATATTAATATCAATATGAAGTACAGAGTAGATTTTCATATATATCTTTAAGTACATTTATCCTATAATTTAAATTAACTTTAATTTTTACTAGGAGATAAGAGTTATTTCTACTTAGAACCGTCTGGGTACTTACCAGTCTCTAACCAACCAAACGACCAAAGTCAGGAACAGTGCAAGCACTGTTGTTGGTGATTTCTGCCACCAAATAACAGTGCTACACTGCTGTTCTATCTCTGAGATATAGAAACCAGTATAGTTACAGGCTGTTAGTCATTCCATTTTAGTCCTCTGAAAAGACAACGCATCTGTAGCCTTCTTTGTCTTAAGTTGGCTGTATGGACTGCAGTAGCCACTAACATTAGGTGGACTGTAAATTCGTTTGTCACTTCAGTTTAATAAAAACTCTTCAGTCTCCATACTTGTGAATCATCATCATCATCATTGTTTGTTAACATAAGGCGTAACCAATTCAAATAAGATTATGTAGTTTGATGCTTTCATTAAATAACTTTGACGACCATATCGAAATATTTTATATAGTTAATATATTGATAGTTGTGTATTTTTTGAACCAGATAAATAATATAATAATATAAAACGATATCGGATTATATTTTATACTGAGGTCCTGTCATAAATCTTCGCAACTAAACGTCAAACTTCAAAACAAAGCCAACAACGATTCCACCAGAGTTAACTATTGCACTGCAAGTCTCAAGACAAGTATCACTGCGACAAATATGATATGAAATTGTTCATAACAATGAATTGCAGTAGTTGCTTAGTTGTTGATGACGGCTTTCACTTCCTTGTAGGCTTTGTGTCGTGTCTCGTCTGCTATAAAGCAGAATCTTCACATATTATTTGAATTGCTATAACTTCACATAAATAACTTTGAACAGCGAGAACATCTTACAAAATGTATGCATAAAGGAATGAAAATAAATAATGCAAGCGTGGGTAGCTCTAAAGATAATGAATTAATTATATATATTCACAAGTATATATATAATTAATTCATTATCCACTAGATGGAGTGACGAACTGGTGTAAGACATCCAGGAAGTCGATGGATACGGTGGCTCAGGACCGTGCTTTGTGGCATTCCTTGGGGCCTATGTTCTGCAGTGGACTTGTGAAGGGCTGTAATGATGATGATGATGATGATTCACAAGTATGGAGACTGAAGAGTTTTTATTAAACTGAAGTGACAAACGAATTTACAGTCCACCTAATGTTAAGTGGCTACTGCAGTCCATACAGCCAACTTAAGACAAAGAAGGCCACAGATGCGTTGTCTTTCAGAGGACTAAAATGGAATGACTAACAGCCTGTAACTATACTGGCTCTCTATATCCCTCAGACAGGAACAGCAGTGCAAGCACTGTTATTTGGTGTTACTTGCAAATAACAGTGCTTACTACTATTCTATCTGATATAGAAACCAGTATAGTTACAGGCTGTTAGTCATTCCATTTTAGTCCTCTGAAAAGACAACGCATCTGTAGCCTTCTTGTCTTAAGTTGGCTGTATGGACTGCAGTAGCCACTTAACATTAGGTGGACTGTAAATTCGTTTGTCACTTCAGTTTAATAAAAACTCTTCAGTCTCCATACTTGTGAATCATCATCATCATCATTGTTTGTTAACATAAGGCGTAACCAATTCAAATAAGATTATGTAGTTTGATGCTTTCATTAAATAACTTTGACGACCATATCGAAATATTTTATATAGTTAATATATTGATAGTTGTGTATTTTTTGAACCAGATAAATAATATAATAATATAAAACGATATCGGATTATATTTTATACTGAGGTCCTGTCATAAATCTTCGCAACTAAACGTCAAACTTCAAAACAAAGCCAACAACGATTCCCACCAGAGCACAGAACACAATTACTCTCTATCAAGAGCATCAGAGTTAACTATTGCACTGCAAGTCTCAAGACAAGTATCACTGCGACAAATATGATCTGCGTTGTTCATAACAATTAATTGCAGTAGTTGCTTAGTTGTTGATGACGGCTTTCACTTCCTTGTAGGCTTTGTGTCGTGTCTCGTCTGCTATAAAGCAGAATCTTCACATATTATTTGAATTGCTATAACTTCACATAAATAACTTTGAACAGCGAGAACATCTTACAAAATGTATGCATAAAGGAATGAAAATAAATAATGCAAGCGTGGGTAGCTCTAAAGATAATGAATTAATTATATATATTCACAAGTATATATATAATTAATTCATTATCCCACTAGATGGAGTGACGAACTGGTGTAAGACATCCAGGAAGTCGATGGATGCAGGTGGCTCAGGACCGTGCTTTGTGGCATAGCAGTGGTTCAGCAGTGGACTTGTGAAGGGCTGTAATGATGATGATGATGATGATTCACAAGTATAAAGACTGAAGAGTTTTTTTTTATTAAACTGAAGTGACAAACGAGTTTACAGTCAACCTAATGTTAAGTGGCTACTGCAGTCCATACAGCCAACTTAAGACAAAGAAGGCCACAGATGCGTTGTCTTTTCAAAGGACTAAAATGGAATGACTAACAGCCTGTAACTATACTGGCTCTCTATATCCTTCAGACAGGAACAGCAGTGCAAGCACTGTCATTTAGTGGCAGAAATAGGTTAGATACTGGTAAGTACCCAGACGGTTCTTAGTAGAAAAGAACTCTTGTCACCTAGTAAAAGGTAATGTTAATTTAAATTATAGGATAAATATACTTAAAGATATATATGAAAAATCTACTCTGTACTTCATATTGGATATTAATATTATACAAGGACTTTAACAATAGTGTTATGTACGGATAACAATTTTACTGGTCAAGCACTGACTTAGTCTTAATTAATGACATCACAATCTGCATTATCAAGAAGTCCCAGTCACCTCAGATGAGCAGAGGGGCTGATCGGGATTAACGCGTTTGCAGAAATGGCTACGCGAATAATTTCTGTCGGTGTTCCACGAAGGTCCCACCCCACATGTCGGTTATCTCCTGAGCCAGATCCAGGTATTTTGTTTTCATGTCTGTTTCGGCTTTCACGTTGTTCTCGTCATATGAAATGGTATTATTATTATTAATATAACTATCACTTACGAATTTGGTAGAGAGTAATTGTGTTCTGTGCTCATGAGCCGCAAAAAAATGAATGATGTCAAATATGTAATAAAAACAAATAAAAACTCATTTAAATTACTTCTACGACAACATTACCTGAGGGCACTTACAAATTGACATTTTTTTTTTCTATATATTAATACGGATATTTATCTACGTAGTTTGTAAGCATGTATACACATTACATATATGTATGTATGTATTATTGTATGTAAATATATGTTATATGTATGTATATTTAAATATATGTTGTGTATTTATGAACTGTGGATATTATATTTTAATATATATACACTTTATTTATGTATTATGTTTCGCACCTGCCTACAATTGTCTTTGGCACCCAGGGTTGACTGGCGGAGAATGCCATATGGCATTAAGTCCGTCCTATGTACCCTTTACCTTAAGGTGTTACATTTAAGTTTTTAAATAAAATAAATAAATAAAATAAAATAATGAAATTAACCTTTATAATGATTTATTTGAAAAGTTGTGAAGTTTTTGAGAGATTTGACGGCAGCTTGAGCCAGCAGACAGTTGATAGTATTTCAAGGCGCCTAAGCAGATCCATTATCTTGAGGTTTACATCAACATCGGATCACTAGTTTCATCCTTTTTACTAATAGTTCACATGCGCAGACATTAATACACAAATTCGCACTACTTCAACAAAATCTACTTCAAACCATTATTTATACAATAATACAGGAGCAGCAATCCGCCACCGGTGAAATTCTTGCTAAACCTTCTTCTATTATTAGTTAATAACATAGTCATAGGCATCATGAACATCGTAGCTGGTAACGGGTAACGATCGGTATTATTAAAAATTAAAGAAAGTAAATAAGTAAATGGTAACCGGTAAGTGGAAACCAACGAAAACTAAATTTTACACTGAATAATTGCGACTTAATCCAATTATTCTTCAAAAGTCTACCCTAGAATAATATTGGTTATATCACTCTATACATGAGACTTGATGGCAATAATTTTTAAGGTTATCGTTGTGATTTCGCTTCGCTTTGCTCCGCAATCCAACTAGACAAGGCTCAGATTATGTCGGAGAGAACAGAAATAATCAAAAATAATCTCAAGGTATTTTCCCTACGAGCTATCCATCGCGGCGTACAACATCCATGGAGAAAGTGCAAGCTTATGACATACTCGTGTCCAGCACCTGAGCTTAGTAAATTATAATAACTGGTCATTTCTTAAAGAACATAGTGATCATAATCACGTATCAACATGACCTTTACTGCCGAGATCACTACTCCTACTGATTCCCAGTTCCAATAAGAGTCGACATCTCGGCTCAGGAACATCACGTTTTTTTCTTTAAAGTTTGAGTAAAGTTTTTTTGAGTAAAGGTATGTACATTGCCCCACAAAATAATCATTTTAAGCTGCGCTCTGTGTGGGGTCTTCAAGCCGAACTCTGAGTGACATTTCTAAGGTTTCTTTGATTAAGGATACATCCAAAGTACAGACTATGACTTAATATTTTGGAATCTGTGTAACTAGTTGATCAACTGTCCCTGGTATCTACATAAATTATATCAGTTACCGAAATCGCGTGAAACTAAAAAATACCAACAAGAGTAGCAAATATACTCACTAACATACATACACATAATATCTATCAAACATACAGAGGTGTTGTTTTCTTTGTTATTTCCAGGAAACTAATGTTCTCATAACCGAGATTTTCTTGTTTGCATACAAAATTTATTGCTATGTCTACTCCGTGACTACATCCTACTTTTGTGACAGTACATGTCTGGGCTTTTCCTTGCTTTGCGGAAGAAACAACGTGAGAACACAGCCATGTAGGTTATATATCAATGTGTAAGCGTATAAAATAATACCCTATACTATCACGTAGGTGTAGTATTAGCCATAGGAAAACATACCAGGAGGTGGGCAGCAGTGTCTTTCTAATTACAAAAAATAAATATAAACTGCGGTTGTCGACTAAGAGTGACAACTATGGCAAATATCCCTCTTATGCTTATGAGGCAATCTATAGTGACGCCTATGTTTAGCAGAGGACATCCATTGCAACAATAAAACTATAAAGATAATTTTATTGTTGCAATTATCGAAAATTAACTACTTCGTCTATGTTGTAACCTATGCAATACCTACTGGATACTAAATGTCGTAAATGTCCCCCTTTTATTCTTCTTTATTTTACTATCGTAGAATTTATCACTTCCGTTAATTAAGGTCTCAATTTCTCTTACTCTTTTTTCTCCTAATACCTCTGGAATGAAACAGAAATTTAATATTATATTTAAATTCAATTTAGATTGGGGATTTGTTGTAAACTATTATAAATCATGAAATTTGTAAGATTTGTTGAAAGTTAAATTGAGAAATTTAACACCTCTTCGTTCGGTTCGGAAAATAAAATTCAGTTTCAAACAAATTTACCGAAGTAGTTTGAATGAAAAAATCATTGGCATCAATAAAAATAATATGTATTATGTAACATCCAATTTGATATTGATAAATAATGAAAACACAGGGAAAACGCTTGTTACGTAGAATCAAATAACACAGGGATTTCGCAAACAATTGAAACAAAATTTGTTCTCTTAGTTCTAAAGTTACTAAAAGCTAATTGCTATATAATTGTCTCAAGAAATTTGAAACTTGCTGTGGTAGAATAGAATAGAATATAATAATTTGTTATTCAATATAGATTTTGCATGTAATTCTTGTTGAAAGTATTTTTTTACTTTACCACTGGTTCGGAATAAAATCTCTGTCCTGGGAAGAACCAGGTGAAAGCACAAAGAGTTATATATATTTTAATAAAATACCATTTTACATTTTATTAAATTACAACTTATCAAAAGTCCACTGCTTAACATAGGCCTCCCTCATAGAATGTCTCAAAGGGAGGATATTTGCTATAGTTGTCACACTCGATAAGCGCGTTAGCAATCGCATTTATGTAGTATTTTGAATTGTTATCAGGAAGCTGCTGGTGCCCATCTCCTTTCTATTTAATTTCCCCTCTGACGCCTCTAACGACACCCACGGGACGACATGGGGTAATGGATTCTACGCCGCCACTGCACGACTCATTGACCTACTTACTATATTATGCAATTATAGTCATGGTAGCTCAGGGGATAAGCGCTCAACTTTACATTTTATAACACACGATGAAACCGAGTTCGATCCCTACTGATGTTATTAAATGTGTTAATTGCAATTGTAATTGCAGATTTAAGATAAAATATTTCGAAGACGTGAACTGAAGCAGTGCGGCGGACTTAAAATATCTCCATTACCCTCTTTAGAAATGAGACGAAGCCCGTGCTAAGCAGTAGGATATTTAAATAGGCAGCAACTTAAATTTTACTTTTTATATTATAACAAACAATTATCATTCAATAAAAAAAAAACGTATTTTCTTTACTCCAAAAAAATAGCAGAGTGGCCGTTAAATAATTACATTATTTTCTCTATATCCCACAAATGTCTAGTTTCAAGGATTGAGTGTGTTGTAATCGTCCCCAACTCGGGCACCGTTCTTTTGTTGTTGTGCAATTTTGCGATCTTATCACATGAAAGCTACATAGAAAATGCCTTTGAATTTACGTGTACATTTGCGACTTTATCAGTAAGTGGGTACTTAACAAATAAAAACCCTTAAATTTCACGTAATGAGGTCAAAGAGCTAAAAGAGTAAACGTAAGTATACCATGTATAGGGTTAAAAACATGAAGCAATTTTTTTTTAACGAATACCAACCTATTAATACGTGATTTAACGGTTTGGGAGCGCAGTGGCTACGCGTTTGGAGGTGCTGTGGGCCGCGAGTTCCAATCTCGCACGGTACAAACGTTTAGTATAACTAAACTGACCATTTATTTTTTAACTCATAACGGGACAGGGGTTTATTTATACTCCCCAGTTAGCAGGTTAACAATAAAAATATTATGTTATTTGTTTAAAACTGTAACTTTATACAATAATTAGTGTTTACTATAATTATAATTACATTAATTATAATTGTTTTATTACAACAAATTGTGAAAAATAAATATCAATCACCAGTTCACCAGTTTCATTAAAGCAAAGTTCCTCAGACAGTAATTATTAAATGGAACATAATATTTTTTAAATTATATTTATATTTGTCAGTGGAACAAATTTGCTTTAATAAAGTTGGTGATGATTTTAAATAAGAATAAAATTCTGGGCAAGTTTTTTTACCTTTGTTATCAACATCGCCTTTAGAACTTGGAACCTGTAAATGATTTTTTTCAGACGTCCACAATTTATTCTTAATAGAAAAATACTATTTCTACTGGAGCATTTGTACCAGGTTGACATAAAATATATTCGATTAAATGCAAAAGAATTTATGTTGAAGATTGTTGCTGCGAAAGTGTTTGAATACTTCCACCCAACGAGTTTCTGCGAAAACTTTTAAATTATCCCATTCGGTTATTTTTGGTCGGTCTCGCTCTCGCACCATTCGTGTCTGACGAACTTCATAGTTTTAAATTTTCGCGCGGTTTCGAAAAACGGGACTATTTTGCGTTCCGGAGCTTTGTTTGGGGACAATGGGACAGGTGACCGAGAAAAGGGACAGTCCCGTTCAAAACGGGACGTATGGTCACTTTAAGTATAACCTACAAATAACTGTTCCAAGTCTAGGTGTTTCTCCATGTGTACTTTATGCATATAAAATGCCTCAACGATACAGTGGAAATAACTGGAGTAGGTATTTTAAAAAGGAAATAAAAAGTACGATAAAAGGGAAAATAAAATCAAATACGCGATTATAGCATTTAATTTTAGAAAATGAAATATTTTATAATGCTCTCCTTATTTCCTTTAACTTCAAGCGCGCACGCTGAATTATTACTTTTAACCTTTTTCACTCACCCTTTTTAATTATATTAAAAACTTTTTAATTTGATATTACATAAAGCTTAAAATAAGTTGTGTTAAATTACATTTATATAATTATTGTTTCAATGTTTTATAATTCAAATATATTGTATAATTTACGAATTTATATAATAAACGATTTTAATATACGAAATTATATAATCCAACGTCAGTGTGATATAACGAAAGTCAGAATTTAGTGAAGCATACGAGTAATCGCGTGTGTGTAATCCTTGGATTTTAGTAAATTTACATGCTTGTCTCCATCCATCCATTCATCCATTACAGCCTAAAAAAGTCCAATGCTGAACATAGGCCTCCCCCATAGATTACCTCAACTTTTCATAGTTTGCCATAGTTGCCACGCTTAGCAAGCGGGTTGCCAACTGTAGTTTTTTGTTATTTTAAATTATTATCAGAAAGATGATGCTGCCCATCTCCTGTTTCATTTTCTCTCTGTCGCCTCTTACACCGCCACTACTCGGTTAATGCTTGTCTCATCATTGTTAATTTCTTTAAGTATTTTATAAAATTATTTGATCATTCATTTATCTATTCAATACAGCATGTTAGTCCAATGCTGAACCCTATTGATTGCCTCATAAGGGGATTTTTGCCATAGTCGCCACGCTTGTCAGACGGATTGGCAACCGCATTTTTTATTTTCTAGTCTTATTAGGAAATCGCTGCTGCGACACCTATGGTACGATATGGTGTAAAGAATATTCTTTCACCGCCACTACACTGTTAGATTCCTTAAGCATTAAACGTCTTTTTTACTTGTCTTTACTTGCAAAACTTAAAAGAAACAGGGAAATATTCACAAAATAATAGCGGAAAATAGCAGCATAATGCTTAGGAGGCATTCAATATGTAGTCCACAGGGGTGACAACACATCTGCATTTTGATTGTTAGTCGACGCTAGATGCAGATGTATGTATATGGGCCACAACATTCATTTATTGGAAGTAAAGACTTTAGAACTGAGTTGGGGGGTGGCTCCAACTTTAGGCCTAGTCAGTTTGAATAGCCTATAATGTAGAGGATGTCATAGGGGTCATGGTTGAATAGTGGCAAAAAGTTCTCATTACACTCCTAGGGGGTCAAAATGGCCAAAAACCAAAAAACGATGGTTCTTACACAGTCTTTACTTCCCGCATCCCACTAGTTATTAGGAGGAATGTGTAGGTACTCATTTATTAACTTTAATCATATTTAAAAAACGCTTTATTTTATTATACACGTTTTTGCCAAGAATATATTTAAATTTCCAAATAATTATTTTTGTAGTTCTAACAATGGTAGCAAGATCATAATAAAACTGAAGGCAAATAAATGAATATCTGTAACCAATATCAAGTAAAGAAGGCTACGGATACGTTATCACCCCTGAGCACTAAGGAACTCAATAGTGCCTACACTGCTAATTGCTATCAGAAACTGGTCAGAGGGTGGTACCTACCCAGACACTATCCTAGGGATAAAAAGAATCCTTCCACCTAGTGATTGTTTAGAATAGTAATCTTCCGACATACTTATTGGTATAAGCTTGCACTACACGGTATATAAAATATATTTATATGCTTAGTATGGCTATTAGTCATCCATTAAAGTGCATATACTCGTATTTTATTAAACGAACAGTAAAGTAACAGTAAAACTTTTTACCGAAATCTAAGAGATTAACTCAAATTTTTTTAACTGAGAATATTAAAAATATAAGTTAAATAATAAATAAGTAAGTTGTTACAATGTGTCTTTACTTTATAATGATTTGGTACAAACAAAGGAGACTTTAAAGCCGTTGTAGCTCAGGGGCTAAGCACTCGCTGTAAATTTCACAGTACGCGAGCAACCCGGGTTCGATCCCCGACGGCACCAATGAAATTGTGTTAATTTCAATTTAAAGTGCTGATTTACCAAGTACCAGGCGGTGAAGAAAAATATCGTGAGGAAACCTGCATGTCCGAGAAATTAGAAATAACAATTTCGAAGACATGTGAAGTTCGCCAACACGCATTTGGGTAGCGCGGCGGACATTTCCTTGCCCTAAAACCCCCTCAAAAATGACAGGAGGCCTTTGCCCAGCAGTGTGACATAAGTAAGCTGTAACTTTATATTTTTAAGGAGAGTTTAATAAGAATCTATACAATTATTCTTCCAAAGAAGACCACCTCTTGCCTATCAATTGGGATAGTAATCAATAGTTTATATCAAAATATAAACTATTGATTACTATCCCAATTGATGGGCAAGAGGTGATGTAGCTGTATAGAATAGAATAGAATGGAATAGAATAGAATAGAATAGAATAGAATAGAATAGAATAGAATAGAATAGAATAGAATAGAATAGAATAGAATAGAATAGAATAGAATAGAATAGAATAGAATATAATAGAATAGAATAGAATAGAATAGAATAGAATAGAATAGAATAGAATAGAATAGAATAGAATAGAATAGAATAGAATAGAATAGAATAGAATAGAATAGAATAGAATAGAATATAATAGAATAGAATAGAATAGAATAGAATAGAATAGAATAGAATAGAATAGAATAGAATAGAATAGAATAGAATAATTTTTATTCAATATAGATTACATGTGTAATTCTTATTGAAAGTCATTTTTTACTTTACCACCGGTTCGAAAAAAAAACCTCTGTCCTGGGAAGAACCAGCAAGAAACCCAGCGGTTTACCAACTATTTAAGTACAAAATTTATTTTAGAAACTGCTTGGAAGCGACCACCTCATTCCCAGGGGTTATTATCAACCATGTATTCATTTATACTATAATAACCCTTTTTATACAGTTTCAGCTTAACAAAACATTTAAACTTGGTAATAGAGAGAGCCTGTACACTTTCCGAGACCTTGTTGTAATAGCGTATAATATATATAGGAAACGATTTCCTATTAGAATTTCGTCGAATTCTGGCTTTGACAGCGTTACAGCCCCTCTGATTCGCCGGGATCGCCCCGATCTTTTATGGTTTTCGACAAAGTCATTGTTGATGTATACCATACCCCATCTTAAATAAATAATAAATAAATAAAAGGTATAATTTAAATAGACAGCTTAATAATTAATTGTGACAAAACGGTCTGTAACTTAGTTGTAACGGGAAACCCATTACTCCTGCTTTTCTGCCACAGCCTTTGCGCAGTATCCATACAGGGTCTTAGGCAAGTGATGAAATACACGTATCAACAATAAATAAATAAATAAAAATTTAAACAATAAATAAATAATAGTTACTGAAATACGAAATACAAAATACAAAAATGTTCACTAATTTGACGGGGTATCAGAGCCACACAGAGCCAGGGACTGCTGTTGAATCAGCCACTTCTTCAGCGGCATCTTTGCCGGAAGGTAGACGGAGATGGGGTAGACCGGACTGGTGGGAGCAAATCGTTGCGGCGAATTTAAAACAGCCCCTGGTTCTTCTGCAAAGCATTACCGGCAATTTGAAAGTATGAGGTAAAAAATATAAGATTATTCTCTTCAAGATCTCACGGGCATTTCTTTAAATACGTACGATACATTCGTAATAAGGTGAATTGATGAATTCTCTTGGACACCTTGGGATTATCTAAATGTTTCTAACACTACATTAAAACTACCTTCGTTATTATGGCATCAGTTTTCCAATTTTCTTTATTTGAAAACAACCTAACCTAATTCCTTTTCGCAGTTAACAATGAAAAAGTCCAACTGTCAAACACAGTAAGCGAAGTTTGTCCTCGTTCCAACAGAGAAAGCAAGTAAAATTACAGTCCATATTCGTTTCATACCAGCAGTAGCACAAGACTCCTCTCATTTCTGAGAGAGTTTAAAATTCCAATTAACAATTTCAATGTTGGCAGCGGCGCAAGAACCTGGATTTCTCAAGTACTGTATTATTTACTGTGAAAGCTTAGCCACTGCTACTAAGATTCAAACAAATAACAATTAAATAATACGAGCTATACTATGGCTGTGCTAACCTGGGAGAGAGTCTACATTGAAATTATTTGACAGGCTGTAAAACAATTCAGAAATTTAATTTTTTTCCTTCTTATGCTTTCTTGTACTTAGGAAGAACAAATGTAAAATGACGTTGATACTCATATATATCAATATTGGATTAGAAGTTATAAACTCTTGCTTCAGTAATATATTCTACGGACAAAACAGAATGTACTCTGCATGATTTTTAAACGCCACGAGTATAAAGCGAACTCGTTTCCCGCTTAACTACGAAGAATGCACTCAAGGGTATCAATTTATTGTCGAGTCATTTAAAGTCTATTGTTGCATATATTCTTCCCAACCAATACAGTTTTAGTTGATTTAAATTTGTCACGACAATTTCAACCATCTTTTCACATTATATTCGTAAATTTGTTTATCTTTAATTTTACTAACTGAAAAGGTGTAGTGCGCTACATATTTTTAGAATTTTCTATTCCTATTTTTTCGATCGTATTTTTAATGCAATAACTAGACGTATTTACTCAGGTTAAGCGAAATTCAATATATTAGCTAAAATAGGAAATAAAAAATATCATCGAGCGCCTATCCTTAACATGTACTCAAAGTAATTGAATTATAACTGAAGCAATACATGTGAGTAGCAGCGTAGGAACTGCACAGAATGTGTCGTGTTGCTAGTTAGTGATCGGTTAAAAGTTCATTGTGACAATAGTGGTTTATTTGTTTGTGATAAACAAAAATATTATTATGCCTAGCTTAATTAAGCTTCGGCTTATAAGAATAAAAATTAGCGCGATTACAATATTTATGGGAGCTGTTTATTTATCTTTATTTTACATTTTATTGCACGCTTGGTTTTTACACAAACATAAAACTATGAAAATGCGAACGTTAGGAGTTAATTTGTCAAAAGTCGTGGTTCACATTGATTTAAAAGGATCTCCGCCGAAACTAGCTTACCTTGAGTCAGTTCTTCCTCTATTCAAGGATCTTGGTGTAAACGCGTTATTGATGGAGTACGAGGATATGTTTCCATACAAAGGCAATATTGCAAATTTAAGTTCTAATATATGCTACAAGGAACACGAGGTATGTCATTTTTTTGCATTATAATTCCGTGTTTGACTAATATCCGTCATCTGATAAGTGATGCAGCGGAAGATGGTTAAGTATACTGACTTAGCTTGACTACATTTTATATTTATTCTAATCTTGTGTTCAGATGATAAATGTGACTCTGACAAATGTTTCCCCTCATTGTTGTACGAATTACGAACTACTATTTTAAATTATTATTTTAATTATTTTTCAACGATACGCTGCGTCCGTTAAGTCAGTCTAGTCTGTCTCTTTTTCGGTCTTAGAATCCTTCCATGTAGGTGCCACCCTCTTACCCACTTTTGCTGCCAACTAGAAGTGCATCAATCGTTGTGCTCAAGCTTGAAGAATATGTATAGTCACTATAATTGCAAGCTGTAGTATATACCACATTAGTCCTAAAATTGAAAATGTAGCTGACTATTTCTTTGTTTGAAGTGTCACCAGAATTCCATGGATTGCGGCAGCAGACGCTTGATCATACCATCAGGGGACTGTTATCTCGTTTGTCATTTCCATTTAATAAAAAAATATATAGAATTTCTAAGAAAGACGATTAAAAGATACCTAATGTTGTCATAAGTCAGGGGTGACCACATTTTTTGTCTAAGGGCTACACTGACACCTCCAATAAGTCTCAAAGGCTATCTAGCTCAATATATCGATACGCTGTAGTTTTGAATTAGTTATTAGTATAGTTGTCCCCGCGGACTGGCATAGGCCCGGGCACTGTAGTTTGGAGACTACTATCATAATTAAAAGAGTACACTTACAGTTTTTAAGTAACTTAATGGTAATAAAATTTATGTGGCAATCAATAGCGAGGCCTGTTGTGCCTTGTGATGATATAATAAATTAATTTCGGGAAATGTGTTAATACTTACCTACTTTCAACTTAATGTTTTAGTTTAGGAAATCTGATATTATTATTTAACCTGTGGTTGTCTTTTATGTCGGCTAAGATTCAAAATGCTCTAGCAGAGATAGTCTAATTTAAAACATAACCGTCTCCCTTGTTGATTTGGTAGGTTTTTGTCACAGTTACCGTAAATCTAAATCTGCGCGTCCTTTCTATTTCTTTTAGTCGATTTTAACATTTTTACTATATTTTATATGTATATATATTTGCTATATCCCAAATCCTCCACAGATGAGAGTAGCGTATACATGTGTGAGAATATTAGAATAAAAAAAATTAGAGGAAAGGAATTGTATTTGATTCTTTTCTCACTACATTTCAAGTTTTTTTATTTATTTATATAGAATAAGATTTGGTTGAATGAGCACACTGTCTCCCTAATGGTAAGTGGATGCTGTGGCCTATAGACACCTATACCTATTCTCATTTAAAATCCAAATGTTAATCCATTGTCATTTCTGAGGACTAAGATAGAATGCCTCCGGAAAAAGGTCTCCGGTTCTCTACACCGGTTTTACCTACCAACGGCTTTTTATCACAGTGGCTCATGCTTAGCGATCAACTATTGTCGTGTGCTCTACAAGTATTTGTTTTGAATTTCAATATTTGTCTATTTGCAAAGCCTGAAACAGAGAATTTGGTTAACTATTTGAAAAAATACATTGATATTTATTTTTTGTATTTCAGCTAAGACAATTTATCACAGCAGCTGGAAGAGAAGGTTTTGAAATAATTCCATTGATTCAAACATTTGGCCATTTGGAGCACGCGCTGAAATTACATGAATTTAAGCATTTAAGAGAAGTGCCATTATATCCCGATTCCATTTGTCCCAGTAAGATCGAAAGTATGACTTTAATTAAAGACATGTTAAAACAGGTAATTATCACATGCTAAGCTTTATTTTTAAGTCTATCACGCAGAGAAAACCCGAGCATAGCCTTCTCCGTAGCTCACTGAGCGACCTTGAGTTTCCTTATACAACCAGCGGAAAATAACCACGTCTCAAATCATTAGATACAGTGACGACCTGTCTCAGGACCGTGCTGGTTGGCATTCCTTGGGAGAGGCCTAGGTTCAACAGTGGACTTGTGAACTGCTGTAATGGTAATAATGATGAAACTTTGTTTATGTACATCGCTTTATTAAATCAATTTTTATTGTAAAATTTATGATAAAATAACCAGGCCGGTGATGTCGCATTAAAGGTGCGAGACGTCTTTTTTTTTCAATATAGATTACATGTAATTCTTATTGAAAGTATTTTTTTAAGATTAAGGTAAATCCTCAGAACGGGAGAGTTAATGTCTAGTAATGGCCTTTAAAAGCCGATAAAGAAAAGAAGGACACGCGTTCACGTTGCTTGAATGCCTGATGGCGGACTAGACATGTCCTTAATCATTTTAATTTCTCAAAAGGTTTCCTCACTATACATAGTGCTACTATTTCCCCACCGATAAGTGTTTCGCAAATCAAAACATAAAGTAATAACTTATAAGAACATAATATTTGTCACCTTAATAATTGAGCTTATTGTTGCTTGCAAGTGAATCTATTGGATCCTATTATTAAATAACTGTGGAAAATTTCATCTACATATTCATCTTCTTACCTTTTAAGTATACATCCATCCATTATATACTATAAAAGTCCACTGCTGAACATAGGCCTCCCTCATAGATTGCCACATAGTTGTCTTTTGGTTAATATGGAATGCCTCGTTACTAGTAAAAGGGTATTCGGTTCCCATTACTCAGATAATATAAAACATAGCAGCGTTACGCTACTATTTTACGCTGGTATTCTGCGAGAGTGTTGTCCTTCCCAGGTCAAGCCGACTTATTCGTGCTGCAGCCATAATATATTTCTGCAGTGTTGTTCTACCACTTAAAAATAAAACGTAAAATCTAATATATATGTATTGTATGAATACATTTTCAGATTGTCCTGTTCCACAATAGTATTTATCCACTTAAACATTTACACATAGGTTTCGATGAGGTATTCCATATCAACAAATGTGCACAATGCCGTCTTCGGAATCAGACAGACTTGTGAGTGAATTAATTTTTATTATATTACTATCCCGTGTAGTGGTGGGCAAGAATACCTACTACCCCATATCTTGCCGTGGGTGTCGTAAGAGGCGATAGAGGGAAACTGAGGCAAAAGATGGGCAGCAGCATCTTTCTGATAACAACAAAATAACAATAAAAAACTGCGGTTGCAAACCCGCTCGCAAAGCGTGGCGACTATGGCAATAGGGTATATTGCCATAGTCGCTATGATGAAAGTTACGATGAACCGCGTCTACGTGCTGTTTTCGAGAGTCATTTCGAATCGTCGCGCAATCAGACTCGACGACTTCCAGCCTTCCGAACAAGCCGGTATCTGAAAAGGCTTTAGCACTATAGACCACATACATACCCTTCGGCAAAATATACAGAAGACCGAAGAGTATAATCTAATATTAGGTCCTTACATATGAAATTAGCGTTTTGTCGTACTGACCAATTTGATCTGAAATATCTCATCTTTGGTTAAGAATTCTAAATTAAAATTTATAAATTCATTTAGCTGGTACATTTGAGTTTTGAAAACAGTCATTCATTTGTTTTTTCCTCATTATTTTTTCTTTGGCGTCGCTTATTACCGCACAATGGAAAACATGAAATATCGATATATTTACGAGTACGCGTTCTACCGTGGCACCAGTGCTGCAGAAACAGCTCGAAGGATTAATGATGTGTACGGCGCTGGTGTCGCAAAAGAAATCACGGTACGTTTTTGGTTTCAACGTTTTCGTTCTGGAAATTTCGACTTTCAGAACCAACCCCGTGGACGGCCGGAGACAAAAGTGGAAAATGAAGAATTAAAGGCTATTGTGGAAGCGGATCCATCACAAAGCACTTCAGAGATAGCTGCAGGCTTCGGGGTAAGTGATAAAACTGTATTAATCCACTTCCAGCAAATCGGGAAAGTAAAAAACTTGAACAATGGGTACCTCATGAATTGAGTGAATCGAACTTGCAAACACGCGTCGACTGCTGTGTTACTTTGCCCAACCGACACAATAATGAAGGGATTTTAAATCGAATTATTACTTGTGATGAAAAGTGGATACTGTAAAATAATCGGAAGCGCTCGTCGCAATGGCTGAACCCTGGAGACCCAGCCAAATTCTGCCCTAAACGAAAATTGACTCAGAAAAAGTTACTTGTGAGTGTTTAGTGGACTAGCGCCGGTGTCGTTCGCTACAGCTTTCTAAAATCTGACCAAACGATTACGGCAGATATCTATTGTCAGCAACTGCAAACCATGAAGGAAGAACTAGCTGCTAAACAACCGAGATTGGTCAATCGCTCTAGGCCACTGCTGCTTCACGACAACGCAAGACCACACACTGCACAACAAACAACCACTAAGTTAGATGAGCTACAATTGAAATGTCTGCGACATCCACCGTACTCCCCGGAACTTGCTCCAAAAGATTACCATTTTTTCCGGAATTTGAACAACTTCTTACAAGGAAAAAAAATTCAACTCCGATGCGGCAGTCCAAACCGCCGCAACCGCAAGAGTTTATTGATTCTCGCCCCCATGGTTTTTTTAGTAAAGGGATCTATGAGATAGCAAAAGTGTATAGATAACAACGGTGCATACTTTGATTAATTAAATATCTTTTACAAAAAAAAATTGACTTTATACTCCTACCGTACAAAACGCCAATTTCATATGTAAGGACCTAATACTTTGCCTTGCGTATGTGGACTATGAGAAGGCTTTTGATTCCGTCAAAATTTGGGCGGTGCTGCAGTCCCTTTAGCAGTGCTAAGTTGACAGTAGGTATATCGAAATGCTGAAGTGCTTGTACAGTAGGGCTACGATTGCTATCCAAGTACAGAACCAGAGTACGAAACCTATCCAACTGCAGAGAGATGTAAGACAGAGTGACGTTATATCCCCGAAACTCTTCACCGCTGCATTGGAAGATGTTTTCAAGCTACTGGACAGGAAAGGATACGGTATTAACATCAATGGCGAGAACATCACTCTCCTTCAATTTACCGACGATATAGTCCTTGTGGCAGAATCGATGGAGGACCTAAGCACAACTCTCAATGACCTCAATAGTGCCTCCCAGCGGAAAACAAAGAGCATGTACGACGTATAACGTTCATGTTACACCTATGCCGGTAGTTGCACTAAGCTCGAACTTGTTGACGAGTATGTTTACCTGGGACACATAGTCCGACTAGGTAAGTCCAACTTCGGCCGACATGTTAATCGACGGATTCAACTCGGCTGGGTAGCGTTTGGGAAATTACGACACATCTTTTCGTCAGGTATACTTAAAAACTTGAAAACGAGAGTATACAACCAGTGCGTGTTGCCTTAAGTGATGACTTATGGATCTAAGACGTGGTCCTTCACTGCTGGCCGTATGAAGAAGCTCAAGCTCAGCGAGCTATGGAGAGGGCTATGCTCTGGGTTTCTCTGCGTGATAAACTTAGAAATGAGGATATCCGCAGTAGAACCAGAGTAACCGACATAGCCCAAAGGATTAGTAAGCTGAAGTCGAAAAACCGACAATCGATGGATAAAAAAGGTTCTCGATCAATATCACTCCAAATTCACTCCGGACTTTTCGCACTGTTAGTAGTTATTGTAAAATGTATTAATAGCTCGACCACACCGCTACCATACCCACCATTACCGTTACAACCCATCAAAAGTCTACTGTTGAGCACAGGACTCTCTAAACATTGCCTCAAAGTTAATGGCACAGGACTCTAAACATTGCCTCAAAGGTAATGGCACTGGCAGTCTCATACCTTATTAGAAAGACGCAGCTACTATTATATATCCTAGTTTGTTTCTCTACGTCACCCTTTACGACGCTCACGGCACGATATTGGGCAGTGAATATACTTATAGTATAACTAAACGGTTAGTAACCGAGTGTTTGCTTTAACCTAGTATTCTATACAAATGAGTTTGATCTGAGTCGACACCATTGAAATTGTTAATTACAATATTTCAAGGACATTTGAAGTCCGCCAAAACGAGTTGCGATAGCGCGGGATTTTTTTCGCTGTCCTTAAACCCTTTTAATAATGAGAGGCGGTCTGTGTACAGTCCATTGGGTCCAGTAGGTTGTAACCTTTTACTTATACCCTAAGAAAGGGTTTTAAAGAAAAAAAACGTGAAAGAAAATGTGCGGAAGACCTAATTTATCTACTAGCAATATAAGACCTAATTTTAGCTTAATTTCACATTACATTGATTTCGTATATATTTAAAAATATATTCAGAACATTAAATTTACTAACTTTAAATGAGCTTTAAATTTAGTCAAGCCCTACCGTAAAACTGCTATGTATGTAATAATGGGTCATTTCAATGAACGCAAAACTTTTTTGTAAATAAAATTAAACTGTATTTCATGCAAACTGCATCAAATTGTTAATCATCTAGTATCAAAGAGATGAAAATGGAAATTAGAGCACGCTAGCCAATAAAGAAGTAAAAATTATTAAAATGGCTGATAACAGAAATAATGCAAATGTGGAGAGAAATAATGAATTCTTAACTATCTTAAAAATAATAATAATTGCTATATTATCTTGTGTACTTCTGAGTGAGATACGTGTACACTTAACATCAACAATAAATCGTATTCATAGTAGCAATCAACAGACAAGAAAAAAATAAAATTCTAATGTTCACAGAAATGATGCATTTCTGTAAAAAAATTCAAACACTAAATTCAACAAAAGGTATAATGGACGATACAAATCTAAATATTACTTCATCATCTGATGAGATGGTTGAAATCAAAAGTTTTTCTTTTGTAAGACGAAGGGCGAGTTTTCATTCGATGTCAAATAGATGACCTGATGAGAACCAACAATAGTTCTTTTTTAACCTATCTTTTGTCTTAGAAATCTAGTCGTTATAAGTCTCATCGAAGAAGCTGGTTTTGTATTTTTGGTCTCTATAGTACAAGTGACGATGATTTATTACGTGATGACTGAACAAAACGCCTTTTTTGGGGAGTTTCTAGAGAATCATCGCTTGATTAACCGCTGACAGTATCTGAAATAATAGCTATGGAAATCCTAAAGCAGCAAGCAAGTGTGAAGAGCTAATATGGCCGTCAAACTGGAGACAACGAGAATACTTGGCATTAATCCGTTTAAATTTTCACGAACAGCATCTGCTGTATTTACTTCAAACTAGACAATTTTAGCTTAATTTCTGACCAATTGGGTTTTCACGTTTATCATATCGATTTCGTAATGAGTGACAATCTATATTATACTGATTTGTATTCACAACAACTCTGACTTTTAGCATGCAGAATGGTTTGAAGGCTATCTACTCTAATCAATCTGAATATCTATTGTCAATTTGAATGTATTTGATTTACTTAATTGTAACACATTGTCAACGACTTCAACGTTATCCACAGCAAACATTTTAACCCTTTTACAATTTTCTTGTGACCAGTTCATCAGCTCCGTAAATTAGTCACAACACGTCCCACAACCATTGTGTTATCTACTACTTCCAAATCCCTTCCATATTAAATTCTGTTCGGCTCAGGTTCGCAATTAAGTAAAACATTATACGTGGTAGAGCAGCTAGATTACTGGTATAGTTGTAGCACGAATGGGTCGGCTCGACCGGGGAAGGACCACGCTCTCACAGAATACCAGCGTAAAATAGCAGCTTTACGCTGCTGTGTTTCGTATGGTGAGTGTAGAGAACTGGAGCCCCTTTTTACTTGAAACGAGGCATTACATCATAGTCCTCACGGGTGACAACGCATCTGCATTTTGATTCGTAATGGAAGATAGATGTAGATGTCTATGGCCCACAGCAACCACTTACCATCAGGTGGACTGTGTGCTCGTTTGTCACTCTTATCCTATAAAAAAACACATAGTTTTATTTCGGTACAAGGTAGCACGCCTATCGCTTATGAAATGTATTATAATCAGATTAACTGTCATTTGGTCTTTCCTGTTATCAAATGCTATTTCTGTTAACATCAAGTTAAGAGATATGGCGTTCACTGATATATGTTATATGTTCTTGAAACTGAAAAGAAAACATGAACAACTGAAAAAAAAAACTGAACAGTACTAAAACTAATCGTTTAACTGTTTTTTTTATTTCATAATTACGTTAATTATTATGATGTTAACAGGATTGATGCATTAAGTTTTACATTCGCTTAATCACGTAATCAAAGATTTGTGTAACAAAAGTAAAATACAAACGGGTGCGTAATTCTTGAGTAGTGTGCCATAATAGATAATTAATTACTGCTTAATGGTTTAACGCAGATTTTGTTATATAATTTTTTGTGAGATTCAAACCTGGAAACTCCTACTGGATACGTGTTCACAGGATATGACGATTGTAAAATGTCAAAAAATATTAGGTTCTTACATATGAAATTAGCGTTTTGTACGGGAGGAATATAAAGTCAATTTTTTTTTGTAAAATATATTTAATTAATCAAAGTATGCATTGTTGTTATCTATGCACTTTTGCCATCTCATAGGTATTGCATTGATCCCTTTACTAAAAAAGCCATGGGGGAGAGAATCAATAAACTCTTTGAAGGCGGTTTGGACTGCCGCATCGGAGTTGAATTTTTTTCCTTGTAAGAAGTTGTCCAAATTCCGGAAAAAATGGTAATCTGTTGGAGCAAGGTCCGGGGAGTACGATGGATGTCGCAGACATTCCAATTGTAGCTCATCTAACTTAGTGGTTGTTTGTTGTGCAGTGTGTGATCTTGCGTTGTCGTGAAGCAGCAGTGGCCTAGAGCGATTGACCAATCTCGGTTGTTTAGCAGCTAGTTCTTCCTTCATGGTTTGCAGTTGCTGACAAAAGGTATCTGCCGTAATCGTTTGGCCAGATTTTAGGAAGCTGTAGTTAACGACACCGGCGCTAATCCACCAAATACTCACAAGTAAATTTTTCTGAGTCAATTTTCGTTTAGGGCAGGATTTGGCTGGGTCTCCAGGGTTCAGCCATTGCGACGAACGCTTCCGATTATCGTACTGTATCCACTTTTCATCACAAGTAATGATTCGATTTAAAATCCCTTCATTATTGTGTCGGTTGAGCAAAGTAACACAGCAGTCGACGCGTGTTTGCAAGTTCGATTCACTCAATTCATGAGGTACCCATCGTTCAAGTTTTTTTACTTTCCCGATTTGCTTTAAGTGTATTAATACAGTTTTATCACTTACCCCGAAGCCTGCAGCTATCTTTGAAATGCTTTGTGATGTATCCGCTTCCACAATAGCATTTAATTCTTCATTTTCCACTTTGGTCTCCAGCCGTCCACGGAGTTGGTTCTGAAGGTCGAAATTTCCAGAACAAAAACGTTGAAACCAAAAACGTACCGTGCTTTCTTTTTCGACACCAGCGCCGTACACATCATTAATCCTTCGATCTGTTTCTGCAGCAGTTGTACCACGGTAGAACTCGTACTTGTAAATATACCGATGTTTCATGTTTTCCATTGTGCAGTAATAAGCGACGCCAAAGAAAAAAATAATGAGGTAAAAAACAAATGAATTACTGTCTTCAAAAGTCAAATGTACCAGCGAAATTAATTTATAAATTTGAATTTAGAATTCTTAACCAAAGAGGAGATAATTTAGATCAATCTGGTCAGTACGACAAAACGCTAATTTCATATGTAAGGACCTTATATTAAATAATATGTAGTTTTCAAAGGTAATATTTAATAAACAATACCTACTTTTTTTTTTTAATAAAACACCGGAACATAATATCTTAAACATAGTTTAGATTGTTTTTACTATTTTATCTGTAGAATAGAATGACCCATAAGCTACGGATGTTTCTAAAAGTAAAATAATTAAAAAGAAATAATATATGCAAAAAATTAAAGGGCGACCACTGAGGCACTATTTGGTGCATGTATATGTATACAGTAGGAACCGAAAAAGTTTAATTTGAAACGCAACTTTCCACATATGGTGGCACTGTGTAAAAATGACTTCACTGCAGTCCCAACTAGCGACATCTGGTGAGCGGTGAATTGTTAGCACTTATTACCATCAGGTTATTTAAATATTTTAAAGCGAAAATATATAAGAAAAATGAAATGAAAGTCGTAAAATGAAATCATATACTTTATTCCTTTGCACATGTACTCTTTCACAAGCATATTTTCGTTACAATGTGTTCTAAAACTTTACTATAATATTAAAAACATCTGCTAAAATGGACATAGTTTTTATTGGTACATGACTAGAATGACTATTCCATTATTTTCTTCTTTAATCAAAACATTTATATTATAATTATAATTAATATAAATAAAACTACAGCAAATAGATCTCATATGTGACACATGAAAATTTCTGTAAACCTAATTATTTTTGTACAAATTAACCCTTCGCTAGCTAACATTTACTTCTTTTTATATAGTATAGGGTGACAAATGAGCACACAGTCCACCTGATGGTAAGTGGGTACTGTGGCCCATAGACATCTACATTTATCCTCAATTAAGAATCAAAATGCAGATGCGTTGTCACCCGTGAGGACTAAGATGGAATGCCTCGTTTTCAGTAAAAAGGGTCTCCGGTTCTCTACACTAACCATACGAAACACAGCAGCATTAAGCTGCTATTTTACGCTGGCATTCTGTGAGAGCGTGGAGTCGAACTATTCGCGCTACAACCATAATATAGTTGCAGCGTAGCTCTACCACGTAACTGTTTTTATTTCATATTTAAAATACTACCTATACTTTTCATTTCAGAGACATTTATTTTAATCATCTACAAAAAGTAAAAGACACTGTGAAGCTCTGGAGTCCTAACACGACGGTTTTAATTTGGGATGATATGCTGCGCGGTAACAAACTGAATGATTTTGACCATAGGTATTTAACCAATACAGAGCCAGTGTACTGGGACTATGCACCCTCTTTACGTGTCTCACATAACAACCTCTACAAGTATCATAAAAACTTTGAGAACATCTGGATAGCATCAGCATTCAAAGGAGCTGAAGGACGCACCGCTACTCTACCTAGTTTAAAAAATCGTTTTATAAATCACGTGGAATGGCTTAAATTCATTTTCCACTATAAATTTGGCGGTGAAAATAAAATATACAATTTTAAAGGAATCATTTTAACTGGATGGTCTAGATACAGCCATATGGACCCCTTGTGTGAAATACTTCCAGTCTCAATTCCTAGTCTAGTGCTGAATCTGTTATTGATCAAATTGTTTCAAGAAGGTCAAATTGAAAATGCTTATTTACTAAAAGTTCCGAAATTTTTAATAGATTCTTAAAGAATGATGTCAATAAACACTTACAATGTGAGGACGATATTAGTTTAGAAAATTTTGATACCTCCTCATGTACTTTTAACGGTCACAAAATTTATAGCATATTAGAACAATATGTTTTTCAAAACGATGAAATATTAGACAAAATCAATGATGTTAAGGAAGGGTTATTTTCGTTAGAATATTACAATAAACTTAATCATTTGAACATGAATGCAATACTGCCAGCAATAAAGTGGTGTAACGAAAGTCTTCTGGATTTAATTGCAACAGAAAATAGAATATTTAATTTAATGCTTCAGTATTACGATGTGTTCGTAGTTCAAGAATATGTAAATTATAAGTTTTACGACGGGAAAAAGAAACTCATCGGCTTATTGAAAGTTTTAAAGCATTATTATATCAATCATACATGGTATAGAAATCCCCCTCAACGGTATAAATTTCACAGCAGTTAGGTATCTAATTAAAGGAATAAAAACAGATGAAATTACGATTGCTTACGCTTAGTTATGAACAAATATATGTGTGTTTAAGTATATAATATATATGTTTATAGGTTATAAATAAAATGAGGAAGACATTTAAAGTAAGGGAAAGCTTTATATAGTCAGCCGTGCACTAATTCTGTTTTTGTTAATATGTGTATATGGCTCTCACGATACAGGTGCCTAGTATGAGAACCACTGCTAAGTTATTTGCAAATGTGCTGACTGTCAAATATATTTTTCATTTTCATTTTCAAATGATAAGTTATATTTTATGAAAAAAAACTTACTATGACTAGAAATAAAATCAAAACTTATTTATATTTCATACACCTATTTTGCAAAATTTATTATTCATTCAATTACATTTATTACAAATTCCATTATATAAGACAGGAAGACAGCAAGCGTCGTGATTACAGATACAAATTCTCCCTAATATGTGGTAGACGTCCATGTCCGGCAACTGAATGCTTACGACCAGATGTTAAGGAGTTTACTTTAAGAAAAACGTATCATAATATTTAAGTTTTATTATTCAAAATACATTTTGATGATGCAGTGTGTTACACCATATGCGGGTGGTGTTCTGGTGATAATTGCATCTTATTTGTAATGTGCAATATATTCCAAACATGTTTGGATTCTAATACAATATATGAAATCACTTGATAAAAAAACTTCTAACAAAATTAGTGATCTATTTATACTCGCCTGATTTCAATGTTTAAGCTTAAAGCCATCTCCGTACTCTGTTATTATTCTACTACCAGACATAATTATATGAATTAATTGAAATTACGCTTTTGATACTATGTTTCTGCCTGTTTTATTAACCCCATTTAATCAGAGAACGTTTTTGTATAATATATAATAAATAAAAACAAATGTGTTTATTTTATTTTTATTTAAACAAAGCATCAAGCAGTTATGGTATTATTATTAACCAATCAAATTTAATTTATAAGTAACAATATCACTTACAATACAAAAATATTATAAGGTATTAGCACCTTACATTTAGCATTCGTTTTTTAATAATCATGGAAATTAAACATTCTTTACTTTTATCTGTTTTTACTTTCGATGTCGTTAATTTCGCTGCTTTTATTATTATCTATGGCTGATATCTCTGTTTTAGACTTATGAATGGGAGCTATGATTACTGGTGGTGGTGTTATAGGAACTAAGCTACCATCTTCCTCGGCAACTTTCAGGCCAATAGTTGCCCCTAATTTGGCACTGGCTTGCTTAAAAGTATCAGATAATTTTACTTGAACCACGTTAATACACATTGAGGTGAGTGCCAAACCAAAAATTAAGTATAAAATTGAAGCCATCATGAACATTGGATGATCGGGGACAAGATCTCCTAGACCAATTGTAGACATTGATATAAAGACAAAATAAAAGGATTCAAAGAAATCCCACCTTTCCCAGATATTAAACGCAAGAGCTCCAATAATTATATAAATAATTAAAATAACAATAGCTACTGAAATTGGTAAGTTAAATTCATCATCTATTTCAAACACTGACGGCGCTGGAGTATCTGGTTCCGTTGCATTTTCTAGGTCTGGTTTCAATGTTCCAGGTTTCGGTGGTAAAGGAGGTGGTATATCGTCGCTTAGTTTTCTTTCAATAGGTGGCGGCTTTTCACCTTCTGGCACTTCATCTATATCCTCTTCAGAAAATATTTGAGAGGGTCGCCGTACGACGTCGTAAACAATATTCAGTCCCTTCATAACTTCCTGTAATTATGTATTTTTGGCAATTTAGGAAACACAACATTGTTTATCAATTATTACTTCCGTGTATTGGCGGTGTAAGAATGTCCACTAACTCATATCGTCCCTTGGGTGCTGTAAAAGACAACAGAGGGAAACAAACCAGGAGACGGGCAGCAGTGTCTTTGTGACAACAACTAAAAAAAAAATTGCGGTTGCCAGCGTGCCCACCAAGCGTGGCAACTATGGCAAATATCCCCAATATGAGAAAATTTATGTGGTAGGCATATGTTCAGCAGTGGACTATTGATGGGTTGTAACGGCAACTATATCTTATTTTGCTAACTTGCTAACATGGAAATATTTATAATTTTGGTATAATTATTATTACAGGAATAGATACATACAGATTTGAAATTAATAACTGCTTAACTTATGATTGTACGTGTATATATAATCAGAAAGCCAATAATATTTATTATATTAAGGGCCGATTTTTCAAATCTCAGGTAAAATTTACTCTTAGGATAAAAAATAATATAAAGAGATTATAAAAAACACAATTGTATAAGTAAAATAGTTTCACACTTTTATATTCAGTTTAGATTTATTCACTGTCGATTGAAAAATCAGTCCCAAAATTTTAATCAATTTTTATAAATTCAGTGTAATCTCAAATACATACTTAACACTGTTAATTATAAGTTTGAAATAATTTAAACAATATAAACTAAGTATCTTTTTTTAATCTTATTGCGATATAAATACATTTGTAAAACACACAAATATTTTTATTATCTTGAAGCATTTTAAGTTAGATCTATTTTAGCTCACCTGTACTGGAACCGTTCTTCGTACTTTTTTACAGCTTCTAGTATAATAAAATCGTCTTATAAAAGCCCAGAAAAATTTTATAATTCGGGTAAACAATTTTCCGAAGTCTGCTAGTACAATCAGAAACAGTGGAATCCCAATTATAGCATATACTATTGTTGCTACACGACCGTACGTCGTCTTGGGTGCTATGTGACCGTAACCTGTAATTTAAAACAATTAAAATGCTTATTTACTTGTTCTTCATTCAAATTATAATACCTGTTGAAATGTTTAAAATAAAAAACAAATACAAGCTTTTTTATTTATTTATTCACAGTCAATCATAATGTTTTGTATTCTTACCAATAGTTGTAACTAACGTGAGGCAGTAAACAAAAGAGTTCATAAAGTTCCAAGATCTCTGTCCGCTGTAAGATGTAACACCAGCTTCATGTGCAGTATGTAATTGCTCTTCAAATTCAAAAAGTTTTTTCCTAGCCATAGATTTCCAATCTTCTTCTCGTAGATAGTGACTGCCACGCCAAAGACTCTCAATAAAATCTCTTTTTACATTTCTAGTACCACATTTGTAGGCATTCTCAAATGATCCTTCTAAGGCTTTAAATATCATTCCTCCAAATCCACACATAATAACTAAAAGCAATATATGACAAATACATCGGTTCCTTAGTAACTTAATTTTTGATATACTTCCTTTTGCTCTTCCATAAATTGATACCAATACGAAAAAACTTTCCATTTATAATTAATTTTCTTTTGTTTCTTATTAATACTAATCCCCATATCATTTTTATCTCTTATGTTTGTTTCGTCTTTAATATTTTGTTGAGATAAATTTTTAAGTTCTAAATCACTCCTTTTTCTTAAAACAGGTTTTTGTTGAAATGTAACTGAATTATTTTTACATTCATTAACTGGGGCTAAAATAATATTTCCCGATAAATCCCTTTTTTCCACTTCTTGACTTAAAATATTTAATTTACGCGTTAATTCAGCGGTTCGCTCAGATAAATCAAACTCATATTCATTTTCACTAGGTGAAGAAGAATAACAACTGGAGGTGTACTCAGACTGACTTGCATCAATATAACCTGAACTTTGTCTACTACGATTTTCATATTCTGAATCTGACTTCTGTTTTGAAGAAATTCCTAATAATATTTCTCTGTCGCTTATTATTTGAATAGTTTTAGGACAAGAGATTCCTCTTTTGTGTCTTAAACTAGTTGGAGTTTTGTTAGGCGTTTGTAAAGTTTTGTTATTGTAGTTTTTATACTCCGATGGTAACCTTGAATCGTCTTTAGGTATTGACAGACTCCTAGCTCTTGCCTTCTGCATTAGCTCTATAATTTCTTTACTAGTTTGACTTATTTCTGTATCATTTAATACATTAACCCTGTTTCTATTGTTCTATTAAATGATTGTGAACGATTAACTTTTGGTGACTTATTTTTCAAAAACCGCCGTGGTGTCGGGACAACTTTACGCTTGGGGACGTTGTCATTTATTCCTTGTTGATATAGTTGATCCTCACTCATTTCACTCTCACTTGTTTTTCTCTGTAAATGTTATTATAAATTAATAAGCATTAATTTCCTTCCACAGACTACAGTTACATTTTAAATTATTTTTCATTTACTTTTCTCAGTAACGTTTTCGTTATATGAAATTAAAATAAAATATTATCAACAAAATAAATATTAAAAATACTAAAATCTTCGCGTATAAACTGACCCCTAAACGTGTTGCAGATTTACTTCTGGCAGGTTTTACAGGTGGTGTTTTACTTTTTGGTTCTTCTTTTAATAATTTACTAGGTACTTGCTTAACAACTGTTGGCTTCATATCTGTTGATGTTTTTCTACTTGGAGTTCTAACAATCCGCTCCCTTATTTCTACCACAGGTTTCTCATCATGAGCCAATTTTTTACTTGGAGTTCTTTCTACTTGAATAACTCTCGTTACCAATTCCCCAGTAGAAGCGGTTGAGTCTACTGACTTAGGAACTTTTGTTTTGTGGACTTTTGTGTTGTCTTTTTCTTCTAAAGCAATAACTTTTTCATTTTTAGATGAAAGTTTTGATTTATTACTTTTTTCCACTGCTTGATTCTCTAAAACTTCATCAGGATAAACTATTTCTTCTAATTTTTTTGGAGTACTTGGTAAAGGATAGGGAAAATTTTTATCTCTTGGTGATGAATTTGCCGTTGCTGGAGGGGACAAAGAGTTTCCCTTTTCATTTATTCGTGTAGTATCAATTGATATTGAACTTCGTCTACCTTTATCTTCATCTTTAGGACTCAGCGTATAATTTGTTGATAAAAGTTTATTTGTCGGATCAATGAAGCTTCCCTTACGCTCTAGGCTAGAAAGTTCTTCTTTATCTGGAATTGCAAAAGGTGATATACTCCTGCGGCGTCGCTCATTAGCTGCTATTACTCTAGCTTCAAGAACTTCATCTCTATCTAAGTCATACACAGGGTCTCTCAAATTTGCTTTTTCTTGAACTAACCGTTTCATTTCTTCATAGGTTTTATCTGCTTCGATTTCTCTTGAATTTTCGTGTGAATGAAGGTCCTCGTCATCTGAAGTTGTCGTATCTTCGTAAGTAACAGGAGTTCGACTGGGTTCTGGTGTTTTTTCTCTTTGTTTTGCAATGTGCCCTTTAATTTTTGACAAATTTCTTCTTTTTCGAATAGACATATACTCTTTTGGCGATTCGCCGTCCATTTTCACTGTTTCTGATCGATCTGGAGTTTTCTAAAATAATCTTCCTGCAGTTTGAGTTTCCGATTCTGCTTTTATAATAGGAACTTTAAAAATATTATATGATCTATCTTCTTCATTCATTACTTGATTTAAAGGTCAAACACAGCACCTGAAATCAAAAAAAATGTAATATAAAGAACCTTTTTTTAGTTAGAGAAGATTACAGTTATATGAACTAAACATCGGATTTTATTTGCAAATAATTTTCAAGTCTTATACTATGATTAGACAAATTTTAATGTGTATGGAGATAATTATTTCAATAAAAATAATAGCCACTAGCGCTAATAATATGAATTATCGTATATAATGTCTTACCTTTTGCAATCGCTGCATGCAGAATATCCAATTTGCCATTGGGATTAACGAAGAGATCTAATAAAAGATTCTATTTTAAACACTAGCACTTCGAACGTAAACAAAGTCTGCATATATAATTTTAGTTCTTTATATACTTCCAGTAAACAACAAAAATAAAAATCTAGCTAAATATTGCGCAGATAACTGAATTTTCGTATAAATAATAAACTAGTGAAATCTCAAATCATTTTGTCGTAACCACGCATGAGAACTGAGCAAGCAAACGACAAACCCGCCGGGCAGAGTTCCAATTTTGAAACAACTATAGCTACATTCTGCCTGGTTAACGCATGTGTGCGCTTAAAATAAAAACATAATATCTAAACATGACACGCCTTTCATACGTTATTGATCATATGATAATCGATATACACAGATATAATAGCTTGGAAAAATTACAAAAAAATGATATTTTTGTCTTAATAAAAGTATATGAAAGATTGTTTACTGCAGCCATAATTCAAATAATTTACGTGGTAGAGCCATGCTGCAGCTATATTAGTAGTATAGTTGTAGCACGAATGGGTCGGCTCGACCGGGAAGGACCACGCTCTCACAGAATACCAGCGTAAAATGGCAGCTTGACACTGCTGTGTTTCGTATGGTGAGTGTAGAGAACCGGAGACCCATTTTACTGGAAAAGAGGCATTCCATCTTAGTCCTCACGGGTGACGACGCATCTGCATTTTGATTCCTTATTGAGGATAAATGTAGATGTCTATGGGTCACAGCAACCACTTACCATCAGGTGGACTGTGTGCTCGTTTGTCACCCTATCCTATAAAAAAAAAATATAAATGTATAACGTCCCGGATTGATGGGGAGAGAATGCCCAAAGACATAAATTCCACCCTTTTGTTATCGACCTTTTTATTAAGATATTTTATACAATCAAGTGTAAATGCCGATGGGTCCGTAGCACAGTGACTTAGCATTTGTTCTGCAGCGTCGCGAACAAATGCTAAGTTAGCTGCTAGGGCTCGGGTTCGAGTCCCACACGAAGCAAGTGTTTGTATACCTTACAAAATATAATTGACCCGGGTCTGGATGAGTGTCCTTATGCAATTTATGAATGTAAAGCATGGAGGCGGTTTTCGTACATAAAGTGTATAAGGCCAGGAGAAACCCTACTCTGGGTAACTTTACTTTAAAAAAAGACAAATAAATAAATAAATAAGCATAACAAAATCCTAATATGAGATGTTATTGAAGTAAAAACATAAACGAGCACACAGTCAATTTAATGAAGTAAGTGCTATAGGTCCATAGACATCCTTATTTAAGAATCGAAATGCAGACTAAGATGGAATGCCAGTAAAAAGTCTCCTGTTATTATAAGTCATTTATATAGTATACTAGCGACCCGCTCGTTTTCGCCTGGGTTAGATCTATTATTGAGTGTTATTATGATTTAAGATAACCACCAACCACACCACAGCATCTACTTACCATCAGGTGGACTGTGTGCTCGTTTGTCAACCTTATTCTATAAAAAAAATCAATAACCGTTGTAGATTTTATATATAATATAAATCAGAACTAGAATAGTGTCAGAACAATCAACAACAAATAAAAATAAATATGATAGCTGAACATTACAAAAACAAGACATTCGGGCAGTTTTGGAAAATATAAATTGAACTATAAGCCGAGCCGTCCTGTGATCGTGGCTGGTGTTTATGAGCCACTTGATATCGCCAATTTTTCCGGTGGCACTTTTAGGTGGACTCTACACTGGGGCCGATGCGGCGGGAGTTTGATGCTGACGTGTGCAGTACAGATCGTAATGTGAAATTCACCGCAATACAATTCAAATTCTATTCTATTCTTCATTCATTTAAAAAATGTATATTTAAATGTCAGATAAGCATAAGTAATGTTCTTTAACTTTTTTTAAATCCACTTGTTAGGGGATTTTCTTATTACTAAGTGAAGCACATTCCAGAGTCGTAAAGCTGTAACAGCGAAGGAGTTTGAGAGAAAACCAATATGTTGAGAGGAAATTTCGAAATAACACACATCAGCATAGTCAAACCTAGGCAGAATAAGGGATTGAATTAGCAATTTTTGTACATGGCAGTAAAATTCATTTTTGGTCTGATTTGACCTTTTTTAACCATTATACTTAACTACTATCCCAACTGATGGTAAGAGGTGATAACGCCCGTAAAGCGCACTGCCTTAACTTAACAAAAGCCTATTCACTCTTGCCTTGAAGACACATACGTTTTAATTGGATGGATAGACACATGCTAGCAAAATATTTCACTCCTCTGCTGTGCGAATTAGGAACATCCAGACAAGCCATTTCGTTCGAATGCGTGCTATGTCGACATAATTTTAAATTTTGCAGTGATGTGTTTAAGTTACAGTTTACTTTTTTTTTATAGGATAAGGGTGACAAACGAGCACACAGTCCACCTGATGGTAAGTGGTTGCTGTGGCCCATAGACATCTACATCTATCCTCGATTACAAATCAAAATGCAGATGCATTCTCACCCCTGAGGACTGAGATGCAATGCTTCGTTTCCAGGAAAAAGAATTACCGGTTCTCTACACTCACCACACGAAACACAGCAGCTTTAAGCTGCTATTTTACGCTGGTATTCTGTGAGAGCGTGGTCCTTCCCCGTTCGAGCCGACCCATTCGTGCTACAACTACAGATAATGTGGTTTGTATGAATGGTGGAACGTAGTCATCCATGAAATTAGAAATGATTTTTTTAATTTCAATAGCCTCAAAAATCATCCTAGTTCGTTTGCTAGGATTTGTGGTCTATCAAATCTAAAGTAATGGTGGGGACGATCTTGAACATGTTCACAGACTGCAGACTTCCCGGAGCACCGGAGTTGCACGTCTACTAATAATATGTTCTTTAACGAGGGTAGTTATTGATATTAAAATTAGTTTTATTCAATGTGTAGTATTCGCATAAATATAATAAATTATTATCCGAGTTTTCTTAAAAGAATGAAGTGCTATTAACGTCACAAATTTTCCCGTTAGTCACTCCAGTTAAGCTTAAAGTGCTTCGACAGTAGTCGAATTTATTTGGTTTTAGAATTAGTTCACATGGGAATTTCCGATAATGTAAAGTCCTTTTTTGATATATGGGAAAGGTCCATACAGCACTTCAGCAACATTCTATTTATAAGCGTTAGTTTTTATTTATTTTTTTATTTATTTAAACTTTCATGCATAAAGTTGTGCATATGGCGGACTTAATGCCATAGGGCATTCTCTCCCAGTCAACTATTAGCCTAAACAGAGATAGGCAAACAAGAGGCGGTGCAGCAGTAATCAAAATAGAAAGGGTTAAGAAAATATTTAAAAAAAACTATTGTATTACATATATACATACAAATATACATATACACACGCATACATACATTTATATACTTAAGTACACACAATATATACATATATAAATATATACATACACAAATACATGCATACATTACATATACATATACACAATACATACTGGGTGTTACAAAACTACCCGTAAAGCCGAAAGGAGGTTAAATAGGGCCTTATAATGAGTCCATTCACAATATTTAAGAACCGTAGTAACGCTGTATAACATACCCCAAAAAAATAAAAAAAAATATTATTATTTTCACTGATGTGTAAACCCTATTTCAGAAAAATTAAAGAGTAAACTACGCAGAATGTACCTACATTTCTACCTAATTCACGGAACGACAAAAAATTTAAAAGACCTAACCTAACGAAACATCCTAAACGAAAACTTACTTTTTCATAATAAACGCCAAATTTACAGAAACAGCTCAAAGTGTGCTCCCCCTTGCTCAATACACAACCTCGCTCGTCGGGATATGGCTTGTGTGACATTTCGCACCATCGTCGGTGTTATTGATGCGAAAACCGATCTAACACGCTGTTACACCTCGGCAACCGTTGGGCAATCGGAGAAATACACTCTTTCCTTCACATATCCCCACAAAAGAAGTCCAAGGTGTGACGTCCGGAGAACGAGCAGGCCAAAGCACTGGTCCCCGCGGCCGATCCATCCTCGCGGAAAGCGAACGTTAAGATGTTCTCGTACGTTGCGAGCAAAATGTGCCGGAGCTCCATCATGCTGAAACACCGTGTTTCTTTGGTTCTCAAAGTAATCCCAGTCAGCCACAGGAAAGTCTTCCATCGCCTCTTCGAATTCCGTTTGTGAAAACGTTAGATAGTTGCTACCGTTCAGACGTGATGGCATAATGACGGGACTGATGACATGCCCGTCATAAAGCCAGCCCACATTCAGCCGCCACTGGTGTTGGAATCTGCCCTGCCGTGAAGCATGTGGATTTACGCGAGCCCAAACGTGATCGTTATGCATATTTGAAAGTCCTGACCTCGTGGATGTTGCCTCGTCCGTCCAAAGAACATAGTTTACGTAATTAGGGTTTTCCTCTAACTGTCTGAGATACCACTCGCAGAAGTTCCTCCTGTATGCAAAATCGGATGGTAAGAACACTTGAGATTTAATGTGATGAAATTGATAAAATTGAAAACAGAAGAGGAGAGACTATACCGCCTTGAGGGACGCCAGTAGATATATCACACCAGTCAGATAGTATATGTTCAGTGCGCACGGCCTGTTGGCGCCCTCGAAGATATGATGTGAACCATTCCTGAGCTGAAGACGAGATATTCAAATGAGAAAGAAGAGCCAACTATATATCATGATCAACAGAATTAAATGCGTTAGAAAAATTAATTAAGATGAGGACGGTCAGTTTGATTTTTGAAAGGATCCTCTCGGATATCTTCCGTCACCTTGAGAAGAGCAGTAGTTGTAGAATGACCAGTGCGGAAACCCGACTGATAAGGGAAAGAATATTATATGAGATAGAAATTGGTCTGAAATTGGATATAGCGCTGCAATCGGTGGATTTAGGAATGGGAATAATAAAGGCTTAACCGCCAGAGAGTTTGGAAAGCACCATTCTTCAGCGAAAAGTTAATGATATGAGTTATCACGGGTAAAACAGCATCCAACACGTGCATAACCATTACCCTACTCACATCATCACAACCAATGGCTTTCGATTTAATAGAAGAAAGGGCTTTGCGTATCTCGCCTTCGTCTACAGGAGAAAAAGTTTTTTTTTTATAGAAATAGGGTGACAAACAAGCATACAGTCCACCTGATGGTAAGTGGTTGCTGTGGCCCATAGACATCTACATCTATCCTCGTTTGTGAATCAAAATGCAGATACGTCAAGTAAAAGGGTCTCCGGTTCTCTACACTCACCATACGAAACACAGCAGCATTAAGCTGCTATTTTACGCTGGTATTCTGTGAGAGCGTGGTCCTTCCCCGGTCGAGCCGACCCACAACATATTGCTTACCCCGTGCTACAACTATATTATAAATATAGCTAAGTTTTTAATTTATAGAACGCGAGAAACCAGAGTTCCCGCCAACACCAATAGAACTGTTCATTACAATTAATGAATTTTAATTCTTAAAATATTTTTTTGCCTTAAATTGACATATCTAATTAAAAATATATTTTTCGTGGACATAGGAAGGCCACCAATACATATTAACAGTGCCGCACTGTGCCTCAGTCCCGCAAAATTCCTCTGATGGAAATGGGCCTCCTCCGTTGTAGAGAGGATTTGCAATAATCGTCACGCTTGACAAGCGGATTGATAATATCGCAGGAACAGACGCCTCGCATTACTGACACTACTCCCAATCGCTGATGTACATATTTTTCGTCTGGCGTAAACAGAATGATTATACCATCGTCTATCGGAAGCTATGCAGTCTTTCTGGCACTTCCCATAGTTGCCTCGACACCTATAAAATGGGGTGATAACAATACATAACACCTAGTCAAGCAAAATTAAAAACTTTTGTAGTCGTTTTCTTTAAAAATCTTTAAAAGCTTGATTTAGTTTTTATGCTTTTCAAATTCCATTACACTTACAGTACTGACCATGAAATTACACAATAGAATATAGGGTACATTTTATAAAGTTTTGGAATGAACGCCTAAAACATAAACAAAAGATTCGGTGCGTAGTGGCGGCGTAAAAGAATCTGCTACGCAATCCCTATCAATGGAAGGCGATAGAGGGAAACTGAAACAGGAGATGGGCAGCAGCATTTATCTGAGCTGAAAATAATTTGAAAAGAAACTGCGTTTGCTAATGCGCATTTTTGGTCCGATCTACACAGAACAAGTTACAGTGTATCTTATTCTTACAACAGTGTGTTTGAGTCTGGATTTAATTTTATTAGTCGTGGGATCCCAAGCAGAAGGTCGCACCCTTGACCATTAATGAATCCTCCTTAGTAAGAATCGATTTCTATTGCAAGTAGTTGTAGTTTATCAGATCTGATACAATGTTGGAGATGATCCCAACATGTTCGCTGCCTGCAGACTTTTCAGAGAATCAGTACAATACTTTAACGCAACGCATGTGCGTGGGTGAGCTAGTGACACTCACAGCTATTGGATATTACAGCTATTATTGCCCATTATTATCATTTTATACTAGTAGGTACTACTTGAATTTTACACATAATGAATATTAGACAAAAAGATCTTTAAAAATATAAGGTCCTTTTTAAATTTATAAATTCATTTAGCTGGTACATTTGAGTTTTGAAAACAGTCATTCATTTGTTTTTCCTCATTATTTTATTCTTTGGCGTCGCTTATTACCGCACAATGGAAAACATGAAATATCGGTATATTTACGAGTACGAGATCTATCGTGGCACCAGTGCTGCAGAAACAGCTCGAAGGATTAATGATGTGTACGGCGCTGGTGTCGCAAAGGAAAGCATGGTAAGTTTTTGGTTTCAACGTTTTCGTTCTGGAAATTTCGACCTTCAGAACCAACCCGTGGACGGCCGGAGACCAAAGTGGAAAATGAAGAATTAAAGGCTATTGTGGAAGTGGGTCCATCACAAAGCACTTCAGAGATAGCTGCAGGCTTCAGGGTAAGTGATAAAACTGTATTAATCCACTTCAAGCAAATCGGAAAGTAAAAACTTGAACGTTGGGTACCTCATGAATTGAGTGAATCGAACTTGCAAACTCGCGTCGACTGCTGTGTTACTTTGCTCAACCGACACAATAATGAAGGATTTTAAATCGAATCATTATTTGTGATGAAAAGTGGATACTGTACGATAATCGGAAGCGCTCGTCGCAATGGCTGAACCCTGGAGACCCAGCCAAATCCTGCCTAAACGAAAATTGCTCAGAAAAAGCTACTTATGAGTGTTTGGTGGACTAGCGCCGGTGTCCTTCACTACAGCTTTCTAAAATCTGGCCAAGCGATTACGGCAGATATCTATTGTCAGCAACTGCAAACCATGAAAGAAGAACTAGCTGCTAAACAACCGAGATTGGTCAATCGCTCTAGGCCACTGCTGCTCCACTCACGACAACGCAAGACCACACACTGCACAACAAACAACCACTAAGTTAGATGAGCTACAATTGGAATGTCTGCGACATCCACCGTACTCCCGGACCTTGTTTCAACAGATTACCATTTTTCCGGAATTTGGACAACTTCCTTCAAGGAAAAAATTCAACTCCGATGCGGCAGACCAAACAGCCTTCAAAGAGTTTATTGATTCTCGCCCCATGTTTTTTTAGTAAAGGGATCAATGAACTACCTATGAGATAGCTAAAGTGCATAGATAACAACGGTGCATACTTTGATTAATTAAATATATTTTACAAAAAAAATTGACTTTATATACCTCCCGTACAAAACGCCAATTTCATATGTAAGGACCTAAACTTTGCCTTGCGTATGTGGACCATGAGAAAGCTTTTGACTCCGTCAAAATTTGGGCGGTGCTGCAGTCCCTTCAGCGATGCTAAGTTGACAGTAGGTATATCGAAATGCTGAAGTGCTTGTACAGTAGGGCTACGATTGCTATCCAAGTACAGAACCAGAGTACGAAACCTATCCAACTGCAGAGAGATGTAAGACAGGGTGACGTTATATACCCAAAACTCTTCACCGCTGCATTGGAAGATGTTTTCAAGCTACTGGACTGGAAAGGATACGTTATTAACATCAATGGCGAGAACATCACTCTCCTTCAATTTACCGACGATATAGTCCTTATGGCAGAATCGATGGAGGACCTAAGCACAACGCTCAATGACCTCAATAGTGCCTCCCAACGGAAAACAAAGATCATCTACGACGTATATCGTTCATGTCACACCTTTGCCGGTAGTTGTTGGGAGCACTAAGCTCGAACTTGTTGACGAGTATGTTTACCTGGGACAAATAGTCCGACTAGGTAAGTCCAACTTGAGAGAGGTTAATAGATGGATTCAACTCGGCTGGGTAGCGTTTGGGAAATTACGAAACATCTTTTCGCCAGGTATACCTAAACTTGAAAACGGGAGTATGCAACCAGTGCGTGTTGCCTTAAGTGTTGACTTATGGATCTAAGACGTAGTCCTTCACTGCTGGCCGTATGAAGAAGCTCAAGGTCGCTCAGCGAGCTATGCTAACTTGCCATCGGGGTTTTTAATGAAAATAATAGGATTTTACTTCCAAGATGAAGGAAAGTTTACCACATAATATAATACACAACACTCAGAGTTATGATTTGCTGCTCTATTTGTGTTGCAAGTTACAAAATTTACGCTAATGGTTCATGGTCATGGTCATGGTTGTCAGAAATCTTTGATTACGTAGTTTACTTAATTTTTAAAGTAAAATGTCTTTATCGACATAGTAGAGAAATTTAGTGTGGTATTTAAAAAAAAATGTCACGTTTTCTTGTAACTTTTTTTGCGTAAGCCTTATGTTCGCGACGGTGAAAAGTGTTTGGAAACAAAGTGATTGAAAAATAATATTAAAAGTATTTGTGACAAACCTAAGTGAAAAGTGCAATAATATAATTTTACAACATGTTTACAACCTTAGTATTATAGTATAGAGCATCGTTTGGTAATAGCTAAGAAAATAACTCTTATTTGTACAAACAAAAAGTCGACCAATCAGAGCGCGACACGTATAGAACATTCTAGAAATTATTAATTAACTGCGTAATATTTAGTCCCGAAAATGATGGAAATAATTTTTATGCTCTAGAAGAATTGTAAACATGGTATTGAATTAGATTAAGGTTTATAGATTAAGGAAATAAAAGAATATTTAGCGTAACGAAACTTATTTCCTATTTATAGTAAAATTAAAGAATTAATGTACCCAAATATTGTGAAAATTTGGGATATTTTGGTTAATAACTTTTTACATTGTTAATATATTAAGAAACCTTTATGGTGTGCTAATAGACAACTGAATTACCGATTTAACAATGTATAGTACATTAGTGTAGGCATTAATCGTGTATAAAATAAATTTTAATTTAAGACAATTGGATAGAGAAAATCTCGAGTCTACCTTATGGCTTCGGGGCCCAGTAACATTGTAGTAGCTGAAGTGACTAGTAGCAGAACCAAGAAGTAGCTGAATATAGAACATAGTGAATAGTAGCTAGCAACATAGTAGCTGATAATAGCAGCTACACAAGTGATAGTAATAGCTAGTTGTACAACATAGTAGCTGATAATAGCAGCTAGTAAACAGTGATAATAAAAGCAGATAGCACTAGTAGTAGTAAGTTACTATCGAACAATTTAAAGAAATAGTCAACTGAAGAAATCGTCTGAAAAATATAGTGACCAACCGATAGTGAACAACCGATATAGAACAACCGTAGTTGACCAACCGTATTCAACAACCGTGGTCAATAACCAATAGTCAGAAGATTTCCGCCGAACAGTTGAGCAGTCGAACCTGTGGCCACTGCCTTGCCATTTGTATTCTATTTCGTGCATTTTGATTTAACCGCAGTCCACAGTACCTCAGCTGCACCCACAAAGACGGCAGTAGAAGTATCCTCCGGAACCTATAGGTGTAGAACGTGAGCGACTCGCGGAGTACTTTCGATAATACTTACTCCCGAGTTTCGGCCGTCCGGCACACCTTATTTAACCTACTTAATACGTAAAATATAAAATTAAAAAAGAATGACATGTAAAGAAGTTTCACTTCGAACATGTGTACATAATTACACGCACATTTTTTTATTTAAATCTTGTCACAATAATTTCTTAGGCAAAAATCAAAAATATATCAAACAAAAATACTCCCGTTTAAAATTAAAAATCAAATTGGTGCAATAATCAGCTTAAGTTCATTGTAGTATAGATCAAAAATGAAACTTGTCACAATCATTTTTAACAAGAATTCGTTTTTTTATTAGACATCATTATCATTTTATTACGATCATGTAAAAAAAAATTGCAATCACCCTAAATATTGTTTTGCCACAATAGTGAAACATTCATAATCATTCAAATGTGACTGTTCTTTGTTCTCATATTATCAACACACTAAGTTGATATTATGAAAATCACTGAGTAGTATATAAATTAATAATATTATTAATACCCAGTAAAATAATATAGATTTCTCTTTTCTTTTTTTCACTTTTGATAAAGATGAATCGATTGATAACTCATTAAAAAAATCGGTCTTATAGGCTGCTACGGTGAAACACCTATACAAATATACATACATAGAATTTCAAGTATGGATTCCTTTCTTTGAATCACCGTCATCGGTTCAAAATAAAGGTTGAAAGTGACAACCCTTGGTTGCAGCAAAGCATAGCAAAGTAACCGTCACATCATGGCATCACTAGTATGGTAACTTTGCCAAATCGGTTTTATAGATATATGCTTAAACCAACATATTAAAAACGAAATATTACATTTACTAACCGTTAATAGTACATTATTACAAAGCTGTAGATAGCTACATTCAGTATTTCAAACAGAATCAACAAAAGTTCTGGAGTACTGAAAAAGGAGTTTACATGACCGGTACAATACCGCGTTAAAATGAAATGCCAAAATTAACTCTCATGTTGCCATATCGAAAACTATGCTGTCAATTAGGTATTAAATTTTCATTCAAAACATGATTTATCTCAAGAAACGTTAAGTTGTCCATGTTAGTCGTAATTTTGTACTGTATAGGTACATTCCAGATGGCAAAGTTAACTTCCATTGGTAAAATTGTCAAACTTGACCATTTTACCAGGTTTTAGTTTAGACAGGCAATTTTCTAAAAACTCATCAATCATGCACATTAGACAGTTATCTCTCCGCTTTGAAATGCTAACCTTACAAGTGATATAATATTTTAGTCACTATGTGTAGTAATTTTACGTACCTATTGTTGTGAAAATTGTTCCTGCATAAAACATCGAATTCCAAAATGTCCACGTCGTCTTTACAGTGTCGTTGTCATTTAGATGCTTCAAACAATCTGAATAGTTGGTTTCATATTCATTTAAATAGTTAACTATAGAGTTGATGATGTCCTGAAATCAAATAATCGTATTAGATATGAAAATTCATAACAAAACAAGATAATTTGTTAATATATCTGAAAAGGAAAAATTAAGATTCATTTTGTATCCATCTATCGTTTACCATCCGCTTAACACCATAAATTAGCCTGTGGCAGTAGCAGTACACGTGGTAATGCCATGTTACATCTATATTATTGTTGTAGTCGGCTAACCGGAGAAGTACCATGTTCTCACGGAATACCAGCGTAAATTAGCAGCTTAATGCTGCTGTATTTCGTATAATGAGTTTAGAGAACCAGTGACCCTTTTTACTGGTAACGGTTTTATAGAATAAGGGTGACCAACGAACACACAATCCACCTGATGATAATTAGAGATTACAACCCTTTTGTTGTCGACATACCACGCAATCCGAATAAAATATTTAGTATTGTCGTCCACATAATGCGTACAACAATACTGGACTGGAATAACTTTTCAGCATCTGTCTTTCCATCCAATCACAATGAAGAAATAAATGAGTGAATACGCTTTTGCTAAGCTGAGTCAATGCGTTTTTCGGCTCCCTTTTCAGCTGCATCATTACTCACCACCTGGACAGTTGGAACAGTATCTAAACACTGACTTATAATAGTTTTAAAATACCATTATGTACTAAAATCCCAATGACTTGCCGTGTGGTGGGGCAGATTTTATGATCTTCAATAAATAGCTGTAAACTAATTTGTATATGACTGACATATTTTTTTTTTATTGATCAAGGGTGACAAACGAGCACATAATTCACCTGATGGTAAGTGAATGCTGTGGCCCATAGACATCTACATTTATCCTCGATTAAGAATCAAAATTCTGATGATGTCCCGAACGTCAGTCTGAGCGAGACTAGAATGACTCTCCAATACCTTAAAAACGGCATGTCCCTGGGCGAGGATGGAATTACAGCGGAGCTTCTGAAAGCAGGTGGAAAACCGGTACTTGAAGTCATTCAGAAACTCTTTCATTCCATCCTCCACTACATACACCGCACTTCAACGGAGGCGTGGAGCAGAAGTGCGGTGGTCTTGTTCTTCAAGAAAGGCGACAATGCTCTCTTGAAGAACTACAGACCGATTTCCCTTCTGAGCCGCATCTATCTGTTGTTTTCGAGATTCATAACGAATCGTCTCGCGGGCAGACACAATGACTCCAGCCTCCCGAACAAGCCGGTTTCCGAAAAGGCTTTAGCACCATAGACCACATACATACCCTTCGGCACAATGTCTTGCGTATGTGGACTATGAGAAAACCTTTGATTCTGACAAAATTTGGGTGATGTTGTAGTCCTTTCAGCGGTGCCAAGTTGACTGTCGGTATATCGAAGTGCTGAAGTGTTTGTACAGTAGGGCTACGATGGCTATCCTAGTACAGGACCAGAGTACGAAACCTATCTAACTACAGAGAGGTGTAAGACAGGGTGACGTTATATCCCCGAAACTCTTCACCACTGCATTGGAAGACGTTTTCAACCTTCTGAACTGGAAAGGATACGCTAATAACATCAATGGTGAGTACATCACTCATTTTCGATTTAACGACGATAATTATAGTGCTTATAGCAGAACCGCTGGAGGACCTAAGCAATATGCTCAATGACTTCAATAGTGCCTCCCAACGGATAGGTCTTAAGATGAACATGGACAAAACAAAGATCATCCGTAACATCCATATCACACCTATGCCAGTAGTTGTTGGGTGCACTAAGCTCGAAGTTATTGATGAGTATATTTACCTGGGACAAATAGTCCGACTAGGTAAGTCCAAATTCGACCGAGAAATCAATTGACGGATTCAACTCGGCTGGGCAGCGTTCAGGAAATTACGACACATCTCGTCAGGTATACCTCAAAGCTTGAAAACGAGATTGTACAACCAGTGCGTGTTGCTAGTGATGACTTATGGATCTGAGATAAGTTTCTTCACTGCTGGCCGTATAAGGAAGCTTAAGGTCACGCAGCAAGCTATGGAGAGGACTATGCTCGCGGTTTCTCTGCGTGATAAACTTAGAAATGATGATATCCGCAGTAGAACTAGAGTGACCGATATAGCCCAAAGGATTAGTAAGCTGAAGTGGCAATGGACCGGCCATATAGCTCGAAGCACCAACAACCGATGGGGAAAAAAGGTTCTCGAATGACAGTCTCGTACCGGCAGGCGAAGTGTAGAGCATCCCCCCACGAAATAGAGTGACGACCTGGTAAGACATGCAGAAAGTCGATGGATGCAGGTAGCTCAAGACCGTGCTTTGAGGCATTCCTTTGGGGAGGCCTATGTCCAGTAGTGGACTTGTGAAGGGCTGTTATGATGATGATGATGATTATGATAAATCAAAATGCAGATAGCACCACTGAGGACTAAGATGGAATGCCTAGTTTCCAGTGAAATGGGTCTCCGGTTCTCTACACTCACCATACGAAACACATATACTGTGAGAGCGTTGTCATACCCCCGTCAAGCCGGCCCATTCGTGCTACAAATATAATGTAGTTGTAGCGTGGCTCTACCACTATAAATTATCCATTCCGTCTTCCGAGTGTGGAATAATCCAAATCCTTCCTTCAATAGAATAAGCGCCATTTCCAGCAGTAAAGACGAATAATCGTGTGCAAGACAAAACTGTATTTAGTTAATTTCTTCTAATCTGGTGTAAGTTTGCAATCATTATGTTAGTCTTTTAAACATGGAGCATTAAACCAGAGGCATTAAGTAATATAAATTATAGATTTCGGCAAAAAAAGTTACCAACAAAGTATAATTCAGATTAAAGTGGCGTCTAAAGTAAATAAATAAAAATAACTTTAAATACTTTTACTTTTTATTAAAAGTTGTTTTTTTACCCTTCCGAGTAGACTAAAGAATATCACAATCTCAATGTCGTCTAAACAGTTACATTAAAAACTTCATCCGCTATTTTGCCACCCTTAGGCTGCGTTTCCACCAGAGATGTGCGAGGATGCATAGCGAGGGATTAGTTTGTTAAGAACCAATAGAATCACTTCATTTACCTAACCTCGCTCAGCGCAGCTCTGGTGGAAACAGCTCAGCAGAGCTAGGTTTTTGTATATACAAAACAAGGGAAGGATGTGTGCGAGTGATGTGTTGCGAAGAATGTATGCGAGAGATGTGTTGCGAGGGATGTGTGCTAGGGAAGGACGCAAGAAGCAGCGGGCAATGGCGCGCACGCTCCGTTCTCACCACACCTCATCCCGCTCGCATCTGAAACGAGCCCGCTACACATCCTCGCACCGCTCAACTGCGGACCGTTTCACAGCGTCGCTACGCATCCTCGCACCGCTCAGCGGCCTAGCACATCTCTGGTGGAAACGCTCACACCGTTCCACAGCCTCGCTACGCATCCTCGCACCACCCAGCCACCTCGCACATCTCTGGTGGAAACGCAGCCTTAGGGTAGGAATATTTTCTCGAAATTTATATGGAACCACCCCTGAAGTATAAATGAAATCATCGTCCTTTTTTGTAGCCGCTTAAAAACAAAGGTACACGAAAGAGTGTCACTTTTGCAATAAATTTTAATTACCTGTTCATACTAAAAATATGTTTGAAAACACACTGTCCTCAAGCCTTTTAATTTCCAGAGAATTCCATTACATTTTCCAGTTCAAAGAATGTGACAACTCGTATAAGTTATACTAACTGTCGCATTTTTTGAAAGGCCTATTCCAGTGGTGGACAAAGGGCTTTTAATGTTTATAATGCGGATTGTTTTTAGTGTATGTTCAATTGTGTGACCTTATTTTTATCTTTTCGCGATGTAACGTAAAATTAGAATAGCGAAAAGTGGAATGCGACAGACGAGTAGTATAATAATTATAGGCCGAGTATGAGAAACAAATAATATTAAAATATGCCTAATTTATGTCAAGTCCAAAAATGTATACAATTGATTCATAAATAATTATTTATTCAATAAAAACATTACTAATTCATCTTAAGAAAAAGACGCCATGTTGCTCTTAACAACCCAAATTGATAAAACGTATTTATATTTATTAACTTATTTATTTCATTATCTGCCCTACTTATTTATTTTAAACACAGTGGTCTCAATTCTAAAAATATTCCATCACGAGAGTTTTGATAGCGAACATAGCGGGAAGTTCCAGGGATGGCCTGCAGGGTCAACCAAGTTTTTTTAATAATAAGCGCCACAAGCGAGCACACAGTCCACCTGATGGTAATTGGGTGCTGCGTCCCATAGATATCTACATCTATCCTCGATCAACAATCAAAATGCAGATGCGTTGTTACCCCTGAGGACTAAGATGGAATACCTCGTTACCAGTAAAAAGGGTCTCGGGTTCTCTACACTCACCATACGAAACACAGCAGCATTAAGTTGCCATTTGACGTTGGTACTACCCCGATTGAGCAGACCCAAGCTATGGAGGTGAAGCTTAGGTTGGTCATGAACAATGAAATTCAAGATTAACTGTATTATTGACTTAATTTAAAACAATTGTATCTTTCTTACAAAAGTCAGTTAATACAAAAGTACTTACCTCAAACTTTGTTTTATTACGTAATGAAATATCGTAAATAGTTACTGCGGCTTCCCTCCGGATTTGTGATAGCCTTTTATCATATTTCGCCTCGTTGGAAGCTGAAATAACAAGAATACGAATTTCAATCATACAATGAAAAGGAAAATAATAATATCGAAGATATAAGATGGAAAGCTACAAGTGTGTGATGCTGGTTATGGTACGGATATGCGCGCTGACATGGGTCTAATCAATTTAATCATAATAAAAAGATCAGTGAATCGTGTACCAATACTACTCGTATATATCATGTACATGATACTTCTCTATATTATATAAAAATCAATTGCTGTCCGTTAGTCTCGGTGAAACTTAAAAACTGCTCGACCGATTTTCATAAAAATTTGTGTGTGTTTGAATAAGTAGATGGTTTAGATTCACATTTGAACCCGGTAGCTGGCGCTGTTGTCGAGATCCAGAAATCACCCGTGCGAAGCCGGGGCGGATCGCTAGTATACAATAAATATTGTAGACCAGGAGGCCCATTAATCAGATTCTTTTCATGTGCTACTGCGAGAGTGGCTGCAGCATGGTTCTTCTTTTTCTTCATCAGCCCGTATAAGAAAACTACTGGACATGGGCCTCTCCACTCTCATTGTAGGGAGGTTTTGTCTTAATCCTCACGCTTTACAGACGGATTGACTATCGCAGTAACAGACGTCGACGTACCCTTGACGATACTGTCCCACACCAATCTCATAATTTGGGCATGGTTCTAGCACATCATACATAGCTAGCAAATTATTTCGGTGACATTGTGCTTTGAGAGTGTTTTATTTGGATAATTGAAATTCATTCATTTATTCATTACAGCTTATATGAAGTCCACTACTGAACATACACCCCCCACTTAGATTGTTCTAAAGAGGGGATTTCGCCATAGTTACCACGTAGGGTTGGCAACCGCAGTTTTTTTTCTATTTTCAGTTATTATCAGGAAGATTCGCCTCCTGTTTCAGTTACCCTATGTTGCCTCTAACGACATTCTCTTTATGATATAATTGAAATTGGTAGCACGATAAATAAATTGTGTATATCATTTACTTGATACATTTTCATTTAATTTAGGTCCCCATTTGTCTAAAAGTCCTGTGACAAAAAATCCCTTATAATATTTCTAGTCCTTTTCAATATTTTTCAAAGATATTCATACTTTCTTCTACACATTTGACAACGCCAAGAAATAAACATAAATAAAATACACAAATAAAAGACGGAAATGAAATAAATGAGCTAAATTCTAGTGTTTTCCTGCAGTACAAAGAGATTCGTAGTAAGCGCTTTCCACAAAGCTGCACGTCTGAAAATAAGAAAAGTATGACACACTAACCCAATTTCTCTCAAGTAAATACGGGCGTTGAGATATTTTTGACATAACAAAGGGTATAAATTTGAATACCACTATTAACTATACAGATTTCCTTCAGAACTTATTCTACATCAAATAACTTTTTCATTGCTAGTCGGATGAGAAACCTCAAAGCCATTCAGTGAGCTATTGAAGGGACTACGCACAGAGTTTTTCCGCGTGATTAAATTCGTAACGATAATATGTTGTATCGGTAGGTTTTTTATAGTAGTAAGGGCGATTACTAGCACCCAATCCACCTGATGGTATGGGGATGCTATGTTCCATCATAGGTATTTACTTGTATCGAGTTAAAAGAAATTAAACTCGATGGATTGATGAAATATGAGAAAAATAATACCTCCTTTTAAAGCTTAGAAAACTATTCAACCGCAGTTAAAAAAATCGCAGTGAAAGAAATGGTATCATAAACGCTCTGTTCAGACACATTAATAACGGCCAAATAGTTAAACGTTTTTTCATTTAAAAGATAGTAATTATAAACATGTATGCACACAAGTATTACTGTCATTCAAGATCTATTTCATTGTATAATAGCATCAGGTGCAATAAGTTGTGAACCTAAAATCTATTGAAAATTATTAACCAAATGATATTTTGTATAGACCAACTAAGCCCAAATACCCGATGCTGTGGTCTCACAGAAAATACGCACCGAGATTGTACTGTTGAAGTCATTTCTGAGTGGGATCCTTTTCGCAGAAACGCAACCCGATAAAACGTACCAGACATTTACGAAAGTTATACGCATTAGTTAAAACTATTTTATATTTTATTAATTTTTGAAGTATTTTATTAATCTTTGTTATTGCTTTTTAAACAGATTTTAAAAAATATTTCAATCTTTTATATTCTTTTACTTTTTTCTTATTTTTCTTCGTACAATCAATTTAATATTTTTTTCATATTTCTTTTTTTAACTTTTTTATGTTCTTTGGAATAACCACGCAGAAAGTTTGCGAAAAAATATTTAATTCGTACCTATAAAACCATGACTTGTTATAATTTATTTTGAAAATACGATTATTTAAAAGTAAAACTATGAATGTTCCAATTTCAAATTTCGCTCCACATATTTTATAAGTTAAACTAAAATATTATCACGTTTCATTGAAAAATTCAGATTCAGATTCAGTGCATATTGCGCATTACATCGGTAAGCATTCAAGAGATTTTATACGATCATCACACAGCATCAACGATGCTCAGAAGCGGGTTCGAGTGGAGAGTTGCCGTGACATGATTATTAAATTTGAAGCAGGCCCTTCTCGGCGTATTTTTGACATTATGTATATATATGTTTGTTTGTAAAAGGTCTTGTTTTTATCAATACGATCCAGAAACAAACCGCCAGCCGATAGTCTGGCTTTTTCAATAGCCTACCAATGTCAAGCGATCTAGAAGCGCATGGAAAATTTTGATCGCTATTTTTTCACATTGACGAGAAATCTAATATGTTGTGTCAATTCCTTTACAAAATCAATGTAACATCAACGCCAAACGATATACTACCAAATGCTTGTCAGAAGTGTTCATTGCTGTGAGCAACGAGCGAATAAATAAGGAGCTCCGCTGGCTTTTGCTTCACCATGACAACGCCGCCTTGCTCTTAGTGCTCAAAACAAGGAAATCTCAAGACAGCACACTGGTTAAGCTTTTGAGTCACCTTTAAGTCCTTGATTTGGACCATGTCATTTTTTTAAGCCCCTTAAACAAAAATCAACTGAAAGGAATAGCAGCATTCGACAATGTTTTGATTTAGGCGCATAAAACTTTTACAGAAATACTGGTGGTGAGTAATTTGAAATGATTTAATAATCAAAACTTTAACCATAGAACATTTTGTTCCACAAAACTTTCTGACTGGCCCACGCATATATTATACTGCTACTGTTACGGGGTCATTTGAAGACATTTAATATTATTGGGTACCAAGATAAAATGTCGCCAACCCGCCTGCCAAGATTAGCAACTATGGCAAAATTCCCCCTATAAGGAAATCTTTGGTGGAGACCTATGTTCAGCAGTGCACTTTTGATACCCTGTAATGAATGAAAAAATAAAATGATGACTCTCAAGGCAGTGAAATAAAAAAAATATGTATGCTATTTATTTATTTGGTAATAGAGAATTTGTGTAATTTCCTGGTGCAACCTGATTTTGTTGCTGAGGTGTATGTTCAAGGACATCTAGTTAAATCCTGTCGGGCTTAGAATAAAAGCTATTTCGTCCTAAATGGGGTTCCTGGTTTAACTGGTGACGACAGGTGATAAATTAATTCCACTATAGTCACTATACTACTAAACTACAAGAAAAACATAAAGTGAAATTCAAGCAATTAACAAAGCAGATTTTTCTAGGAAAAGTTTCTAAGCTCATTGAAGAAGAAAGCAGTATTCGTATAAGAAAAAGGTTTATTTATTCGCTTCCTATCAAATAAACGCGACATAATGCCACCTATTGGTCGTTCTCAACAAATTTTTATTTATTGACATAGTGGAAGTTCACCAAATTCATCGGTAGATGGCATGTCATGAGTACAATTTAAAAATTAATTTATTTGTGTCACTTAACGCTTTATTTTAATTTAACAAAATATAAAAATAATCTTTAATAAAATATAACAAGATTACAAAACAAGGACAATTTTAAAAATTCGTTACATCATGATTTTTGATAATACTATTCCCCGTGAAGCGAATATTTAATGCGTATTTAAATAAATCCTTTCTCATTATTTTTTAAAATTTAAAATGCTACTGGTTTTATAAGGCATTAGTTCATCTGACTGGAGGAGGCCTACGTTCATCAGTGGACTTGAGATGGATCGCAATGATAACGGCAACGATAATGATGATAAAAATCGAAATATTAATTTACTGATGATGATTTTTAAAAACAAAGACATACTAACCATGACCAAGTTATCAACAATGTCTTAATTTTCCATATTTGGCGTAAATAAACTTGAAATATAATATTTGGTTTAGATAGAATAACTTTGAGCCGACATTTCCACATAGTTGTATACACGAGTAACGAGCATCAGTAAATCTAAACCAGTCCAAAATAATTAACATATTTGCGTATTATGTAGGCATAGGAAGAGAAATATTATATAAGGAGAAATAGGGCGGTGGCCCTAGGAGATAGCGGTTAATGGCCGAATTTTCCAAATCTATTTGTAATTGTTTTTTTTTTATCATAATGTCCTTTGTTATTTTGAATAATAAAAAGAAATTGTCCTTTGTTTTTTTTTTCAATAAATAAATAAATAAAATGAAAAGCATTTGAAAAACTAAAGACAAATCCTTTTATTAATGGTGATGTGATATAAAATAATAATGTCCTCCAGATAGAATTTAGGTCACGGCGTCGAGTCTCAACGGATACTAGCCATTTGCGCAGAACCCGATTATAGTGCCCGAGTGTATGCGCAAGCACAGGTGCACTCTCTATTCCCTCACTCTCAGAGTCCGATGGGACAGCAAACCGACACGACCGGACAGGGATCAGGCGCAGAACCAACGGCTTTTACGTGCTTTCCGAGGCCGTAAAAGCCGTTACTTTCTGACTCCGGGCTGCTACTAATAATTTCTTGGCAAGAAAACCCAATAACTGATATTGGTCCGAACTGCGATTCGAACCTGGGACCTCATGATTAGAAACCCCGATTACGACCACGAGACCAACGAGGCAGTCATATAAAATTCTATAGAAAACTAAATAATACGAAAAGAACTGTGTAATATTACGTGTTACAATTTCTATTTGATGAATCACCTTAAACCTGTCTTTTATAAAAAATATACTACAAAAATGAAAATATTGCACATCCTTATATGCAACAGAGGAAAAATTTTATTTTCGACGTATGAATTTGTCGTCTCATGTGTGTGGGAAGAGGCAACAAAGGGAAATGAAACAGGATATGGGCAGCAGCATCTTTCTCATAACAACTCAAAATAATTTAAAAAAACTGCGGTGTTGATCCACCTGCCAAGCATGGTAACTATAGCAAATATCCCTTCTATGAGGCAATCTATGGGGAAGGGCTATGTTAAACAGTGGACTTTTGATGGACTGTAATGTATTTAAATAAATGAATGTGTTTATTTTATAATCTGTTTTTTTTATATAATTCCGTATATTACTATTGCAATTTTATTTTCTCTACGCTAGTTGCATTTAAAATTGCCTTATGTAAGCGACAACATGCCAGGGAAACAAATAGTGAAACTTTTAGTTCATCCAGATCTAAAAAAATAATAGTGTTAAAATAATACTTATTGTCGTACATATCGCCCATCACTAGTGTCATGTCCAACTGACAGGTGTCAGGAACGTATACTCTCGGCGGCCATACTATTAATTGTGACAGATGGAATTTATTATTCGCTGCAATATAAGCTCTATTTCTCAATTGATAAAGATGTGATTACATTGTTACAGCTTATTTATACTAACTACTACTACAATCGATAAATTTTCATTGGATATCCACAGTATATGATGCCTACGCGATTGACCAAGCATCATATTTGTGATAGAATTGTGTACCACGCGTGGACACGTGATTTAATCTTAGAAAAGATTTCTGAACTTGATACGATAATTTAGTACTTAAAGTCAAGTTGCTATTGAGTTGCACAATTTAATTTTATCCGTGCCACCTTTCATAATTAATATTTCCAATTAAATAAAAAAATTTGTTTAATAATTAAGTTAGATAAATAACAGTTTTATTGATGTGGTTGTAAATCTTTCAAATTTTTACGTTGCAGCGTCATTTTTTTTTTATAGGATAGGGTGCAAACGAGCACACAGTCACACACCTGATGGTAAGTGGCTGCTGTGGCCCATAGACATCTACATCTATCCTTGTTTGCGAATCAAAATGCAGATGCGTTGTCACCCGTGAGGACTAAGATGGAATGCCTCTTTTCCAGTAATAAGGGTCTCCGGTTCTCTACACTCACCATACGAAACACAGCAGCGTTAAGCTGCTATTTTACGCTGGTATTCTGTGAGAGCGTGGTCTTTCCCCGGCCGAGCCGACCCATTCGTGCTACAATTATACTACTAATATAGCTGCAGCATGGCTCTACCACGTATACAGATATATCATAGCTGCAGCAGGAATTGGCAGCATTGACTGAGGTAGGACCACGCTCTCACTTTTTATGGTAAGTGTAGAGAACTGGAGACCCTTTTTACTGGTAACTCACATTCCATATTAGTCCTCAGAGGTGAAAATGCATCTGCATTTTGATTCTTAATCGAGGATAGATGTAGATGTCTATAGGCCAATAAAATATGGGTCAATAAAGGGTAAAGCTCGATGCAAAGCATTGAGAAAGTAATTAAATATTATTTTCTTGTCATATTATTTAAAGAAAACAAAGGGACATGACAGATTTGGAGAAAAATGGTACATTTATCCTCACAATCCTAGAAATCCTAAAAAAATACTTGTAAAATTAAAACGAACGAAAGGAAAAGCGCGTTGAAGTAATATGTAAGAAAAAATAAAAGTAAATTAAAGTTTACTTAACTTCGTATCTCCTTAATAAAACATACGGATTCTTAATTATTTTAAGTTCAAATTGAATGGAAGCCATTTCAATTTACTTAAAAAGTTAATCCCGCAATTTGAATAGGTTTTAAATTAAAACACAATCCTCATTTTTCAACAAAGCTTCTCTTTGTCTCCTTGTAGTATTGCTACAAAGCAACGGTCAGAGATTTACTTATACATAATATAGACTTTTATGAATTTTCAATAGATCAATCGTTGGAATATGTTTTTTTTTGTTTTGATATGATATATTTTGTTTTCTACAATACAATAATAATAATAATAAATTATATATTTATACAGCCCAACTAGATGAGAAAATTATACATACCACAAAAATAATAATTTTATTGCTTAAAACAATACAATTTAAACTAAATGGTGACAGTAGTCCCCCTTTTAAGCTATGGAGCCTGTGTCAGGGGGCACCGCTCTTCCTTAAGTTTACAATTATCACTGACAGTTTTAAAGCAGTTCAACAATAAAACTAAAACTTTAGTCAAACTTTACACAGTTCATATATAAAAGATTTAAGTGTTGAATGTGCACTAGCCATATGACTGCTTCTTGCTTCTGTTTCCTCATAGTTTTTCGTTTCTAACCATTTTTGCAAAAGCCTTTTACATTCAAGGTATGTTTCACCATATATATTTAGGTATTTGTTAATACTTTTATAAAGATACGCCGAACGAATATACTGCATGGTAGCAAAAGTAGTGTTTGATTTCGGGACATCTATTATTATCTGCCTTCTTTTTGTAGCCTTAACTGGATCATATATAATAGTTCTATGCTTTTTGAGGATAGTTTGTGATATATATAGTTTCCTAACTGAAAGGAGTCGACTACTTTGGTATAGTTTCTCAGTCGAGAATCTTCGCTCTTTGAAAAACATAACCTTTATGAGGCTGCGCCGAGCGTGTTTTAGCAACTCCACCCCATATAGGTATGCAGTATATAAGTATTGACTGTACCAGAGATATCTAAATATCCCTGAGAAGACTTCTATTCATATCTCCTGGCTTTGTATCTGCTCTTGGCACTACATGTCGCAATGTCTTGAAAATCCATTTAAGTTTTCTTATTCTTTGCGTGACGTGTTCAAGATGTGTGCACCAATACAGTCTTTGGTCTAATAATACACACAAGTATTTTACTTCTTCTACTTTATGCATAGTAGGACAATGGCAATTTTGTCTATCTGTTGTTTGTTTTACTGTTACATTTATGTATCTTTACCTCAAAATGATCAGGCTAAGTGTTGTTGTTAATGCTAAAACAAAAAAAAAATACAATACAATAAATTAAATATATTATAATATTGTATTAGGTGTTATATGTGGCTTATTTTCATTGTCGACGAAAATATTTATATGTAATAAAAATATAATATTATGAGTTTTGACACTGAAAACTATTTTTGTAAAAAAATTAAATTATTATTTTTATTCAAAAGTTTTGCATATACTATTTTAATATTCAAACAATGAAACAGATATGTAAAAAACCAACGAAATACGCATTGAATATTAGAATAGAGTACCTACTTGACTGTGATGTGACAGTGATAAAGAATATAGTCAAGCTTGAAATAAAGCTTAGTTGGTAAATAAACCTATTATCAATTTTATTGATTAAATATTATGCCAAGCCTAAAATAATAATTCAGATGGCGAAATAGAAAAGTTTTGTTAAGAAACATTTAGCCAAAATCCCACCTAATATTACGTGTTAATAAAATACTAACTTTTTTTAAATTAGGGTCTTATGAATATAATTTCGTGGACTTATTGTGACGCCTGGGACAGCGCTAACAGGCCTAACTGCTCCACAACCCTCCTAGAAATAAAAGTAGGCCTGAGCCCAGTTGTGGGGCATACGAGTACATATTATGTATATCGCCAGTTACTTTTATGCAGTTAAAACACTATACTTTTGATAGATATTTTTAATTTTCTTTCTTTATGTATAGTTTTCATAATATTACTTAAAATGACCAAAATAAATATTTTGTTGTTGTTTATTATGCCTGTATGTACTGCTCAGTTTATGTAAATAAGGAATTGGAAAACTATTTTGGACTTTCCATAATAAGGATTATTAGATAGATTATTTTTAAATATTAATCAAAAGGTTCCGTAAAATACTGTTACCAATTAAACTTATTTTCTAAATATTATAATTATAATTTTGTCTCACCCACATTTTGAAAATGACGCAAGTTGCTCGAATCTTTTGATTTCAAAGTATTTGCTTTGACATTTTGCGTATCTCAACACTCATTTTTTTATTATTCACACTAGCAATAGCTACTTTAGAGTTTCATAATTTAAGCCTAATAGCTATATTAATGAACCATGTATATTATAGCTAAAACGCTTCAATCATTATTCAAATTCAGTACACGTTTAGATAATAAAAATTTATTACGGCACCTACATTTCGTAACACGCTGCGTTCGTTTTACGACAGTCATATATACCGAAAAGAAACAAAATGTTTCAAAGATATGTGAAGTCCACCAATTGGTGCAGCGGGACGGACATCCCACGGAGTCCCAGCACTGGGACGTGCGACGAACCTCTCATAGTAATAAGTTATGTTTAATAACTTTATTGAAATTGAAAATAAATAATATTAATGTTCTTCAGAATGAACAACATATTATACACATTTTTCTTATCGACTTTTTTTAATTGATTTGAATTAAAATGAGAAACGAATTTTTAATTTATTTAAAAACTTAATTTTATAACACCAAACATAACACGATTTTACGCAACTATATATATGTCTATACATATTTGATGAACATAGGCTGTTTTAATAAAAAGCTTTCTGGTCTACTCTTATCATCGCCGTATTTGTTTTAACATCAAGACATGCAGGTCAACACCATACTTTATGCCGCTATTTTATTGCTAGATGTTCCTCCCCCGATGAAGTCGTTCTTTTTATGATGTAGCCAGTGTATACAGCTACAGTGTGTTCTACTTAAAATAATTTAAAGAAACACGTCCACAGAAAAATCAGGGTTGATTAGAAACGGGGGTTAAGCGCGGGCTACAAAGAAAAGATGCGCAACCTGTACAATCATTCTCCGACCGCACCATGACTCTCAACTTTTTGGGCGAAACGTTAGACATGCCATAAAAATCCATTGCTGGACTTTAACCTCACCCGTTGTGGGATGGATTTGCCTTAATCATCACGCTTGGCAGGTGGCTTAACGATCAGTCGTATTGCAACTTTGACACTGCTTCTCATCACCGGGCCGGTGATTTTACATCTATTGGAAGCCATTAGGTATTTTTGGTACTTTCCGTAGCCAACTCTTACGACACCTATGGGACAAAATGGGGTCACGGATTTTTTACGCCAACGTGTGACGCAGGTATGTGACAGCGTGTGTTAGCTATATATTATTTTATTGTTTTAAATTATTATATTTATAGATTCATCATCAAAATTACTTTCCCAAGAAATGGCACAAAGTACGGTCCTGCACCCTACATCCACCGAACACCTGCATCTCTTATAAGGTCGTGTCTCTGTCTAGTGGTAAGCCGCTCTACAATTCACTTACCGGTACAAGGCTGCCACTCGAGAACCTTTCTTCCCCATGATAGTCCTATTGCCTCCTCAACTTAAAGATTTATTGGGTTATATCGGTTACAACGAATATTTAGAGATGATTCTCGTTAATGGCGTTAAGAAATATACTTTAATTTCAAAACTGTTGAATTATTTTGCTGAAAGATCAAATAACACTTAACTTTAATTTCGAGACTGTTATAAAAAACTTAGGTTCATCATAAATTATCAAACAGAATGAATGAAAACGAATTCTTTGTTTAAAAATCGTTTCTTTTTTCTAAAGGACAAAGCTAAATTATCATTTTATATTTAAGAATGTTAGAGATTTATCATTCATTCTCTTGAATTTTATTAAATATTCAAGAGAATGAAAAATAAATAGTAATGTTCAAGGGATTTTCTTTTACGTTGTATAGTGTCGTCTTGACAAATTTCATGTAAAGCAAAGATAATTGACGTAAAATTTAAATTAATAGTCAATAACTTTGCGGAATTTTTGAACGGTTTTTAAGTTTTTTTTTTAAATTCTTGAATTTTTGTTACCACCTTCTACTCGGGGCTCAAAGCAATCTCATCCATTGGGTATGACCACTCTTGAAATCACCCGGATGGTTTTGCGGCCTCCTACAAGTGACGCTATAACCATCCCGTGTTTAAACCAAAACGCCAATCCACTACGCTTTCTGCGTGCAAGTAAAAGTCTCGCTGATATTACAATCTTAAACGCTCGGCTCGGTATCTGTCTGTCACAGGTGACTTTTTTAATATTAAAAAAGGTACATCTTACATCTATTATATCTTTTTGAAGTCCAAAGTCTGAGTATAGGCCTACTATCATTAATTTATAAAAGGGTTATGGATCAGTTCGACCGCCGCGTTCATTACGTTTTAACGGACTTTACATACCCTCGAAATATTTTATATCTCAGACCTGCACGTTTCCGAAGCTGTTTTCATTTACTGCCAAACACGTAGTAAATAAGCACTTAAAGTTGCAATTTAAAAATTCATTGGGTGCAGGCGGGAATAGTCTATTTTCTGTTAACCAGTTGGCTTTTATAGCTTCATCGGACTCATGACTAAACTATGGGAAACTGATGATGATGATGATGATGATGATACTGATAATACCCGAACGTTAGTTTTTCGTTACAGTATTCACCTAAACGCAAATAAGTGTACATATGAATTTTCGAACTCGTGCCCGAGGCGTACCATTAAACTTAGCAAGTACTCAGCTCCGGAGCTAACACGGCTCTAAAGAGCGTATGTAACAATTTTAACTATAACACAAAGATAGTGTATATGACTCAATTTTATAAGTAAATATAAATTAAAAGTTTTAATCCACCCGTAAAAAGAGATTACACTTTTATGGACACTGATATAAAAATGTTGTTTTTTCTTATGGGTAGATTTTTATTAAAATTTATTTCTAAAAAAGTGCAACAAGTTTGAGTTAAAATATTCAATTTAAAAGATTTTATATAATTTTAAAAAAAACAAGTGTACAGAGCAGTGGTAGTACACTCCTCTTTACACTTCTGAGATCGATTCTGAATAGACATTTCTACATAGATGAAGATTTTATAGGTTCTTGCACAATATTGAGGCATCCTTCGACTTTTGCTATTCTTAGCTCACAGTTCTGATAATGATAAAATTTCATGCACACATAGCTTCTTTTAAAATGTCTCACACGATATGTTATATTGGTTTAGGACAGGGCTGCAAGCTAAAAATAGCAATCATATAAAAAGGGTTAATGTTGCTCAAAACTTTAAAAAATTGTTATAAGTATATTGCTCTATTTCAAACGTTGAATCATTTTGTATAAATCTGTGCTACACACTAGAAGTGACTGAATTCATAAACGTTTTCCTGCCTCATCGTCCCTTCAACGTTCGCTAGATGGCGTCTTCCGTTGTGGGGAGGATTTGCATTAATTTCCACGCTTGGCAGATGAATTGACGGTCGCAGTACCAAACTTCTTGTACCTTTGACGCTGCTCCCCGTCACCAGTCTAGGTATTTTATATATTTCCAGTATTTAAAATTTCTTCAACTTTTCATAAAATTTGCACATCATCATCATCATTACAGCCCTGCACAAATCCACTGCTGAACATAGGCCTCCCCCAAGGAATGTCACAAAGCACGATCCAGAACCACCTGCATCTATCGACTTCCTGCATGTCTTACCAGGTCGTCACTCCATCTAGTGAGGGGCAGCCCTACACTTCGCCTACCAGTACGAGACTGCCACACGAGAACGTTAATACGCTTAAGACTGAATTCCAATACAATAATTTGTAAAAATTCTCACATTATTATCACCTCTAAGAACTGCTATACTCGTACTACCGTATTACTCGTTACCCGTAATTGGATGTCCAGTCTGTACTCGTCACTCAAACGAAACAGCAGCATAACAAGCACAGAAATTCTTTATAAATACAAATTACGTAGTTCTTTTACATCGGAAAGAGTTTTTCTTTAAAATGTATTTCATAATATAATGCATACTAAATTAATACGTATAGTTGGTATTTTTTAATTATTTTTTAAAATTGAAGTTACAAACGTCTAAGTTCGTTGTGATGGTAAGTGGCTACTGCAGTCCATAGCCCTACCAGTCCACTGCTGAACATAGGCCTCCCCATAGATTGCCTCATAGGGGATATATGCCATAATTGCTAGCATTTTATTATATGAGTTGTTATAAGGAAGATGCTGCTGCCATCTCCTGTTTTATTTTCCTTAGTCGCCTCTCATGAACCCACATGGTCTATGATACTAAAGCCTCTTTGAAACAGGCTTTTCGAGAGGCTATGGGGTAGTAGATACTCTTACACCACCACTACTCGGTACAGTCATAAACACCTGCATCTGAATACAAATTAAGAAGGCTACAGGAACGTTGTTATGTTACCTTTGAGGACTAAGATAGAAAGTCTCACGGCCTGTAATTAACCTGGCTCTCAAATACCAAGAGCGAATTGAATTCGGGTTGTTCGTCTACTATGTAATTTAAAACGAGCGCCCATTGACCTAACTCCGGCACTATTTCATCGTTGAATTCGATATTCAAAAAAAAAACGTTAATTTTTATTAGAAATTCTATTAATATAACAAAAATCATTATCATTATAAGACTCTACAAAATAAAGTTATAATTGTTTACTTAATACATTTTAACAATCTCAAATTGAAAATATATTTTTTTTATGAAATTGAAAAGAATGGTTTACCACTTCAACGTATGTATTGGTGCTGTGGGTACAGGTGGCAAGTATTATGGCGATATTGTGCATTAAGACGTGGTAACTGCATACTCTTTGGTGCGTTCTACTATCCACTGTACTTAAGGATGTAGTAGAATATATATGTAAATAAAAGATATGCACGTCTGACCCATTAATATGGTGATGCTTTAAATTGTATAATATAGTCAAGGACCTTTAAAGTAACATATTATGTAAGTACATAACGAAGAATTTATGTATTTGAATGAATTAATTTTCTACATTGTTTCATAAAACTTGGTTGTGTAATATGTTAGTTACACTCTCTATAAATACATCTTATGCAACAACATCTTTGGATTTCTTCTTTGGAAGGGCTAAAAGCAACAGACCAAAAAGAATCAATTCAGATTCAATGACGTTCGGTCATTAAAATCAAAATAAAAAAGAACACGTCTAGTCCGACAGACCTGCAAGTATCGGCAGCGAGGAGGCTGCCGGTACTACGCGACGTTATCGCTGACACGAAGCTGCAACGACACCAATTCTAGGCCACGACACCGCCATTCACGTCGTAGTTTAAGTATCGTTCATTTGAAAGAGCTCATAAACAGATCCGATACTAGGCGACAGAACGCCGGTTACGTCATAAATAGATTATTATTCGCCCTGATGCGCTCCTAAATGTTTATTAAAATAGGTATCTGAAACATAACATGCGCAATAACCTTGGCAAGTCTTGATTTTGCCAGCTTTCTTACAGACCTAACAACTGAAGAGAAATGAGTGGATGCCGTTCGACGAAAGAGCTGATTTCCGGATCTCTGAAAACAATCTGTTCTAAGAATTTTGTACGAACATCTTTCAATTTAAGCAAAAAAAGACAAAATTTACGTTTTTATATTTGAATTTTAGCTGAATTTTCAACTTCGGTATTTATAATTCAAAGCAAAAATTTTTACTTTTTCACTATTCAACTTCGATGATTACTTCTAGACTTTACTTTGAAATGAAAATTAATTATCTAAATCTAATTAAATAATTTGCAAAGTACAATTTTATTAACTTAATTTTGTACAAAAGACGAGTTATACTATGCTAACAGGTCGGGGAAAAAGTTTCTTCGTATTTTCGTATGATCTCTGGCAAAGACTTTGGAGCCTTGGTTCCGCTCGATCGCTTTTCAATACAAGCTGTATTAGAGTTGCGTAAGTCCCGCCGCATGCATTTGGAGATCTGTCTGTTCAGTTGCCTGTATGTTGTCAAATCTGTTGAAGACTGCAGCTTCATTTCCCGTCTAACAGCCATGAGATTAAGAGTGTGATCGGAGAGTTTTTGTGTTCTTCTGCCGTGGGTCTTGCAGTACTTAGCTGACTTGTTTTCTAGGCACTGAAAACGGTTTTGTAACTCGCGCTGAAAGGTTTCGGGACTTTGGATCAGAGCACGAGGGGGACGGAGCGTTGACTTCATTAGACGAGACCTCTCCAACTTAACTTTTAGGTTCAGTGTGCCTCTAACCATCCGGTGATCGCTACCAGTTTTCACCCTCGCGATCACTGAGACATCACTGAACAGTTGTCGTCTGGTCGTCATAATGAAGTCAATCTCATTTTTTGTCGAACCGTCGGGGCTCAACCAGGTCCACTTCCTGTGGGTGTGGGGCCGCTTCTGGAAGAAAGAGATCATCATAAAGAGTCCCTCTTTCTCCATGAAGTCGGCCAGCTGCTGGCCCCTTAGGTTCCGTAGACCTATTCCAAATTTCCCCACCTTCAGCTCACCGTTCTCTCTTGTGCCTACTTTTGCATTGAAGTCTCCCATTAACACCGTACCTCCTCATCGGTATGTGCCGAGGGTGGTGCGTAAACCTGTATGACCTTCAGTGAATATCGTTTGGTGAGTGTAAGGTACGCAACCCTCGTCGACACACTCTCAATTTTTACAACGTTGTTAACGAGAGACTTGTGAACGATAAATACTACACCTCCTTGGGACAGATGGTCGCCCTCCCGGTGATAGAACAAGTTGCCGGATTCGAGGATTACCGTGTCCTCCACCTCTCTTCGGACCTCGTATAATCCTATAATATGCCAGCGTAACTTGTCTATCTCTTCTTCCAGCTCCAGGATCTTCTCGTCAGTCCTCAGGGTGCGTGCGTTGTATGTTGCCAGGTCGAGTCGTCTTAGGTGGCAACCGAACCTCCACCGGAGATTCTTAGCACTCCCTGCTCCGCCGTTACCATGGTCGCCACCGAGGCCAGAAATAGCGGGGCCGTCTCTTCGTAACTTTATTCATGGTTTTTGCCATAGCTGCCACGCTTGGCAAGCGGGTTGGCAACCGCAGTTTTTTTTATTGTTGTTTTGCTGTTATCAGAAAGATGCTGCTGCCCATCTTCTGTCTCAGTTCAGTTTCCCTCTGTCGCCTCTTACGACACCCACGGGAAGATATCAGCAGGAATCGATTGTTTATCGATTCTGTAAACTTTTGTTTTTAACCGACTTCTCAAAAGGAGTAGCTTCTCACTTCTACTGTATGTTTTTTAAATGTTACGATATTTTCATCAATTGATAACCGATTTCAATGATTCTTTTTTTATTAAATAGGAAAAATCTCAAAATAATTTGGGGCGAATATTCCACATCGAAGGTTTGAAAAATAGGTAAAGAAATTTTTAATATAACTATTTAGACGACATTCTAGTTACCTTGGGCTTAAAATATTTCTTAGTCTGCTCAAAAAGGTCAAAAATTAAACTTTTCATAAAAAATAATAACCGACATCAAAACTAAAAATAGTAGAATGGTTTTCAAAAATAGCTTCTAAAGCTAGCTTAATCTTTAATTCATTTATACCTTATGTTTTACCACCCACATCAGAAGCTTTTATGTGGACATTATTTTATACTTTTTAGTTCTTTGAAGCCGGCTTTTACTTTTTAGTATAGTTTAACACTAGTTAAACTTTTAACAGCTTAGAACTACATCACTGTTTGTGGTAGTCAAGTAGCTTAAAAGGATATTCGGGCGGTGTTTAGTCCACAAAAACGTAATTATATGTTTTCTGCTTTAAAAACTATATCTTAACGGAGTTTACCATTACCAGTTTTTCGAATCGAATCGACTTAGGGAAACGGACTGATCTTCCTCAAAAGCTGGCAATACTCCTGCGATTCTTTTAATGATATAGATGTCTGTCAGTTATATCGCCGTCACCAAACACCCAACAAATAAATTTAACGGAGAAAAAAAGTAAAACATGTAATCATAACCACAATCCTTCCTTACATTTTTTTAAATAAATAAATAAAATATGGTTTTAAAAAAAAACCGGTCCATATTTTGGAGGAGGAATACGAGATGATAATTTCGTCAATTTTTCATAGGTATAGCCAGTCCGAGTTACAGTTGTCTCTCTTTGTTGTCTAGCTCGGTCTGTATGACACAGCGCGACAGTAATGGATCTGTTTAAAATTTACTATCTAAAATATCTTTTCACCCTGATATTCTTTTAATTACAAATGATAATCACTGTTGGTGATTGTGTTCGGTGCAATAGTATCCAGTAACCAATATCGTTCTGTGGGTGTTGAAGTAGGCGAAAAAGGCAACCAAATGAGGAGACGGATAGCAGCGTCTTCCTAATAACACCCAAAAAATTAAAAAAAAAAAACTACGTGGTGCATTTTCTTAAATATTGTAAAATATAATAATTAAGCGACATTTTGATTTTTTTTTGATACTTTTCATCTTACACATTTTTACTACACTATTCTCGTTACCTTAAAGCTGATCCTTTTTACGTATTCTATAGCGATCAAAAAGCACTCGATATCCTAAGGGACTTTAGCGAAGTACTATTAACGAGAAGATTTCAAAGTGAAACCCTTAAATTTTGTTTATTTAAAATCTTGAGACATAATAGCTCGGGGTGAGGGTTTATCATCAATTTGAAAATATAATGGCAACCTGAGCTTGATCTCCTATTCAGGCATTAATGATATTGGTGATAGCAATCATTTTAGTGACAATGAAGGAGGGAGGCTCATATTGTGTCAGTAATGGACTATTTGGTTGACGAAAATGACTTATAGTCCACCTAATGATAAGTGCCTACTGCAGCACATGCATACCTGCAACCAACTTTAAATATAGCAAGCTTCAGATGCGTTGTCACCTTTGAGACTAACATCTAAGATGGAATGGCTCAAGGCCTGTAATTAAAAGATAGTAGAACATAAACTACTAAGACAAGATTTTTAAAAGTGATTTTAATTCTTCAAGTTTGTTATGATATAATTCATTTCACAAATATCATAGTTTTGTCGTTATGATATAATATTATAATATAACAGGTTAGTTGATATATATTATTCATGAAATCGGTCTGGAGGACATTATTATTTACTATCTAATGGTAAATTGTATTGCAGCCGAAGACTTTAACTGTTACAAGATTGTTCCTCTACCCCTTACAAAAATCGAAATCTCATATCTAATATCAATGAATTATGAAATCATGGTATCAATCATATCAAAGAACAACCCGAAAAAATAATGTTTTTTCGGGTTGTTATTAGATATGTTTTTAACATATCAAACATAGCGATAGTCACTCTCCCAATGCTACCGATGGCGAACATCTATTAGAGTTAGAATAAGAGAAATTTACGCCTGTCACCCAGACGGGCAAGCGGAGACTATGGTCTTCCATTTGGCACGATTCTGACACACATCTCGCGCATTTTTCACGTTAACTTAGTACCGTCCCTTGCCGACTCTGCCACTCGTTTTTGCAGCACAAATTTGTTGTGTCACTCTTTATTCGTGTATTCTTTCTACACGTTCAAAATCCAAAGCATTTTTTTCCTTAATCTTGGAAAAATTCAATCAATCACAGTACTACCAGCCTGTAAACCAAAAATTGGCGTTTTTGTACTTACTAACCAATCAATCAATTTTACTTTAACAGCAAAACCATGCGTTCGACACGTACCACAATAATTTATTTCATGATATAATATTTTAACTAAACATACAGGTCAGAACACAAATATATACTAACATAATATGTTGCACGTTCGGTAGCTCGAACCGACATTGAGCTCGAGTGAAATATTTTGATATAGAGTTACAAACGAGCACACAGTGCATTAATGAACACCTAAATATATTCTCGATTAAGAATTTCAGATGCCTTTTTTGTCTCTTTACCAGTTAAATAAGTCTCCGGTTCCGGTTACTAACCATATAAAAAACAGTCGCATTTCTTTCTCAGTCGAGACATCACATTCGTGCTGCAGCCATAACTTAACACTTTTCGTAAGAAAATCATCTTCCTTCTTTCACATATTCGCCAACGTCATGAATCAGTTGTCGAATGAAATGTCGCATTCAGTATTGCCTAAAAATGTAGAAAGGATTTGCTACAATCTCCATACTTGGCAGGTGGATTGGCGATTGCAGTACGGGATGTCTCGCAACTTTGAAGTTGCTACCCGTCACTTGTCCAGATATTTAACGTGTGGCATATACGAGATGATATACCACCCTTTTTGGATTCTTGCACAGTCGCCTTATATGTAAAACGTGGAACAAAATTAGACTTTTATTAGAAAGCAACGGCTGATTTTAAAGGACTAAAAATTTTGAAACAATTTCCACAGAACAGCTTCAGCTTTTGTTCAAACTTAGTGTCCTACTTCCGAAGCTTTCTAAATGGGCAAAATTTCGTTTAACGCCGCCCACTACCATCTCGAGACGGCGAAGCCGGCCTTACCTTCCAAATGGCTACAGATTCCTTGCTACAGTAAATCCCATCCACAGAGATCGTGATTCTCGTCGATTTTAACTCCCACCACGCCGAATGGCTCGGTCCACGCTTAACCGATCATGGGGGGAGGTCTGTTTACGACTTTGCCTTGGCCTATGGCCTGACACAACTAGTTACTTTGCCTACGCGGATTCCAGATGTGGAGGATCATGCACCTTCCCTGTTGGACCTTCTGCTGACCTCTCATCCAGACGGATATCAAGTTTCCATCGATGCCCCTCTTGGCTCCTCGGACCATTGTCTAGTCCGGAGTGTGGTGCCACTCACGCTAACATTGCGGTTGCATTCTGCAGGCTACCGCCGTGTTTGGCACTATGGTCTGCCTTGGGATAGGATGCGGAAGACCGCATCCTATCCCAAGGCAGGCAAGGCATCAAGAAGGGTAAAACTCGGTGGGGAATGCGAGACGGACATCTCACAACACTAATCTGGCAATACGTGATGATCATCGCAACTTTTAATTCATATATTTATTTTCACATTTTTACGCTGGTGAAGAACTGAATTAAATTGGTGGTAGTCATGAAGCCATTGAATCCCTGTAGCCAATATAGTTGACGGTTTACGGCTAGAAGTGTGAGCGAGATATAAACTACACAATGGTATCGGTTATATATCCGTGACATGTATATTATGGTTCATATACGGATCACGGACATATTACGGATAATGTAACTTTCGATACAATCTTAGTGATATGCTAGAAAGATAACAACACTACGATTATAGCGTCAATGAAGAGCGCTGTTGAGCCACTCGGTGGAATGGTAATATCATATCAGCTGTATATAATATTAGATATATACGAGTGGGTAGATCAGCCGCATTATACCAAATATAAATGTGAAAACAAAATATTATGTTTTCTTAATTGCTTTATACTTGTTTATTAACTTTTCTTTTTTTTTTATAAAGTATGTGGTCTGAGATATCTTTATTCTCAGAAAAATCTTCATTCACTTTCATGAGAATAGTAAATTTGAATAATATATTATACGAATTTCATTGATCATTTTCCTATACAAAGTCTAAAACAACGAACACGTTCTCACTTCTTCTTATTCATTATCAACCCGTGAAAGTCCACTGCAGCATATAAGTCACCCTCGTTGTTGGTAAGATATGCCTTAATCATCATCATCAGCACCCGCTTGGAGTATTTATTTAAAACGATAAAAACAATTTAAGAGAAACACCTCTAAATAAAAACAAATTAAACACAGTAATGTTAAATTCCTCTTTAAAAAGTATTTATGTTTTTTTTTATATTTTGTTAAAGATGTCACTTATCGATCAGCCACCGTAGTCTACTTCACCTGAAGATGCCTCGTTTAGAGGCGAAACATGTGTCGTATTAGCGACCGTGTTGTGTCTTTACTAGTGTAGTGGTAAGCGGAAAAATCGGGAGGTGCTCTTCAAACTAGATAAGATACGCCATTTTATTTTATTACGCGGATCTTAGCTAATTAATTCTTAACATCTTTATTTTAATAATATAATAGATTTCCGCAAATTAACGCCTGATTTTATTAATTGAATATTTTGTTATTAATTGTATTAATAGTGTAGGTGATGGTGCATAATTATATAGTTTTAAAGAGCATGTACTCGCCGTCAAACGACTTCAGTTTGGCGAGATAATTTATGTGGCAATGTACCTAAATTTATTGGAAGAAACAAATTAAAAATGTCTCGTACACGTAGGGTTTGACGCTGCTGCCCGTCAGGCTAGGTATTTACGTCTGGCGTAAACGAGATGATTATACCGCCATATATCGGCGTCATAAGATTTTTTTGATGATTATCATATTCACCTATTAAAACCCACGGGATGAAAATAATGTGTTCTCTTAAGCCACTACCAAGCGGCATTTCATTTACCCATACAAAATCCGTAGGCATATTGATCCAGCATCCCGTTTAATTTGCGGTCCCGAATTTTAGCTTGTACGAAATTCGAAACTATTAAGAACTCACTTTTGTACCCTCAACGCAGTTTAAAAAATGTGGGGGTTTTATATTAATGTTCACCGGTTTCTCGGAAACAGGTGAATAGACTGCAATAATTATTTTTTGTTAAATAGGTTATGCTTCATGAGTGCTCCCATTCAAATTCGAAAAAAATATCCATACCTTAGGGTGGGAAAAAAGTGGATGAACACTTTAATGTTTAACGTAATTATTTAGACGACATTCTATAATCGTTTCCTTGAACTTGTAATATTCAGACGACTCAAAAGGGTTCAAAATAAAACTTTTGTAAAAATTAAAAACCGACGTCAAAACGTAAAAATAATAAAATAAATAGCTTCTGAAATCGGTGCTAAGACAGTATATCAAAGAATGAAAGCCCCGACTTCAAGCGCTATTATGAGAAAGTTTTCCTTTCACTTATTGTTGTCGGATTTTACTTTTTATTAAAAGTTTCATTTTATAAAATACTTTTAAGAAAAATTTCAAATTTTGTTTTTAATACCTTGGGATGTACTCAGTTTTGACGTCAAGGTAGCGTACTAATTATTAGAGATGGGCCGAATATTCGTTTCATATTCAGTATTCGGCATATTCGGCACCTTTACCGAATAATCTTATTAGGCCGAATATTCGGCTAAATCACCGAACATTCGTTAAAGTGGTACTCAAAGTGTCCACTTTATTGAAATGTGCGAACATGTTTGTCCACATGTCAGATGTAGCCGATAGACATTTGGCCAGACATTTGGACATTTGGCATTTTGAGCTATCTAGCTCACCTTGAATAGTTCTTTTCAATTTTTCATACAGTTGTGGAATCACTGTTTATCCTATATATTTTCGGCTCGGTATTTGGTATTTGGGCTTTACTAACTGCATGAGCCAATTAAAGTCTTTATTTTCGACTATAGAAATTGGCTGGTTATCTACTGCTATCATTTTAGCAATTTAATTCGTAATTGGAAGTGATCTGGGGTCGTCGATTCACCATTTGGAAATAACTTAAAATTTAAAATTATGAACAACCGACTTCAATATAAATTATTAAGGATAACTCAAAAGCTATTAATTAGACCTTGATAAAATTTATATGGGAACACCAGCTTTCAAATAAAAAAAGAATCATCGAAATCGGTTCACCTAGAAAAAAGTTATGAGGTAACACACATATAAAAAGAACATACAGTCGAATTGAATACTAATTAACTTCAGATTCATGCTGTGTCGTTTCAATATTTTGTATATTTGAGCCTACTTGATGCACAGGTTTTTTCTGACCAGAAAATTCCGCAGTGTGTTCAATTTTAAATTATTGCTCAAAGCCGAGGATGAAACTTTCTTGCCGCTGCCACCCCGCAAAAGTATTTTTTCGCAAATCGTACATTTCACTTTACTTTGGTCGTCAGTTTCTCTAAAATAAATCCAAATATTAGATCTCCTCCTGCCACTCATTTTTATCAAATAATTATCAATTTTCACTAAGAGTAACACAACGAAAACCTTTTTTTTTCTCACAAAAACAGTCAAAAAATAAGCACGTGCAGGCAACTAGCTCAGTACTAGATGATGCAATAACATATCAGGTGTGGTGGGGGAGTGAGGGGCATGGTAAACTAGTTTCGACATGAATTGTTTAGGTACCGAGGTGATCCTGCCGAATGACATTCGGCCGAATATTCGTTTCGGTATAAGTTTTACCGAACTTTCGGCCGAATATTCGTATTTGGTGATTTCCATATTCGGCCCATCTCTACTAATTAAGCGTTGGAATTTAGGGAATGCGAGTTCGAACCTCGCATGGTTCAACTTTTTGTATGACCTACAAATAATTATTTTGGGCCTAGATGTTAGTCAAAGTGTAATTATGAATAATATAGATCTCCACGATATTTTTTTTTGATAATAGAATATCCGTATTTTTACTTTTTTGAATAAAAGATAGTTACAATTTCTTTTTAAAGTTCAGGACGATTTTTTGTTAGTGCACCTTGTAAGTTATTATTATATAAGTTTTGATTTTAGTGATAACACACTCAATGGGTGAGGTACCCACTTGATGAAAAAAGTATTATTGACAAAGCTGTGCAGGTATCGTATTTTAAATTTATACATTCTTAATTTCCTTACCTCTTTCAATTTTTCGAATTAAAATAGCGTCAGAAATACGATTCAATTTTGTCACATTTTGAAAAGCATTCCGATATTTCATTTCCATCTACTGATTCTAATCTTCTTATTTGGAGGACGTTATGATATTATAAAATAAATATTTATGACGTAGCAACCCCTAAACCGGGGAAAGATTTAGGTCGACTTAAAGCATTAAAGGAATGGCGTGTAGCGGATTACATTATCGATATTTTCTTCGCCGAAGCCTCGACGAATGAGTGAGTAAGAATTACAATATGTAGCTTATATAATTAAATGTACTGAAGCGTCCTTTCAGGGAGGCCAATATTTACGTGTGGACTAGTAAAATCCTGTTATAATGATGATAATTAAACAAACAATTACACATTCTATTGTAATAATAAAACACAAGTCATATACTTTTATCTTGTAAATAAAACTAACCTTCTTGTAAATAAAAATAACTACCGAATATATATCTTTGCAAGATCTGCATGATGCACGATGATACTGCCCTGTGTGGTAAATATACAGGTGATTTCTCCGTGCGTAAAGAAATTAAAAAAATCATATTACATTGGTAATTTTTAAGTGATCATTATAGCAAACAATAATAAAAAAATATTATAAGAAAATAATTAATGAGCACTTAATAGTCGTGAACGCTCAAAATGTTGCAAAGACAGTTCTTCTGTCATGATCAACACAAAGACAAATTCAAATGTATTCGGAACTAATTACGTGCGTACGTGCTTACGAGCATCACTCGCCAGAGATCGAAATGTTTTGGTCTCTTGGTAGAGAGTAATTGTGTTCTGTGGTTTTGGTACTCTCATGTTTTTTACTTTTTATTTTGTCACTTTTTTCGGCGTTACTTATCTAATTAACTTTTAATATTTCAATTTTAAAAAAAGGTCAATTTCATGCTAATCACATCAATTTCACCCTATAGAGAAATTTAACCCTATATAGCAGTGATTCCCAACCAGTGGTCCGCAAGAGCTTAAATATGGTCCGCGAAAGATTTAAATATTTTACCTACCTAATTATTTTAAATAACACATTTATTATTTTCTCGTCACGCGGGCAGTGCAATACCGTTAGTAAGTACCCACTAGCTGTTACAATAAATACACAAATAATACTGTTAATGAATGCTTCTTTTCAGTTTATTATATAATTATGTTAAAAGTTGTGGTTATAATTTATTGTTAGATTAACACATTTTTTCTTTGACCTTGTGGTGCCTGCTAACTACAAAAAATCAAAGTGGTCCCTGGTCAAAGAAAGGTTGGGAAACCCTGCTATATAGGTATAATTCATAGACTTAGAGTATACTGGCTTATAGACCGACATAATGTGCAAGGGAGAAGAAAATTCCTTATGGCAAAAATACAAGATAGAAAAGGATATCAAATCTCATGACTCTGTAACCGATTTTGAATGACAGGTTGGCACAAGTTGGCACGCAAGAAATAAGCTCCTAGATATTTTGTAATTTTTTAGAGTGTAATAGTGGTTATTTTTAGTAAGTAACTTTTTCCAAAATGGTTACTTGTTCTGTGAGTGACTGTGGTGTTAATAATAGAAATAATCCTGATAATTGCACATTTCACAGGTAAATTTACAAGACGTCGTCAATGTTATGACGCGCTTATTTTTGGTTAAAATTTATGTTATATACTGTTTAAAATATAGAATGTTTTCAATTATTTTGTTAATTTTGACATTTTGCAAAGAAAAAACTCACATTGTTGATAATTTGCATGAATTTGGTAAATATATTTTCATACAAAATATTTTACATGTACGCTAGGGATTGACTCAACTATATCAAAATTAATGTCAATATTTAGCTTGAATGTTTATATTGAATCGATAGACTTGCCCACACAACAAGAAAATAAATCCTCTGTTTGCGTTCCATAAATGTAAGTAATTTTATTTAGCCGTTTGTCAAACAGATTCCCTCCGGATTCTATAATTAGAAAAAATGGTTAAGGTGAATTGGACAGGTTGGTTGGGATCCAAAGAAAAACTCAACAATTTGCAGCAAACATTTACTTGAGGAGTATAAAAGAAAAAGTAGAATAAAATCAATTTTATTAAAAGAAGCCGTTTCTACATTATTTGTACCAGTAAGTATAATATTGTTATAATAAGTCTTCAGAAATTTAACTTTCAAAATTTTAGATAAAAATAGAGACAGATTTTTATACTTAAAGATAAAAAATCTTGAGAATATTCTATTTAAGCCATTATGAACCCAACTAAGTATCTATTTATCAACCAAAAAATGTATTATTCATAGCATCACTAGTGCACTAGTGCAATATTCGGATTATATTACCAAGTCACAATGATAAAACTTTTAGCGTAGTTAGATATAATATATTTAGTAATGCTCTTGAAGCGTCAATAGACGCCCGCGTATGAGACGCGCGGTTTAATGTGCCAGGATAGTATAAATTCCATATTATTTGATACTCACAACGCTCGATGCCCGATTCATGTTTGATAGCCGACGATATTTTGCCGAGGGCTTAAATAGCGTGGTTCATCGCCTACAACGTTAGTCGTAGAGAAGAGCAACTCGTGGTTAAGTAATAGCTGCGCGGATCTGCGAGATTAAGTTGCACTTGCCGCGGTCAGTCTATGAATGAGTGCCCATTTTCTTAACATACCGAGATTGAGAGAATAGAGAGTGCATCTGTATCCTCAGACACTTGGTGCACTTAACTCTGTTAAGATCATTATGTTTTTAAAATTCATGCAGCTAAAATGATAATAAGTTTACTATTACTTTATACTTTTCAGGGACAGATGAAAGAATATAAACATGAAGCATGATGAAGTCTCATAAACATATTGGCCTTTAATACAGCAATCTTATTTAACTTATTCCTACAAGTTTCCTTACTTGAATTATTAAGTTTACATTCATATTTAAGTCGAATGTTAAAATAAACTTCTATAATGTATTTATTTATTAAATGTTTGTAATTATCAAAAGTAATACTGATATAAAAATAAAGCAGCCATTATGTACTCCATGTCCCCGTTTTTTATTTCCCAATCAAAACATTTTATAAAATATAAATAGGTATATAATTAGTTAAGTATCTAGCTATTTCTATTAACAATATGTTAAAAAAAGAAATTCCGGGGAAACTGTCCATGGTAGTAAATATTTTTCTCCAAAGATCATAACTTGAAAATACAACTTTTCGATCTGATTCTTGGGGAGTTTTTTTTAAGTCACCTGGGATTTTTTACATTTGTATTAAAATCCAACAAAAGGCAGGTAGGTTCAGCTTATTCCTAGGAACATGTTTTATGAATATTTTTTAATTATTTTAGAACTATCATGGTAAAAATTAAGTAAATTTTTGAAGTTATTCAATTTCGTGCACTAAATTATTTTTTAAATCTTTTACCGCTTCAACAATCATTTTTCGATAGTCCTTGTAAGTAAAATGTACATCACTAGCTAACGCACACAATGACAAATCAAAATTAGTCACGCGTTCTCGGGCTTTCAGGTAGTCTATACACCAGTAAAGTCTATGGGTATAATTATGACATAGACTTAGAATATACTGGCGTATAGACATACATAGTGTGCAAGGGAGAAGAAAATTCCTTATGGCAAAAATGCTCATGATGAATCTCATGACTCTGTAACCGATTTTGAATGACAGGTCGGCACAATTCGGCACGCAAGAAATAAGCTCCTAGATATTTTGTAATTTTTTAGATTATAATAGTGTTAGTGTCTAAAATTTATAGTTTTCCAAAATGGTTAAATGTTCCGTGAGTGACTGTGGTGTCAAAAATAGAAATAATCCTGATGGTTGCACATTTCTCAGGTAAATTCGCAAGACGTCGTTACTGCTAGGACGCGTCTATTTTTGGTTAAAATTTATGTTATATACTGTTTAAAATATATAATTTTTTCAATTATTTTATTAATTTTGATATTTTGCAAAGAAAAAAGTCACGTTGTTGATAATTTGTATGATTTTGGTGAATTCATTTTTGAACAAAATATTTTACATGTACGCTAGGGATTGACTAAACTATATCATAATTGATGTCGATATTTATTTTGAATGTTTATAATGAATCTATAAACTTGCCCACACAACAAGCAGAGGAATGAAAATAAATACTCAATTTTCGTTTTAAAAACGTAATTTTATTTTGCCGTTTGTCAAACAGATGAATAGAATAAAAAAATGGATAAGGTTAATTGGGCGGGTTGATTGGAATCCAAAGAAGATTTCTACAATTTGCAGCAAACATTTTCTTGAGAAATATAGAAGAAAAAGCAGAATAAAAACAATTTTATTAAAAGGAGCCATTCCTACATTATTTGTAACAGTAAGTATTATATTGTTTCAATAAGTTTTCTAAAAATAACTTCAAAAACTTTAGGTAAAAGTAGAAATAGATTTTTATACATAATAAAACTGTAGTATATTAAATAAAACTTGAGATTATGCTAATTAAGCAATTGTGAACCCAACTGAGTATCTATTTATCAACTCAAAAAATGTATAACCTTACTTAACCACCCGCACCTCACGGTCGCACTAGTACAATATTTATAGCATCACGCTATTTTCCCGAAGGGGTTGAGCGGAACTTCGGATTATATTCCCAAGTCAAAATAATAAAACTTTTAGTGTAGTTAGATATTTAGTAATGCTCCTTAAGCGCCGCTAGATGCCCACGCATGAGACGCGCGGTTACGTGTGCCAGGATAGTATAAATTCCATAGTATTATTGATAATCACAACGCCCGATGCTCGATTTATGCTTAATGCCATTAAAGTAAGATCATTATGTTTTTAAATTTATGCAGCTAAAATGCTAATAAGTTTATTATTTTTCAGGGACAGATGTAGGAGAGAGCAGCCCCATAAACATATTGGCCTTTAAACAGAGCAATTTTATTTAACTGATTCCTACAAGTTTCCTTACTTAAATTATTAAGTTTAAATTCACATTTAAGTCGAATGTTGAAATTAATTTCTATAATGTATTTAAATGTTAATTATTCTATGTTTGTAATTATTAAAAGTAAAAGTTATATGTAAAATAAAGCAGCCATTATGTACTCTGTGTCCCCGTTTTTTTATTTCAACAGAAAAACATTTTATAAAATATATAAAGTATAAATATGTATATGCTTAGTTAAGTATCTACCTATTTATAGTTGATTAACGTTTTGTTAAAAAAGAAATTCCGGGGAAGCTGTCCGTGGCAGTAAAGTTGTCTCCAAAGGTCATGCCTACAAAATACAACTTTCCGTTCTGATTCTTGGGGGAAATTGTTTAAGTTTATCGGTAGACTCATCTCTTCAGAGATTATTGAGACTTTGTACATTTTGAATTATAATTCAACAAGTGCAAGAACAAGGTGCAGCTTAATTCCCGAAGAACATGTTATTTGAATATTTTTTAATTATTTTAAAACTATCAAGGTAAAAATTCAGTAAATAGAAACAGAAACAAAAACATTTTTATTCAATATAGATTATAAATAATACTTATTGAAAGTCACTCTTTTGTTTAATTACCACTGGTTTGAAAAAAAAAACCTTTGTCCTGGGAAGAACCAGCAAGAAACCCAGCGACTTTTTTAAATAACAGCTTACAATCATGTATGTTACACAATTAACCACACAAACAAATTAGAAATAGCTTGATAGCGAACACCTCATTCCCAGGGTTATTATCATCCATAAATTCCTTAATATTATAATAACCCTTTTATACAAACTATGTTTAATAAAGTTTTGGATTTTGAGCAGGTCAAATTTTGTATATTTTCTGAGATTTTGTTGTAAAAGCGTATACATCGCCCCAAGAATGAATTACTGACTCGGTGGAGTCGAGTAACTGGTACTACTAGCTTGTGTTTGATCCTAGTATTTACAGAATGAATATCACTTATTTTTGTATAGCTACTTTTATTTTTGTGTACGTACATTTTCATAAATGTATTGAGAGGCCAAAGTTAATATATTAATTTCCTTAAATTTTTGTCGGAGCGATTCTTTAGGTTTTAAATCATAGATTGCTCTTATGGCCCTCTTCTGTAAAACAAATAAAATTTCAGTGTCAGTCGCGTGTCCCCATAGCAAAATACCATACAACATTATGCTATGGAAATAGCTAAAGTAAACAAGTCTAGCTGTTTATTTTTGAAGTTATTCAGTTTGTGCACTAAACCATTTTTTTAAATATTTTTACCGCTTCCTTAACAATCATTTTTCGATAGTCCTTGTAAGTAAAATGTACATCACTAACTAACGCACACAATGACAAATCAAAATTGGTTACACATTTTCGGGCTGTCAGGTGGTCTGTATATTTTAAGTCTATGAATTATGATATTCAATAGACAAGTCATCTCTATTTTTAACAATAGCCTCTTTTGATGCTACTTATAAATTAAATCATATGTCACGGTGGCGACAACGTAAGAAAACTCATTACACCGTTTTGTCCTGAAGTGTAGAAAGAGACAACTTCGGAAATTCCAAAAAAGATCTTGGCTTCCGATATTTATCGGAATCTAAGATCTTTCGCCAGAATCTCATTCTTGAATAAGCTGGGTAAACTAGTTTAGGCGTTCAGAACCAATGCTGATTGGGTAAGCATGTATTAATTACTACATCTCCCTTATTTCTCTTATCCGTTGACCCATTATAAATTATCATAAACTATTCAATAAAAAACTTGCAAAATTCTACTATTCTTAGTATTAATTTTAAGTACCATCGGAGACTAAGTCCACCAAAATACATTTTAAGCTCATCACAATAAGAAAGAGAATACTGAGTATCCTCCTGTAAACCTGTTCTCACTGCTGAGCACAGACTTCTTAACATATTTTAGAAGATAATAAACCAATGAAGTAACTACCCAAGTTCAAACCAATTAAAATTTCCTCGCAACATGTATGTTTAAGGCCCTCACGTTGTTTTTACCGTTACTTATTAGTTAAATCAAGGCTAATACTGTGGTACGATACATTTGTGCTAGCGAAGATTGAACTCACGTTTATAGCATTATTTAAAAATTTATAGCGAGTGCTTAGCCTCCAAGATGTTCTTCTTTTGCCGTAAGATTTTTAATATCAATTGTATATTTTCGCCATCAAAAAACAAAAACTTTTAAATATGCATTTCACGTATGCACATTTTTATTGTATATAGGTATAGTATATTACATGATAATTTAAAATGGGTATGTTAAATACTGCACCGTTGGTTAATAAAGTCTTGCAATTAAACTGCAAGCTGGCGTGCGTTCCTTTAAAATATTGAGGCACTAGAAACAAGACATTAAACTGAGACATAAAAGGATTATATCATGTGCATTTATAATAATATGATTGACCAACATAATTATATGTTAGCAGCAAAATACTTTCTGATTTCATCTGCAAGGGTATAGGGCCAAATCTAACATAATCACCTAAATTAGTTGTAAAATAATATAGCGTTTAAATGCCTCTTTTTTATGATATACCTTCGCGGGCGCGTGAACATCAACTCAATAAAATTTTCATCGTAATCGGATAAACGGTATAGGAGCGTATAGAAGACTTACGCGCACAACAACTTATCAAAGTTTCAGCCTAACCGGATGAATACTATAGGAACGTATAAAACATATTATAGAACAATAAACAAATAAATAATACCAATTTTTGTCATAAATGTGATCAAATTTTTTGTCAGGTATGAATCTCAGATGTGATCCATCTGAAAAGAATAGAATAGAATAATTTTTATCCAAAATGGACAACAAGAATACTTTTTCAAAGTAGTTTTTTACTTTTACCACTGGTTCGGAAAAAATCTCTGTCCTGGAAAGAACCAGCAAGAAACCCAGCGGGACTTTTTTTAATAAAATTACTTTACAATATATTATTTTATACAATTAGTATGAAGACATTAGAAACAGCAGGGTAGCAATTACGTCATTCCAAGTGGTTACATTAAATTTGCGTAAATATATTGAGAGGCCAAAGTTAGAGAAAAATTTAAAGGAAAAAATATATTCATTTCTTTAAATTTTCTCTAAGGGTTTCCTTCGGACCTAGGTTATAAATTGCTCTTAAGACTCTCTTCTGCAAAACAAAAATAGTTTCAATGTCAGTCGCATTACCCCATAGCAAGATTCCATATGACATTGTGCTATTCCATAGCTAAAATTAACTATAATATAACTAAAATAAACTAATCTAGCTGTTTCAACACATGTAAGGCCTCTTATCTTTTTTACAGCATATGCTGTAGAACTAAGTTAGACTAACTAGTTTAGATATATGAGGGCCCCATTAAAGCTTCGCGTCAACTGTATATGTGTATTCGGAGTAAGTGAGATTCATATGTCCGATGACATACAACGCGCTTGGCAACACGTTGCACACTCTTGTTTTTACGTTTTGAGGAATACGTGATGAAAAGATGTCTTCTAATTTGTGTGACTGTCCTAATTAAAGATACTCATCAACAAGTACTATTGTACCACAATACCTATTCACAAATCCAATTTCAGTACTAAAATGTTTTTTACGCGAGCGAAAATTGAAATCAAAATGTTCCATTTTTCGCTTATTATTTCAGAAGTTATATTTGTAGCAATAAATCCTAATTACACGTACCTTAGCGAATCACCGTTTAACAACATCAAGACAAAGAAAATGAATCAACTGCCTTAAAAATTAAAACCTGTCTTAACTGTCCAAGACAGAAAGAAACTAATATAACTCAAAGAAAATTCTTGCGAATATTAAATCAGAAATTCAAATCACAAAGTCCATTGCTTAAATATTTTGTTAATGAAATTGCTTTTGGAATTGTAATACTACAATTAAGGCCAATTTAAGACTATTTTAATTAAATTACCATGGGCTCTTTCTTAGGGTCTTTGGTTAATTTCATTGTTCACTGAGCCCTCAGTCCTGAAGTAAAGTTCAGTCAAAGCCTTTTATGTCCTCCAGACCGAATTGCAGTCACGGCTGCCATACTTATCTGAAACTAGCCATCTTCGCATGATGGGATTGTAGTGCACGTGTATGTGCGCAAGCAAATGTGCACTCTATTCCCTGGCTCCCATAGTCCAATAGGTCGGCAATCCGACACGACCGGAGAAAATTCATGTGCAGAACCAACCGTGTTACGTGCTTTCCGACACATGGGGGTGAAGCACCGCCAACTTCGAGAATTTGTTGACAGAAAAACTCAATAACTGATATTGGCTCGACTTGGGTTTTGAACCCGGGACCTCATGATCAGTTCTTACGAACACTAGATCAACGATGCATTGATAATATAAGTGTAACACAAGTAAACACAACATGTGTAACACATAGTAAAGTAACAGGCAAATGACAATTTTGATTGTTACTGGGAGATGGCTGAAAAGTTTTACTTGTATATTGACAACTTGAAAAGTGTTCCAATAAATAAAACCTTTAAAACAAGTACATGTTGATAATCTTTTATTAAGTTCTGCTGTGGTGTGCAACTGTTTAATGCCAATAAGAATTTGATTAACTAATAAATAAGAATAAAAGAGATAGCACAAATTTTCATAATTTTTTTTTATAGGAGAGGGGGAAACGAGCATGCGGCTCATCTGATGGTAAGTGACTACCGCCGCCCATGAACAACTGCAACACCAGGGGAATTGCAGATGCGTTGCCAGCCTTTTAAAAAGGAGTAAGCTCTTTTCTTGAAGGTCCGTATCGGTCCGGATAAATTGCTGGTGGTAGTCGATTCCACAAGAAAGTTGTAGGAGGAAGAAAACTCCTAGTAAATCGCACAGTAGTGGACCGCCAAGCATCCAGATGATGTGGATAGTAACGTGAGTTTTGACGTGATGTGCGATGGTGAAATTTGGCGACTGAAATTAATCCGAACAATTCCTCAGAGCACTCCCCGTAGTAAATGCGATGTGTTTATGTATATTTATAGATGAAATAAGTAATTTAAGGGAATAAAAGTCAAAAATTTAAGGTCACTCAGAATATAACTAGTAATATTTAGCAAAAATATTAAAGTGTTTCATAATATTTATCTTTTATTTCATTATATTATATACACTTTTTGTGTATTGTATACTATAAATATATACTGCCTATGATGGATGATTTGTTATTTACTAAGAAGCCGGCGCGCGACTTCAGAGAGAAAAGTCATTCATCAGTGGATGGGTTTGTTTTCATGGGTGTTGTAAAATAATGTTTTATAGGACTTTGTCAACTCGAGTACCACAGCTAGTAAAACAATAGAGAAGACTGTGTCCAAGTGCTTCATAGTAGTGGTAATAGAAATAGAAATGTATATTTTTTGTTTACACACTACATGAATTTGAAATTCTTTACCCGAAGACATACGGAAAGCACCAAGCAAATGCTCGTCCAAGAGATTATTTCGTGAACTCCTTTTGAAACAAGACACTGTTTCTGTCTGTGTTGTTATGTTAAATGCATAATAGGTTATTGTATATTAAATGTATGTATATGTAAGATATCATAAAGCAAGTTTACACCTGCCACAACAACCTTAATTGTAAGGTGTTGTTGCAATAAAGAATAAATAAATAAATAATAAATATATATTTGTTTTTTTCTTTATCATAATTTGCACTAATGGCTTGCATAATGTATCACGAGTGAATACCTAGATCCTGGCGACACCTTATCAGTTGACCACTAATCAGTTGTAACTGGCACACAAAGTGCATCTCGTATTATTTGAAATGCACCTATACCGTGGTTACTTAGTTACGTCATAACGACGCCATCCAATTTTTTTTAAGAACGGGTTTCAGTTTCATAAAAAAGAAGTGCCGACACTGTCAGAAAACATTATCATGAATAAGGAGCAAGTGTCATAACGGAATTGCCAAAATTTTACAAAATAAAGACTGCTCTATAATGGATGGAATAAGAGTCAAGAAGTAAAAAAAACTACATATTAAATGGGATCCAAAGTGTTAATTTTAAAAGCATATGAAGATTTTTATTATTTGAGTAGGTATCCAAATGACAAAACACACAATATAGTATTCGCAACACGGGAAGAACTTCGGAAAATGGAAACATTTCAAGTCTTTTATGGTATAACATTTAAATACTGCGTCAGACCATTTTATCAACTCTACGTTATTCATGGACATATCTTCATCTAAAGTGAAAAAACAAACATTGCGCCTTTGGTATGAGTACTTCTAATGTCAAAAAATGACAAGATGTACACAGCTTTATTTCATACAAATAGTACATTAGTAAACGCACCATTATTTTTATGTACTCGAAGTTTTGAGAGCTTTGAGGAACCCACGGTCAAGGTTTTTCGTACGTCAATGCCCCATGGCCATGCAAGACACTCCAAACGTCGTGAATAAACAAATATGAAAACTTAACGCGATAAAATTTATAGAAATAAGAAATATTTAAAAATTCTGTGTCATTTTACATGGTAGAGTTTCAACAAGTGTCCGGCTAGGCAAAAGTAGTGGAAAACTCAAGTTTAAAAAAAATGTAATGAACATGAGATACCGCTGGAAAGGGTGAATAAACTTCCGATCAATTTTTTTAAAGGCAACACAAAATTGAATTTTAAATGTTATTTTAACTCTTTCAGAAACTTTGAAAGCCCATATTTATTTCTAATCATTATATCTACCAAAAATCTAATTAAGAAGTAATACAACAACATTTAAAAAATAATAAAAACATTTTAGCGGCTCGGCCCCGTTTATAAAATTTATTTAAATTAAAGTAGGTAATAATATTTAGGCATCGTTTTAAAAATTACAAAAAAATGTGCCTCAGTTATATTGGGACCAAGACCGGTTCTTTGACATGTTTAGTAGCAAACAGCCTCACCTCTTCTCCATTTCATTCCCAAAAGTGAGCTTAACATTTCGTATATTATAGTAAATGCTCTTTCAAAAACGTACACATAAGCGTTAAAATTTTTATGTCTACTTAGAATTTTCATATTATACAACTTATATTAATAAAGTAAAATGATTGCGAAATGTTTAACATACTATAATACCTAGCAAAGTTCGGAAGCCTATAATTATTGAAAGAGCGCATTTTGTTCTGACAGTTACGGATGCCTGTGTTCAGAACAACGCAATTTGAGAAGACGTGAAATTTTAATAACTGGCGGTATTTACGACAATTCCGTATCGTAATGTCTTTGTGCCCTGTAATTCGCAAACTTTTATATAAAACACGTTACAGTTACCGTTACCGATATATCCTATTAAAGTCGACTGCTGAACATAGGTCTCCCCCATAGACTGCCTCATAGGGGGGATATTTATCATAGTTGCTACGCTTGGCAAGCGGGTTGGCAATCACAGACTTTTATTTTAAGTCGTTATTAGGAAGACTCCGCAGCCCATCTCCTGATTTGTTTCACTTTGTCACCTCTTAGGACACGCAAGGGATGATATGGGGTAGTGGATATTCATAAACCGCCACTACACGGTACACACAAAATATGAATTTAATATTATTCATTGTTTATAATAATCGGTTACTTTTTTATAAAAAAAAAGGTCACAAACGAGTACACAATCCAACTGATGGTATGTCGATGAAGTGGCCCATAGACACCTCTCTCCTCGATTTAAAATGAAAATGCAGATGCGTTGTCAGCTCTAAGGACAAAGATAGAATGTCTCACTACCAGTTAAAAGGGTCTTCAATTCTCTACACTTTCGTTTAGGGCATTAAGCTGCTATTTTACGCTGGTATTCTGTGAGAGAGTGATCTTTCTAAGGTTGAGCTGACCCATTCATGCTGCAGTCATAATAAAGCCATATGTTCTACGAGAATGTTAATTCCGTCTTCCGCATATTTATGTTAATAATATTAAGTTAAAAATATCGCCATGTAGTGGCGGCTTAAAACACTCCACTAACTCGTACTACCCCGTGGGTTTCTTAAAAGGTGACAGAGTTGACCACCAGTACTCGCAAAAGAACACCGATTCCTACCAAGGTCGATTCGCCAGGCTATTGAAATAAAAAAATATCCCGATTTCAATAAAGAAGACGATTGAATGCTACCATCTGCTTGGGATCCGATCTATTCAAATAAATAAAATTGAAGTGTCTGTTTGTAATATCAAAACAAGGGCTTTTTACTAAATACATAATATGCAAGTATATACGATACTAAAAACAAAAAAAAGATTTTCGAAATTTTTGTCTGTCTGTCTGTCTGTTTGTTCCGGCTAATCTCCGAAACAGCTGGACCGATTTTGACGGGACTTTCATTGGCAGATAGCTGATGCTGTAAGGAGTAAGTTAGGCTACTTTTATTTCAGAAAAAGAATTAGTGTTCCGCGCAAAACAAATTAAAACTCATGAAATCCAATAGTAATAAATTCCACACGGCCGAAGTCGCGGGGAACAGTTAGTAATTAATAAAATTAAATCCAAACCCAAACATACTACTGCGAGACTTAAAAATACTACTCTAAGCCGTCATGGTTATAATATCAGGACGTATAAGCATTGTCATAGTACGGGAGCAAATCGCGTTCGATCATTGTCTGCACAAATGAAATTGTAATTGCAGTTTTAAGTGCTGATCTACCACTTATTCAGTAGCGGGGACAGCAGACATGACGAAGAAAGCTACACGTCCGAGAAATAAAAAATATTTCTAAGACATGTGATTTCTAGATATGATAAGATGCCATAACTTATCATTTACTTGAATATTGTAACTTTCCGTTAAGTGAAATGTACATTTCATTTGAGACTAAATATCTTTAATCAGACCTGGTAATATTTGCTAACATGCAAGGCAGCGCGGCGGACCTCCTTTCCTAAGTCCTTTCCTCCGTTTTTAAGTCCCAAAATAATAGGTAACTAATAATTAATAAAAGATATTAACATAAATATTTAAATTATTAGTTTTAGTTTTTTTTAATTATAGTTTTTTTAATATTGTATAATTTTCAACGTTATATAATATAAGGCTAAAATTAATAAAATGATTTCACATTCTGAAGTCGGGATTTAATTTTTTAATTTTACGTTGGTAATCTGTGAGAGCGTGGTCCTACCTCGGTCGAGCCGACCCATTCATGCTACAAACATAACATAGCTGCAGCGTAGCTCTACCACGTATTATACAAAACTTTAGGAGGAGAACCATATAATATAATGTGACAACCCATGAAATTGCCGTTCTGCAGGCCATTTCAAATCAAAATAATTTTTGTTTGGTAAAGAATTCTAATTTCAAATTCATTTTATTTTAAAAACATGGAATTTTTTTTTCAAAATTAGTCATTTGTTTATTGATTAGCGTTATGTTTTCATCGCATTTGAATCTTTTCGGCATCATGGATACGTTAAAAATTCAAATAATTGTGGAATAATAGTGCTGTCGTGGCAGCAACGCGGCACAAGCGGCACGCAACATCAACGACGTTTACGGAGCGAATACTACAAACGAACGCACCACCTGTTATTGGTTTGCCCGCTTCCGTTCTGGAAATTTTGACCTGAAAGATGAACCCCGTGGTCGTCCGAAAACTTTGATCGACAATGACGAATTAAAGGCAATTGTGGACGCTGATGATACTCAATCTACTGCTAAATTAGCAGCAGCTTTCGACGTTAGCATCAAAACAATATTAATCCATTTGCATCAAATTGGCAAGGTAAAAATGCTTGACAAATGAGTGCCCCACGAATTCAATGATCGCCAGCGCGAAGTACGCGTCGAGACGTGCTTTGCACTACTCAACAGGCACACAAGCGAAGGAATTTCGAACCGCATTGTTACCTGCGACGAAAATGGATTCTGTTTGACAATTACAAGCGTTCAGCGTTGGTTCAGCACCTAAACAATGCCCTTAAACGAAAACTTACCCCTAGAAAAGTGAGGGTCACTGTTTGGTGGTCTAGCACCGGTGTGGTTGATCACAGCTTCTTGCCAAATGGAATGAGCATTACTGCAGATGTGTATTGTGAAGAACTAAACACAATGACGGAGAAGCTCGCACGTCTCCAACCAGCTTTGATCAGTGTTCTTGTACGATGGTGGAATCTTAAAAGGAGGAGAAGTAATAAATCCTTAGCTTGTTTTATTACTGTCCATATTTCCAAACATTCATTCCCCAATAATTCAAGCCTTCAATGTTTATACAGAGGGTGCTACTATATTTCTAAATAAATATTTATGTTCTGCGGCAAAACCAACATTCGGAATCGTGTTAAAGACTGCACCGCAGTGTTTCAAAATAAGCGAACATGGGAATTCTTTTTCTCATTTTATGCAATTCCAGTGAAATACATCAAATATTTGTTTTATCAATACATACAATAAATCTGTAGAAATAGCGTAACAGTAATTCCATTATTTTCTAGAAGAAAAAAAACAGTCCAGGGGCAAAATAAAGTACTGAAGTTAAATTAATGATTTTTAGAATTTTTGTCTGCCTGGTTGTATATTCACGATACACGATTCAATATCAAACACTACACATTAAGAGAGAAGCTCTATATTACACGTGGTACATCTATTGGCATGGTAATAAGTTTACGAACTTCTTATGTTATCAACTTATCACATGTGGATAATAAAATATTAACTGAACTATGAGTTTAAAGTCTGTAAGGTTATTCGTGGTATCGCTTGATGCTTAATTAATCTAATGTTTTCCACTCACTAAAATCTGTATAGATATATAGAATACAAGCTTTACTTGCACAATTCTACTGTGCCAAGATTATGAATATTACTAAACTTTTAATTTTTATGATTTATTTACAAGGAAACTGTGTGTGATTCCCATAAGGACCAAAGGATTACTATTTTTTTAAGGACGTAAGTATTTATGTGCTAATTTACCACGTACTCGAAGGTACAGGAGAACATCGTGATGAAATTTGTATGTCTGAAGAAGTAAAAAATGTTTAGAATACATTGGAAAACCACAATTTTTCTGTCTGAAAACACTCTAGTTAAGTGAAAACAAATTTTGTGCCCAACTTTTAATGAGATTATTGAAGAGTTTGTAATTTATTAGGCTAGCATTTATATTTTTAGACATATTAAATTTCTTGTGACCAACCCGCTTCCACCGCTTGCCCGAGTTTATGCAAACGAAACTCCGTGGAAAAGAATCCGTAAATATTAAAGTCATGAAATTTTGCTTAAGGACAAGTTTATTTTTAAAGATATGTAAGGAAAACAACATAGATTCATGGAATTTCGAAAAGTCACATGTCACAACCAGGAATCAAACTAACTCAAAACTTAAAAATGAGTAGTCTGTATTTTTTTCATAGTTTTTATCAATAGTGGTTATTTTGATTGACCTATTATGGATCAAATATCGCCAGTAATTATGCCGTAAATTAAAAGAGACCACGAATCCCACATTCATTCATAATTCACGTTTACTTTGGTAGCATTAATCTTAGTATAATGGATGTAGATGGCTGTATATCGTCATTTGTACCTAATTCAATATATCCCGTGTAGTGGCGGGTAAGAATACCCACTACCCCATATCTTCCCGTGGGTGTCGTAAGAGGCGACAAAGGAAACTGATACAGAAGATGGGCAGCATCTTTCTGATAAAAGCCAAAACCAATAAAAACTGCGGTTGCCAACCCGCTCGCCAAGCGTGGCAACTATGGCAATACACCCCCATGAGCGACGACACAAATAAACGGCCCCAGTCCCCGGCGGCCCCGCTATTCCTGGCTACGGTGACTCGACCTGACAACATATAACGCACGCACCCTGAGGACTGACGAGAAGATCCTGGAGCTGGAAGAAGAGATAGATAAGTTACGCTGGAATATAATAGGACTATCCGAGGTCCGAAGAGAGGGGGAGGACACGGTAATCCTCGAATCCGGCAACTTATTCTATCACCGGGAGGGCGACCATCTGTCCCAAGGAGGTGTCGGATTTATCGTCCACAAGTCTCTCGTTAACAACGTTGTAAAGATCGGGAGTGTGTCGACGAGGGTTGCGTACCTTATACTCAGAATCACCAAACGGTATTCGCTGAAGGTCATACAGGTTTACGCACCAACCTCGGCACACCCCGATGAGGAGGTGGAGGAAATGTATGAGGATATCTCTAGAGACATGCGCTCCTCCAAAACCTACTATACGGTGTTAATGGGAGACTTCAACGCAAAACTAGGCACAAGAGAGAACGGTGAGCTGAAAGTAGGGAAATTCGGAATAGGGCAACGGAACCCAAGGGGCCAGCAGCTGGCCGACTTTATGGAGAAAGAGGGACCCTTTATGATGAACTCTTTCTTCCAAAAGCGGCCCCACAGGAAGTGGACCTGGTCGAGCCCCGACGGTTCGACAAAAATGAGATTGACTTCATTATGAGGACCAGACGACAACTGTTCAGTGATGTCTCAGTGATCGCGAGGGTGAAAGCCGGCAGCGATCACCGAATGGTGAGAGGCACACTGAACCTAAACATTAAGTTGGAGAGGTCACGTCTAATGAAGTCAACGCCCGTCCCCTCGTGCTCTAATCCAAAGTCCCGAAAACTTTCAGCTCGAGTTACAAAATCGTTTTCAGTGCCTAAAAGTTTGCAATGAAGTGGACGATATGAATGACAAGCTTGTGGAAACTTTCCATGCGGTCGGAGATAAGTTCTGTAAGACCCGTCGCAGAAGAACACAAAACTCTCTGATCACTCTTAATCTCATGGTTGTTAGACGGGAGATGAAGCTGCAGTCTTCAGCAAATTTGACAGCATATAGGCAACTAAAGAGACAAATCTCCAAATGCATGCGGCGGGACTTGCGCAACTTCAAAACAGCTCGTATTGAAGAAGCGATCGAGCGGAACCAGGGCCCCAAAATCTTTGCCAGAGATCTGTCCGCCAGAAAGAGCCAACTGTCGAAGCTGAAGACCGTGTGTGCCAGCATCGTTTCCGGGACACCTGAGATTTTGAATGAGATCGAGAGGTTCTATGGGCAGCTGTACACGTCATCGTTGGAGCCACACGCAAGTGTGATTAACGATCCAAAAGCGACACTATTCCTATGGTATCCTGGATGTAAGTCTGAGCGAGATTAAAATGGCTCTCCAGCACCTTAAAAACGGCAAGGCCCCAGGCGAGGATGGAATTACAGCGGAGCTTCTGAAAGCGGGTGGAAAACCGGTACTTGAAGTCCTTCAGAAGCTCTTTTATTCCGTCCTCCATGGTGGCATTACACCGGAGGCGTGGAGCAGAAGTGCGGTGGTCTTGTTCTTCAAGAAAGGCGACAACGCTCTCTTGAAGAACTACAGACCGATTTCCCTTCTGAGCCGCGTCTACGTGCTGTTTTCGAGAGTCATTACGAATCATCTCGCATGCAGACTCGAAGACTTCCAGCCTCCCGAACAAGCCGGTTTCCGAAAGGCTTTAGCACCATAGACCACATACATACCTTCGGCAAATTGTACAGAAGACCGACGAGTACAATCTGCCACTTTGCCTTGCGTATGTGGACTATGAGAAAACCTTTGATTCTGACAAAATTTGGGTGATGCTGTAGTCCTTTCAGCGGTGCCAAGTAGACTGTCGGTATATCGAAGTGCTTAAGTGTTTGTACAGTAGGGCTACGATGGCTATCCTAGTACAGAACCAGAGTACGAAACCTATCTAACTGCAGAGAGGTGTAATACAGTGTGACGTTATATCCCCGAAACTCTTCACCACTGCATTGGAAGACGTTTTCAAGCTTCTGGATTGAAAGGATACGCTAATAACGTCAATGGCGAGTACATCACTCATCTTCGATTTGCCGACGATATAGGCCTTATGGCAGAATCGCTGGAGGACCTAAGCACTATGCTCAATGACCTCAATAGTGTCTCCCAACGGATAGGTCTCAAGATGAACATGGACAAAACAAAATCATGTTTAATGTCCATTTCACACCTATGCCGGTAGTTGTTGGGAGCACTAAGCTCGAAGTTGTTGACGAATATGTTTACCTGGGACAAATAGTCTGACTAGGTAAGTCCAACTTCGACCGAGAGGTCAATCGACGGATTCAACTCGGCTGGGCAGCGTTCGGGAGATTACGACCCATCTTCTCGTCAGGCATACCTCAAAACCTCAAAACTAAATTGTAGAACCAGTGCGTGTTACCAGTGATGACATACGGAACTGAGACGTGGTCCTTCACTGCTGGCCGTATGAGGAAGCTCAAGGTCGCTCAGCGAGCTATGGAGAGCTATGCTCAGGGTTTCTCTGCGTGATAAACTTAGAAATGAGGATATCCGCAGTAGAACCAGAGTAACCGACATAGCCCAAAGGATTAGTAAGCTGAAGTGGCAATAGGCCGGCCATATAGCTCGAAGAACCGACAACCGATGGGGAAGAAAGGTTCTCAGTGGCAGCCTCGTACCGGCAGGCGAAGTGTAGGCATCCCCCACTAGATGGGTGACGACGTGATAAGACATGCAGGAAGTCAATGGATGCAGGTGGCTCGGGACCGTGCTGTGGCATTCCGTGGGGAGGCCTATGTTCAGCAGTGGACTTGTGAAGGGTGTAATGATGATGAAATACTGTTTATTTAAAAGTGGACTTGTAATGGGCGGCAGTGAAGTAATGATGAATTTTAATAATATCATGTTACCTTACTTTTTTAATAATTTTAAAGTTTTAGATAAAATATTAAGAAATCATTAATATTAAAGTAGCGCACGTGTAGCACTAATCCACTTTAAATACATTGTCAAACTTAAGACTCTTTCGGGATTCCTAGCCATTCCTACCAGTTCTATCCCGAATTAGAAAATGTGATAAAATAATCCAAGAAGATTGCCGCTTTATTTCAAAACATCTCGGATAAATCTAAAATGATTAAACGACCTACAAAGTTAATACTTGAAAACATTATCATGCTTTTCACTAATTACGTAGTAGAGTATTTTAATTATTAATGATAACAAACTCTATATCTACGGAATGTTTTGCTCTAACGATATTATAAGGTTTTGCTTACTTAAGCTATATTGCACGGGTTTGTACTAGCCAGATGCGGATTTCGGCTTGGGCCCACAAGGTTTGGGCCTAGAAAGGCAGAATTTCTTGGATGGGAAAATTTTAAAGGGGATTATATTCAATGTTATGTTGACATTATTAAGGAACAATGACAGAAATAAACATTTTCATTCCAGCAAAAAAAATTAGCATTTTTATTTGATGCTGTAAGTATTTACTTATTGTTATTTTAAGTTTACAATTTTTTCCTTGAATCGTCATATAATCCTTGACAGAACACTTATTGCGTTTTGATAGCTTAGAAATTCTCAAACAGAAACATACTAAAAACATTCATGAATCACATTAGTAATGACTGATAATTTCACAAAATAAATGCGCTCAACTCGTCGAGAAGTTAATATATAACCTATTGTAAAATTTGTACCGAACGGACAACCAAAAAAAAGGCAGTCAAGGAAGTGTGTTTTTATAACATTGTCATCCAGCTATGCATAAAGTTTCAAATCTCAACTTGTCTGCTGCAAAATTGGTACCAAAAGGTCAATCAGAGAAGAAAACAAGTTAATAAAACTTGAAAAAAAGCTATAACGTAATTATTATAATAAACATTATAATTATTATAGTACATAACTTAATGAGATTATAATTTGGCATTTATTACATACAGTACACTAAACGTGTTTAGATAACACAAATTATAATTTTAATTAGAAGTCGAAAACATTTATTTTAATAAATAAAAATCTGTCAGCCAAATGAATAGGAGGATAAAAGCGTTTTATTAAAATACGAGGATTACCTTTTTATTTAATGCCTATTCATATTTCGGGATTTCTATCTTAATGTCATTTACATAATTTTTACATTAGTATTGTTTAAGTCTATTTTAAAATTAGTAGTTTTAATTCTGTAACATGCTACTATACATCCATTAAGTACACTACTAGGTATTTTAACCACATTTAGCTATCAGGATGTTAAACACATTGCACACTGGTAATGCTGTTTACCATCTAGTTTGTTGAATATAAGTTCAATATGTTTTAGATAGATTTTTCGCCATTATTCTGATCAGTAGGATACACAGCATACAAATAGAATAGTTTTTATTCAATATAGTTTACATATAAAAATAATACTTATTGAAAATCAGTTAATATGCTTTTTGCCCTGGTTTAGAAAAGAACCTTGTTCTGGGAAGAACCCGCAGGAAACCCAGCAGGATTCTTTTACAACAATTTACAAAATAAGTTGTACAATTTAATATAAAAACATATACTCGTAGAGACAGCGTGACTTTGGAGTTGATTAACTTGTATTAATAGCTTGTACTTGTTTCTCGTATTAACAGAATGTAAATCATTATTTACAATAAAACTGTTTTTGTGTAAAAACATTGAAATTTCGTATACATAATGAAAGACCAAAATTAATATTTGTATATAATATTATTTTTCTCTTTAAAAGACTCCTTTGGATATAGGTTATAAAGCGTCTATTTTATAGAATAAGGAGACAAACAAGCACACGGTCGACACGATGATAAATGAATGCTGTGGCCCATAGACATCTACATCTATTCTCGACTAAGAATCCAAATATAGGTGCGTTCTTACCCCTGAGGATAAGATTGAATGCCTAGTTTCTCGTAAAAAGCGTCTCCGGTTCTCTGCACTCACCATACGAATCTCAACAGTACTATGCTGCTATTTTACGCTGTTATTCTGTGAGAGCGTGGTCCTACCCCGGGCAAGGCGACTCATACGTGCTACAACTGTAATTTAGCTACAGCGTGGCTCTACTACGTATAAACCACGTAAATTCTCATGGCTATATTCTATACAACAAATATAGTTTCAATGCCAGTCGCATTTTCTAATATCAAGTTCCATTATGATATGTAAATTACTAAATTAAACTACTCTACTGCTTTAACATAAACAAAACTTCTAATCTTATAAACAATGATAAATGCAGACTGAGCTCTAAGTTTCTAGTCGCGACTTATATTTCCAAGAAAAACAGTGTATCTAACAAAAATTAGAACGAATTATCCGTACCGTTCTGAAGCTATATTATGGTTGTAGCGTGAATGGGTTGGCTCGACCGGGGAAAGTCCGCGCTCTAACAGAACACCTACGTAAAATTACAGCTCAATACTACTGTGTACTGAGTGAAGAGATCCAAAGACCCTTTTTACTGCAAAACAAGGCTTCCCATCTTAGTCCTTAGGGGTGACGACGCATTTTTATTTTGATTCTTAATCGAGGATAGATAAAAATAGTTCCTAAAAAGAAGAACTCAACTCACATTCCATGTAAACAAATGTCAGTTGTCACTTCATAATTTCACTTTCTTCACAGAAAAAATATCACTCGTATTCAAGGGCGCACTCTAACTTATCACTCTGGGCGACAGCTAGACTGTCTGATTTTACTCATTTATATTACAAGGACTTTTCTGACATTAAAAATCATAAGAAAAATACAATGAAATAAATAATTAAGCAATTGATTAAGCAAAACAGGAAAATCCTCCAGACGCAATCAAGCCTGTGTCACATTTTTCGCCCATTTCAAAAAGGAAAATGCTCTCAATAATTCAACTGAAATCGACATCTGAACTCGAACCCTGCACGGAACAAGTAATTTGTATGCTTTACAAATAATTGTTCCGGGCCTGGATGTTTTTTTTTTTTTACCGGTTACGAGGCATTCAATCTTTGTCCTCAGAGGTGACAACACATCGGCATTTGATTCCTAATTGAGGATAAATATAAGATGTCTATGGGCCACAGCATCCACTTACCATCAGGTGGATCAAAAAACTCAGTTCGATTTAAGTTCAATATAGACCATGACCCGTGCAGACTATACCCAACTCCCGCAGTACCGCATGATTTCGTTTTATCTTTTTAGTATAGGTCGAAACGGTCGACGATGATCGCTGTCAGCATGATAACCGATGATCATTAGTCCACTTCCTAAAGAAACTATGAAGCGTCTTTACACACTTCTGCTTTATATCCTTTTAAAAGAAGCCTGCGCCCAATATTGAGATTGTTAGTTAACATTTATCTATAAATTTGTGTCAAATCACTACCACGTATCCATAACTATTACAAAAATAGTTTATAATTAGGCTCAGTATCATTAGTCTCAAAATAGCTTATAATTAGTCAAATATCAACTACAGTCTGTTCAAAGAAATACCGTGGAAAAATATGCAATATAAAATGTAAAATACCAAAAATAGCAAATGTCAAATTTAGCGAAAGCAGTAGCGCCGCGACAATAACGGCCGTAATTCACTTTTCCTATTTATTTACTCCTACGTTAATCTGGGTCTCTCTCAGGTACTGAGAGATACCATACTTTGTATCATAATTTAAGTTCCTATTATAAGTTAAGAGTGCAATTACAAGTGTAACTTAAGTTAAGAGTGCATTATGCACAGAAAAACGATCATTATGAAGAGAAGCAAGAATGCATCTGTCCAGAATATAATAAGTTCCTAGTTCTTTAAAATTAAGTAGCCAGCTTCGCATTTTTGGCAATCTCAGCTCAGCATTTTTATCAAGCAACGAACAGTTTTAACTTTTATATTGCGAGGAATATATTCAAGCCTTGAGAGAATAAATTCAAGGATGAATATAAAGTCTCCACAGAGTAAATCTAATTTTAATTTAGAGATGAACTACCTATGAAATTGCCGTTTTTTATGAAATAAGTTAACGTAATTTTTTTTATATTTTTTATTTCTATTATTCAAAGTAATCACACATGCAATCGATGCATTAGTTGGTGATGGTTTATGAAAAATGGTTTATGAGAATCCATACCAAAATACCCGAGAATCCGAAAGTGTGTTAGGCGTTAATCACTCAAATATAGCTTGACATATAGTTGCGTTAAAAAAATATGGAAATTGAGATGTTGGGCTCCGAATAGTAATCCGGAGGACACTGACAGTTACGCGTTACTCTCTTGACTCAGAACTGCAAGCTAGATGGACAATCTAGTTACGAATGATGAGAAGTGGGTCTCCTACTGTACGTAATACGCAAGACAGTGGGTGATTATAAGCGAAACCACAAAACCCACCCACCTACAAAAAAACTCAAAACTTTTATGTTGTGTTGTGTATTATTTTTTCTGTTCATGTTGTGTTTGGTGGGATATTAAAAGACTAATTTTCTTGCTTGTATTTTCAAAGATATGTACATATTTACCATGTTGGGCCAGTCCGATCGACAGTCTATATGGGATCTAGGTTTTTGGAATGAATGTACCGCCATTTTTAACACCGGAACCTAGTGCGTTTATGAACACTATAAGTAATATAACGCATACTTAATTTTGCGTCCTTCAAGCTGGAATACTCCCCAACGATATCCTAACGATAATAACGATATGCTCTCTTGACGGACACTGTGTCGATAGCATAAGCTACGCTGATGACATGGTGCTGCTGAGTCCCTCAATCGCTGTTCTCAGAAAATTAATCTTAGTTTGTGAGCAGTTTGCGGAATCCCATGGCCTTATTATAATGTAAAGAAGAGCGAGGTTATGGTCTTTCAAGCGAAGGAACGTAAAGTGGCTTGTGTTCCGCCAGTAAATTTAAATGGGGTGGCTCTTACGAGAGTCTCATCCTTCAAGTACCTTGGCCACATAGTTACCGAAGACTTGAAGGATGACAGTGATATTGAAATAGAGAGGAGGGCGATGACAGTCCGCTGCAACATGTTGGCCCGCTGATTTGCTAGGTGTAACGCAGAAGTTAAAATTTCACTGTTTAAAGCATTCTGCCAAACAATATACACGTGTAATCTGTGGGTTAACTATACGCAGCGGGCTATCAATGTTCTCCGAGTTCAATATAATAATGCCTGCCAACTTGCCTAATACAACTTAGTAGAAAAGTTACTTAAAGCGCTAGTTCTCATATAAAGTTTTGGTGATGTACATTTGTAGCATTAAACTGCTTATGAGAAATTAATAAAAGGCAAAATAAAATAATCACATAACATTTATTTCCTTCTAACAGTTATATATTACATATTGCTATTACAAAGCTACACGGGTGTATAAAATGATAATCTGCAAATGAAAAAGGCGACATAATAATTGTAATTTTTCTAGAAATATATATGTAAATTCAAAATAATGTAAGTTACATTAGATTAAAACATTGTTTAGGGCTAAATTCTTAGATCCAAAGTTTTTCGTTAATAAACAATAATTTTATTTATGGTATAATTAGTTTTTATACGATTAAAAAAAGTGTAAACGTTTCTCGGTATTCAATGCAAATAAAGATCAAATGAGAAAGGTTATTGATGCAAAAATTAACTTCAAGCAATTAAGACAGCTGCAGCAGAAATAATGAAATCTCAGCGAAGCGATGAAACCAAGATAATTGAAAATAAACGCCCAACGAAATGTCTAAAGATAAATGGTGAAATCATTTATAACATAAAAGTTACTCTCGAGACTGAAATTGCTTCTCTTAATAAAATATCGAGAGTTATTTCATTATATTAATATTCCTTAATTAAATCTGATGTTTTACGTACACGAAACCACATCAAAACTACATCACAATTTTTTTATATAATCACTACATATATCTAAGTAAGTTCAGGTGCATAGAGGATACAGAATCACTTAGAAATGCTTTTAAAGATAACCCTGTAAGGAAAATAAAGAAAAATTATACGAAAAGTAGAATCTTTGCATGTAGCACTTATTTTAAACTGTGAAAAATCTGATCCCCTTTTTATCGACTTAAAGTTTGGTTGAAAGTTTAATTTGTTTAAGCCACAAAGACCAACTTTATCCTTTCCGTTTAAAATCAATCAAAGTTCCGTTACCCATGCGAACAATATTGCAGATTTAAGACAATCCAAACTGTGTATGAAATAATAATTATGAAAGAAATAAAAAATACTTTAATAAATTTACTACAAAAATAAACAACATCGCTACAAAAAAATAGGTCTGTATTTTTGTATGCGTATTGGAGGTTAAACATTCATCACTAAAAGCTAATTTTCAATTTACATGAAATTATTTCGTTATAATAATGTTTTCATTCAAGTTACAACGTTTGTACCAAATTTAAGGCGATACCAGATAAATTGTTCCCACACGAAGAGATAACTAAAGCATAAGGACCTCGTCATGATTACGATTTTATTATAACCAATCGTCAAACCTTTAAATAATTTCACGGGAAAAAGACAATCCTGACTGCAGCATCACGTCATCAGTACGTTTTTCTCAGAATCATCAACACGTATAATAATTTTAAGACGATAGCAGTAATTTTTAAGATAATCCATTAAGAGCAGACGATCCTTAGCCAGAATCGTGTTCTAATTATGTTTTCTATCCATTCTCAACATGCATACGAATTTTCAAGGCAATACCAGTGACGTTTAAGAAATTCACTCGTGCAAACACAATTATTATAGTGTTTTCGTACACAATCCTGCCGTGTATGCAAAATTTCAAGGCGATACCAATAATTGTTAAAGAAGTCCATCGAGCGGCCTGGCGCCTGGAAATTAAATCTCAACGAAATTACAAAATTTCATTAACTCTTAAGAATATTTAATACATATATACATATACACACACATAAATACATACATAAATACATATATTACATACATACATAATATGTCTGGATAAAGGTAGCAGTATTAAATTGACATTATACTGACGACATTAACATGTTGTTATGAATTTTAACGATTGAAACTAGTTACATTTAATTAACTTTGATAGTCATCGGGTGCCACCCCAAATGATGATGGTAGACAAATGAAGATTGGTAACTATGGCAAATATTTTCCCTATAGGGGAGGGAGCTTTTACTGTTTTGTTTTAAAATTTTATTGCCACTAAAAAAGAAACTTACTACTAGAAACACGCACTACTAGAATTACGGCTATGTAGCTAGCCCACTTCCAGTGCAACATTTTTATTTCCAATTATTCTGATATCGCGATACTTGATGCTGACATTATGTCATATAAGTGTTTTTGTATATATCGTATTTTAAAATTATTGTACTGTACATATCATGTTTTTAAATGATAATTCTCAAATAAGACCTCATATATTCATAAGGAAAAAATCGCAACATTCGTATGTTATTTAATTTTTGCTTTCCATTTATAAAATCTGGTTTACTTTACGAAAATTCACGAAAAAAGTAAAATAAAAGTGATGTGTCGTACCTAATTTGAAGAGCAACTCCCTCCTTCAATCGCGTGCACTATTTCCGTCACCACCAATCCCAACACAACTACTCCTTACACCACAACACTACACTAGAAAAGACACAACACTATCGCTTATACGACACATGTTTCACCTCTAAATGAGGCATCATCAGATATAAAACAGTTTGCGATGACTGACCTCCAAGTGTCCTAGTCATATTTTTATTTTATTTTTTACGCAGATCTTAGTTAATTAATTTTTAACATCTTAATAACTTCACAGTCCCATGAATCATATATGAAAGTTTCAATTGTTTAACTATTGTGTCTATTTCTCCGACAAGGAAGTTGTTAATATTATTCACATGCTTTATTCCATGGTTCAAGCTCAATTATTCACATTCTCCTCATGAAGTGTTTATATCTCACTATGTACACAAATTATTGGTTTTTGAATACATTTGTTGTGTTACCCGCTCTTTAAACGAAACAATTATTTTTTAACATGACTTCATGAAAATTCGCACACGAAATATCGTAATCGCTGGTAATATCTAATTATCATCTTCTCAAAATCAATTGCTGTTCGTTAGTCTCGCTAAATCTCAAAAACGTCTTGACCGATTTTGATGAAATTTTTGTGTGTGTTTGAGTGGGTCCCTAGATGGTTTAGATTCACATTTGGAAACGGTAGGTGGCGATGTTATCGAGATTCAGAAATTGCCCGTGCGAAGCCGGGGCAGATCGATAGTATAATATAAAATATAAATATATAATATAAAATAAATAATCTAATGAAGGACCCAATTAAATATAAAGTTAAAATTAAATAATATAAATTAAAATAAAGCGAATATATAATCAATGTCGTGAGATGGAGGCAGAGGAAGAATCCATCAACCCATATCATTCCGTGAATATCCTAAGAAGCAACTATGTTAGTGCCAAAAATATCTAATAAATGGTAATCTGTTGGAACAAGGTCCGGGAGTACGGTGGATGTCGCAGACATTCCAATTGTAGCTCATCTAACTTAGTGGTTGTTTGTTGTGCAGTGTGGTCTTGCGTTGTCGTGAAGCAGCAGTGGCCTAGAGCGATTGACCAATCTCGGTTGTTTAGCAGCTAGTTCTTCCTTCATGGTTTGCATTTGCTGATAATAGATATCTGCCGTAATCGTTTGGCCAGATTTTAGAAAGCTGTAGTGAACGACACCGGCGCTTGTCCACCAAACACTCACAAGTAACTTTTCTGAGTCAATTTTCGTTTAGGCAGGATTTGGCTGGTCTCTAGGGTTCAGCCATTGCAACGAGCGCTACCGATTATCGTACAGTATCCACTTTTCATCACAAGTAATGATTCGATTTAAATCCCTTCATTATTGTGTCGGTTGAGCAAAGTAACACAGCAGTCGACGCGTGTTTGCAAGTTCGATTCACTCAATTCATGAGGTACCCATCGTTCAAGTTTTTTACTTTCCTGAATTGCTTCATGAATTAATACAGTTTTATCACTTACCCTGAAGCGTGCAGCTATATCTGAAGTGCTTTGTGATGGATCCGCTTCCACAATAGCCTTTAATTTTTCATTTTCTACTTTGGTCTCCGGCCGTCCACGAGGTTGGTTCTGAAGGCCGAAATCTCAGAACGAAAACGTTGAAACCAAAACGTACCGTTCTTTCTTTTGCGACACCAGCGCCGTCCACATCATTAATCCTTCGAGCTGTTTCTGCAGCACTGGTGCCACGGTAGAACTCGTACTCGTAAATATACCGATATTTCATGTTTTCCACTGTGCGGTAATAAGCGACGCCAAAGAAAAAATAATGAGGAAAAACAAATGAATGTATATTTTCAAAACACAAACACCAGCTAAATGAATTTATAAATTTGAATTTGGAATTCTTAACCAAAGAGGAGATATTTCAGATCAAAGTGGTCAGTACGACAAAACGCTAATTTCATATGTAAGGACCTAATATAACAATTATCCTTAATACATATATACATAATATGTCTGGATAAAGGTAGCAGTATTAAATTGACATTATACTGACATTGTTTTCGAAAGATCTTTACCTAAAACTAAAACAAATTAACATGTTGTTATGAATTTCGTGAAACTAGTTACATTTAATTAATTTTGATGGTCATCGAGTGCCAACCCAAATCATTGATGTTACACAAATGAAGATAGGTAACTATGACAAATATCTTCCTATAGGGAGGGAGCGTTTACTGTTTTGTTTTTAAATTTTACTGCCACTAAAGAAGAAACTTACTACTAGAAACATGCACTACTAGAATTACGGCTATGTAACTAGCCCACTTCCAGTGCAACATAATTATTTCCGATTATTCTGATATCGCGATACTTGATGTTGACATTATTATGTCGTATAAGTGTTTTAGTATAATATATCGCATTTTGAAATCATTGTACTGTATATATCATGTTTAAATGATAATTCTCAAATAAAACCTCATATATTCATAAGGAAAAAATCGCAACATTCGTATGTTATTTAATTTTTGCTTTCCATTTATAAAATCTGGTTTACTTTACGAAAATTCACGAAAAAAATAAAATAAAAGTGATGTGTCCTACCTAATTTTAAGAGCAACTCTCTCCTTCAATCGCGTGCACTATTCCTGTCACCACCAATCCCAACACAACAACTTCTTACACCACAACACTACACTAGAAAAGACACGACACATGTTTCACCTCTAAATGAGGCATCATCAGATATAAAACAGTTTGCGATGACTGACCTCCAAGTGTCCTAGTCATATTTTTATTTTATTTTTACGCAGATCTTAGCTAATTAATTTTAACATCTTAACAACTTCACTGTCCCATGAATCATATATGAACATTTCAATTGTTTAACAATTGTGTCTTCTCGGACAAGGAAGTTGTTAATATTATTCATACTTTATTCCATGGTTCAAAAGTCAAGCTCAATTATTCACATTCTCCTCATTAAGTGTTTATATCTCACTATTTACACAAATTATTGGTTTTGAATCCAGTTGTGTTACCACTCATGAAAATTCGCACACGAAATATCGTAATCGCTGGTAATATCTAATTATTATCTTCTCAAAATCAATTGCTGTCCGTTAGTCTCGCTAAATCTCAAAACGTCTCGACCGATTTTGATGAAATTTTTGTGTGTTTGAGTGGGTCCCTAGATGGTTTAGATTCACATTTGGACCCGGTAGGTGGCGTTGTTGTCGAGATCCAGAAATTTCCCAAAGGAAGCCGAGGCAGATTGCTAGTATAATATAAAATATAAATATATAATATAAAATAAATAATCTAATGAAGGACCCAATTAAATATAAAGTAAAATTAAATAATATAAATTAAAATAAAGCGAATATATAATCAATGTCGTGAGATGGATGCAGAGGGAGAATCCATCAACCCATATCATTCCGTGAATATCCTAAGAAGCAACTATGTTAGTGCCAAAAATATCTAATAAATGATATAATGCCTTCTGATAAATGCCGGTTTAAACATCCCCTTTACTCCAGACGAAAAATACCAGTTTCCAAGACGGCTACCCGGCGGTGAAGAACGGCGTTAATTGGATGTGCAAAATGTCAATCTCTCTTTCAGGCATGGCGATAATGACTAATTCTCCGTTAAACGTGAGAGGCGCATCTCCAGCAATGGACTTTAACGGATTGATGAAGAAATAGAAGAAATAATGAAATCACATAAAAAATAATATTACATATATACTTTCAAAATTGTTAAATTATTTTTAATAATTTATAATATAAAACAATAATAATTGTTTTTAGTGTAGTTCTTTCTTATCTTAATAATTAAAATACCAAAAATGGTACAATTACACAGAAACATTATACAGAATGAATATCACGGGCCACCGGCGGACCGGAGAGGAGTAGCCGTAGCGTTTTTTCCCTGACAGAACTGTCTGACATTTTTGCGGAGGGAAATGTGCGCAAACAAAACATTCATCTGTCACTCCGAAACTCACACATAACAATTTAAGCAATAAACTATCCATTTCACACACACATTGATACACTATAACAGTATCGCTCGGTGACAGCGACAACTCTGATACAGACCCGAATCAGTCGCTCAACCGATCTGCACATTGTATGAGGGCAACCTGTGTTGCTAAACAAATCCGAAACAACACGACCGTTGTTATTGTAATTTGTAAGTTTAAAAAAAGTAAATAGCAATAATTTAATTAAAAATTACTTATATATGAAGACAAACTACGGGGAAAGTCTATGTTTAGCAGTGGACTTTTATAGGCTGTGATGATGATTATGGTAAAAGTTATGAAATTTTTCGCAAAACTATGTTACCTAAAAGTCTCTAAATCTTATACTATAGCATAATGGCTGCCGTTTTCGGCATTCAATTTGCAGTTTAATATATCGTTCGAGTATATTCCGTTTCAACATGAAAAGCTCCCAAATATAAATCATACCTTTCAGTAACACTTGAAATTTTAAAAATAAATTTACTTTTGTATGAATCTCAAACATTTTTTGATTGACAGTATGAAATAACGTCGTCATCACCGTTAAGAGCACTTATATTTTACAGCTCTTTAATAAATGTACAATTTCAAGCATCAAGTAGGTATCATATTAAATTAAATAAAATTACGTACAAACCGCTGCCGTTACAGCCTACCAAAAATCCACTGCTAAACATAGGCTCCCCCATAGAGTGTCTCATAGGCGGGATATTTGCCATATTTGCCACGCTCGGCAAACGGGTCAAAAACCGCAGTTTTTATTTTATGTTTAAGTTGTTTTATGGAAGATGCTGCTGCTGATCTCCTGGATTGTTTCTCTCTGAAGCCCCTTACAACACCCACGGGATTATATAAGATAGTGGATATATTTATATCGCCAATACATGGTCAAACTGCGTATATACAAAAATCATATACATAACTCTCCACAATCTTTTTTATGACTTGTTGAGGAAAATGCAATTTGTGATATTAACATTTGTTCAGGTTTAAAATCTTTTATGTCACATGCCTTGTTACACAGCAAACTGGATGTAATTTTACATAATAATATTAAATCTATAAATCTTACAACCGCGCACACGCACTTATTAAGAAATGCACTAGGTTAACTAGAAGGCAGGACTCCTTTTCAGCTTAGAAGTTCGTCTGGAAAGATACCAGCCCATAACCTATTTCAGCCGATAAGAATCAGTGCTTGCACTGCTGCGTTCCAGACTGAAGGTTATAGGAAGCCAGTATAATTAGAAGCTATGAAAGATTCCATCTTAGTCCTCAGAAGTGACAACGCTCTGTAACTTTCTTATCATCAGGTGGGCTATAAGTTCTTTTATCACTTTAGTGTTTATAAAAAAGAAGTCCACAACACTGCTACCACTGAACGTTAGGAGATTTAAAACACCTTCGAAAAATAATTTAATTTTTCTTCTGTGCACGTTTCTTTTCCATGTTTTAGACATAGACATAGACATGCGTTTATTCAGCAACTTACACTCATACCGTTTTCATACAGAAAATAAAATGATACATAAAAACATCAAAGATAAAAATAAGTAGGAGAAAACAGACATAAAACAATCCGATTGCATGAGTGATGTGATGCTGAAAAGGTCACTGACTCAACATAATGCTATCGCACGGTTGCGGTAGCGTTGGTTTTCAGCAATGCCCATTGAGGTTGGACTCGCCCGCAAGGATAGTATGTACGCTATATTTTCTATGTTCGAGAAAGATATTATCTAAATAATTAAATAATAAAAATGCAATAGGATGAGAACTTTAGATATATAGTATATATAAGTGTATATAATAAATGATATAATAATTATGTACAATAAAACAGATATAATAAAGACATTTATATTATGCTATGAATATGTAATACAGCTATTTTATTGTCTCTAAATCTTAAATTCTTTTACTTTTATCTTAAAAAGGGTGATGATATTAAGTTGACGGATAGATGGGGGCAAGTTGTTCCAGCATTTAGCAGTTGCGTAACGGAAACTAACGCGGAATGTTGCCATTGTGTGTTATGGTATCGAAAGGACATTTGATTTTGAATGTCCTTAAAATTACCGTTCTTGCGCCATTTTAGTTTATCCAAGAGGTACTTTTCTACCGACTTCAAAAAGGAGGAGGTACTCAATTCGAGTGTATGTTCTTTTTTTTTTTTTTTTTGTGTGTTACCTCATAACTTTTTTCTGCGTGAACCGATTTCGATGATTCTTTTTTTATTTGAAAGCTGGTGCTTCTCATGTGATCCCATATAAATTTGATCAAAATCTGACCAGTAGTTTTTGAGTTATTCTTAATAATTTATATTGAATTCGGTTATAATTTTTTTAATTTTAAATTATTGTATTGAAAGACACCGAAAATAAGTGTTGCCAAATTTAGCGCTCTTAATTGGGACATTCTTAATTACTTAAATTTGTTTAAGACGGAACTGGCGTGAGTTCGTGGAAGAATGTGGTGTATATCTGGCACAAGCATTTTTTTTTCCTCTGAATCTTTTCCTTACTTCTTTTTCATAGAACACGTGATGATATTACTCAAAATTGAAATTATAATTTTAGTGGTTAGTGTGGATGATGGCCCTTTGTATATGTATATACTTAGATAATTTACAACTTATTTATCAAATTACAAAATGTTACTTTAGAAAAAGGAATTTAAGAATTGTAGCCCATTTTTATTTTTTCACATTGTCACTACCATATGTCTGAACAGAAACCTGAACAAGGGTGTATTAGTACACCCACATTTTATGGATTATAATATTTTAGTTGAATTTAAGAAGGGTGCACGTCTTTTGTCTTTACGCAAATTTTCCGACTCCGGGTGGATACTTATATATTATGAAAAGGAAACTTGAATAAACCCTTGCCCGAACTTTTTCTCGCCCACGAACGCACGATTTTTGCCTACGATAAGGTCATAAAGTAAGTATACGGATTTGGTAACAAAATATATCAATAATCAAAAACCTGATGATTTCTTATATGTACGCGAACATTACACATTGAAATAAAACGTATTTAAACGCAATAAAATCCGTAACAACTATTTTTATTTCAATCGAAAACCTGTTACAATGTCGCCTACCATAAAATCACATTCAAAGAGACAATGCAACAGATAGACATGGAAGAATTAATGCAAAACCACACTGCCGTTAATAAAACCGCAAATGGCAAAACGTGAGCACTATCTGTTCACGTCCGGGCTCTATATTCAAGAAACATTTTGATTTTCTAACTTCTATGGGAAACATAAACATTGGTTTCAATTTCAATCACATGCTTGAAATCATTCGTTAACTTGCCCAATTTGCTTACAAAGTTTTAAGTTTCCTTAACGATTAGTATTACATCTAGCGATATGTATACATACAAATTTAATATGTCCTATACCTATCAATTAAGCAGCAGTGGAATACATCTCGGTATCCATAAGTCTTCACTCTTCACCGCTGCATTGGAAGACGTTTTCAAGCTACTGGACTGGAAAGGATACGGTATTAACATCAACGGCGAGTACATCACTCATCTTCGATTTGCCGACGATATAGTTCTATGGCAGAATCGCTGGAGGACCTAAGCACTATGCTCAATTACCTCAATAGTGCCTCCCAACGGATAGGTCTTAAGATGAACATGGACAAAACGAAGATCATGTGTAACGTCCATGTCACACCTATGCCGATAGTTGTTGGGAGCACTAAGCTCGAAGTTGTTGACGAGTATGTTTACCTGGGACAAATAGTCCGACTAGGTAAGTCCAACTTCGACCGAGAGGTCAATCGACGGATTCAACTGCGCTGGGCAGCGTTCGAAATTACGGCACATCTTCTCGTCAGGTATACCTCAAAACTTGAAAACGAGGCTGTACAACCAGTGCGTGTTGCCAGTGATGACCTACGGAACTTAGACGTGGTCCTTCACTGCTGGCCGGATGAGAAAGCTCAAGGTCGCAGGAAGTGACGAAAAGTCGAGTCGCTAAAGGCGTAGGAAAGTGACGACCCCATCGCCCGCTGACGTAAGAGTTAAGTGACAAAACTGCTACGTCGGCGCAGTCAGTCAGCGCCTTGCCAAGAGGTGTAAGCGCCGTGCCTCGGCAGAATTGAGGTGCAAAAGCCGTTTGTGCTTACGGTCACATTATTAAACGGTGCCGGGCCTGGGCGTCTCCGTTAATTGACGCCCAATTTATGGATGATGGACAAAATAGAACGCATAGGGCCGATGCCTGGGGTCGCCGGGCGCGTCTGAAACTGGCGCTGGACGCGACAGCATGCGGGCCGCCAGCAGAGCGCGAGGTGCTGCACGACCACCTAGCAGCCATCATCCCCACCAGATGGTTTGGTGTCGGCACGGTCCTCTCGGACTCGGCAAGCGGCACCCGCCGCTGGTGGAGTGTGCCGCACGCGTTGGACAAAAGATATGAACATTAACATATTGCGGGCGTACTATAGGGCGAAAGGGGAAGAAACTGGAGGGATAGCGTATCGGGCTCGGATGCATCGCTTTTTTGCTGAGCTGGAGCCGTCTGTTCCCGTCACAGACCAAACCTGGCAGACCGAGTTCGGTCTATAGGGCCCCGAACTGGAAAAGTCCGAGACTCGACGGACTGCATCACTACTGGCTGAAGGGGTTCTTGGTGTGTCACGCTGTGCTCGCCCGACAGTTTCAAGAGGCTCTTGACCAAAAGTCACTCCCGAGCCTCTTCACTACTGGAATCACTCATTTGGTTCCTAAAGACCGGGATTCCACAGACCCGAGCAAATACCGCCCCATTACGTGTCTACCTACCATATACACGACGCTAACATCCATTTTGAGCGCGAGAATCACTCGTTACCTGAACTCAAATCAGGTGATGTCGTGCACTCAAAATGGATGTCGGGGTGGTGTTCGTGGAACCAAGGAACCACTTCTCATTGACGCGGACATTGGCAAGGTGGTTAAACGCAACCGTCGGAACGTCCCGCCGCCTGGATAGACTACAAAAGGCATTCGACTCGGTGCCTCATACATGGCTTAAGAGGGTCCTCGAGCTGTACAAGGTTGACTGTACAGTTCGAGACTTCCTCGGACAGTGTATAGGGCAGTGGAGTACGATCCTTTGTCATCTAGGCGATGACGGCTGCGGAGAACCACATAAGGATAAGAAGGGTATTTTCCAGGGCGATTGTTTGAGTCCATCTGGTTCTGCCTCTCTTTGAACCCTCTCAGTACCTTACTGGAGGGTTCCGGGATTCAGCTTCAGAAAGGTGGTACAAAGTGACCCACCTTTTTATATGGATGATCTCAAATTATTCGCCTCCAGTCACTCTCATCTTATGGAATTGCTAAAATCACTTGTGATTTTAGCAATTCTATAAGAATGGAGCTGGAGACGGATAAGTGTGCAGTCCTCCATGTCGAAAGGGAAGGGTTGCTAAATCTGAGGGCATAGACTTGTCTATGCCCATCAACATAAAGACCCTATCCGAGGATGAAACATACCGATACCTGGGTATGTCACAGAACATAGATTTCGATAAGGCGGACATGAGGCAGTCAGTTTGCGATGTGTTTTATGCACGCTCGACAAAAGTGATTAACAGTCTTTTGTCGGGCGTTAATAAGACACGCATATAACGGTTGGATCATGCCTGTTCTCATGTTTACATTTGGCATACTCAGGTGGACTCAGATCGAACTGAACGCCCTGAATAGAAAAGTCGTTTATTTTTTGATAAAGGACTTACCCTCTATCCTTAGCCAACGAGCAATGGCAAGACCCGGCAGTACAGTGCATTTCCGACCGGGAGACCATATGGAAGGAGAAGGAGCTCCACAGAAGGTTCTACAAGGCTCTACATGAGCCTTTCGTAGACACAGTTGCCTCCCTCCGCTGGCTACGTTTGGTGATATCTTCAGGAAACTGAGGGCTTTGTCTGTGCAATACAAGATCAGGTTATTAAGACCAACAACTATCGGAGATACATCCTAAGGGATGGCACCGTCGACATTTGTCGAGCTTGTCGCCATCCCGGTGAATCACTTAGGCATGTCATCTCTGGCGCTTCTTGTTCGCTGCTTGTTCGGCGCTTTCTAACTCTGAGTACTTGCATAGGCACACCCTAGTAGCCAGGATTCTACACCAGGAGCTCGCTCTGAAATACGGTCTCATGGATCGGAAACTGCCTTATTATAAGTACATGACGGAAGCCGTGCTCGAAAATGACCGCGCCAGGCTCTACTGGGACCGGGCCATCATCACAAACAGGACCATTCTTGCGAATAAGCCTGATATTGTGCTGATGGACCGGGCACAATCAAGGATATTTTTGGTCGACATTACCATTCCGTATGACGAGAAACTCGTGAAAGCCGAAACAGATAAGCGAACAAAATATCTGGACCTGGCTCGCGAGGTGACCGACATGTGGGGTGGACTGCCGACTGAAATTATACCTGTAGTCGTTTCTGCGAACGGGTCAATCCCAGTCAGCCTCTCGGGTCATCTGAGGCGACTGGGACTCCGTGACAGACCGCTCCAAGCTCAAATACAGAAAGCGGTGCTCCTCGATACCTCCCGCATCGTCCGCCGGTTTCTTTCCCTTTCCCCCTAACCCTCGGCCATTTGGTCTCCCATGCCGAGGGCTTCCATCTGGTTGGGTTTTTATTTATTTATGTCATTTTTTATGTATTTATTTTATTTTATTGATATTTATTTATGTTTATCATTTTCATTTACATTTATATATTTATACAGCCCAAATAAATGTGAAAATTATATAGATACCCCACATAATAATCGTTTATTTCCAATCACAATGGTACATAAAATAAAACATAGAACATGCTTAGTTTATGGTCTGATTTCTATGATATAATTATTTAAACATTTGACCATTGTGAGAGGAACCTGTACTAGGATACCCTGTGTTACAGTGTTCCGACCCCACACTTGGACTTGGCTTGAAGGCTACGCTGAGGGTTTCTTACTGCGACTAATGAGGTAAAAAGGTTAGTGAGTTACGGTCCTGTACTATTGATCGCAGTGTTGAGCTACTTGCCATTCGATGGAGTAACGACCTTATAAAACAGCCGGAAGTCGATGGATGCCGGCTTCGTAGGACCGTGCTCTGTAGCAATATATCGGGAGAGGCCTATGCACAGCAGTGTTGTTGCGATGGGCAATAAGGACGAATATGATTATGATATTAATAAGCTCTAGTAGATATTGAAATATTCTTATTTTGATTTTGTTTAATATTATTCTACATGATTTATGACGAGTAAAACATAAAAATTGTTTTGTTTATTAAGCATAGCCTAGTCACTTTCATGGTACTATTATATTATGTATGTGAATCACTAAGTAGAGAAGTAAATCGCTTTAATGAAATTGAAGTTGAATAACTGAAAAGCTAAACAGTTTGCTCTAATTAACAAACAACAAAGCTTAGGAGCTCATCTTTATGTTATTAATAAAATTAATTCTGTTTGTACGAAATTTACGGTCATATTAAATTCAGCTTTCCAGAAATGTTTTCCTGCCTCGCATTCCATAATATTATATTAATATTTAAAATTTTTATAACCCCTAAGGGGTAAAGCGCTCCCCGTGAATATCATAGTAAGTGAGTAACCAGAATTTGAACCCCGCCGGCACTAATAAAAAAATTATGGATATTTAAGTCTGCAGCGCAGCGTTAGTGGTGAATTTAGTTCAAAAACACCTGTATACAAATAAAAACGCTAGAAGCGCTAAGTTTATATAGAGCTATTGTTGGGACCCACGTGGGAAGGCTCACGCAGATAATACCTGCTTTAAATACCACTATAATACCGCGTAAACCCATGTGGTAGAGCCACCCTGCAGCTATATTATGGTTGTAGCACGAATGGGTCCGCTCGACTGGGGACCGACACGCTCTCACAGAATACCAGCGTAAAATAGTAGCTTAAAGCTGCTATGTTTCGTATAGTGAGTGTAGAGACTCGGAGACCCTTTTTACTGGAAACGAGGCATTCTATCTTAGTCCTCAGGGGTGACAACGCATCTACATTTTGATTCTTAATCGAGGATATTTATCCTATATTTGTAAATGTCTATGGGCTACACCATCCACTGACTGTGTGCTCGTTTGTCACCTTTATTCAACAAAAAAAAAAAAATTAACATAAATTTCGTTAGATTAGTCTTGGAATAGTGACGTGGCTATTGCGATGTGATTAGGATGTTACTACAAGTCAAGAGTCAAAGCATTTCTACTAAAGTTGGAAAAATTTACTTAGCCAATATCCGCTCAATAAAATATAATGATGTGTCTTACCTAGTTTAAAGAGCACCTCCCGCCCTCCCTCAATTGCGTGCACTATCCCCGTCACCACTAATCCCAGCACCACTACACCAGGAAAGAGGCAACTCCGACGATAATACGACACGTATTTCGCCTCTACACGAGGCATCTTCAGGTGTAGTGGACTCTGAGGTGGCTGACCGCTAAGTGAGCGGCGAGCCAAAACAACTGCTATTTATATAACTCGCCGACGCAACCGCTCCCCACTTAAGTATCGAGCGACTGCGTCATGCGATACAACATGCGACCAATCACGACGTACACCTGACGTACGCAGCCGCCTGCTATTAAATTAATAACAAACCGCTGCAAAACGCCCGTCTACCCTCCAACCACGCAATCAATCACTGATCACCTTGAGTTGAAACATTTGTTTGTTCAGTGTTGTTTGCAGTGCAACATTATTATTATTATTTTTTATATCTCCAACTTAAACTTTTATAGCCCCGTGTAGTGGCAGGTAAGAATACCCACTACCCCATATCTTCCCGTGGATGTCGTAAGAGGCGACAAAGGGAAACCGATACAGAAGATGGGCAGCAGCATCTTTCTGATAAAAGCCAAAAAACAATAAAAAACTGCGGTTGCCAACCCGCTCGCCAAGCGTGGCAACCATGAGCGACGACACAAATAAACGGCCCCCAGTCCCCGGCGGCCCCGCTATTCCTGGCTACGGTGACGACCATGGTAACGGCGGGGCAGGGGGTGCTAAGAATCTCCGGTGGAGGTTCGGTTGCCACCTACGACGACTCGACCTGGCAACATATAACGCACGCACCCTGAGGACTGACGGGAAGATCCTGGAGCTGGAAGAAGAGATAGATAAGTTACGCTGGAATATAATAGGACTATCCGAGGTCCAAAGAGAGGGGCAGGACACGGTAATCCTCGAATCCGGCAACTTATTCTATCACCGGGAGGGCGACCATCTGTCCCAAGGAGGTGTCGGATTTATCGTCCACAAGTCTCTCGTTAACAACGTTGTGTAAAGATCGGGAGTGTGTCGACGAGGGTTGCGTACCTTATACTCAGAATCACCAAACGGTATTCGCTGAAGGTCATACAGGTTTACGCACCAACCTCGGCACACCCCGATGAGGAGGTGGAGGAAATGTATAAGGATATCTCTAGAGCCATGCATTCCTCCAAAATCCACTATACGGTGTTAATGGGAGACTTCAACTTCAAAACTAGGCACAAGAGAGAGCGGTGAGCTGAAAGTAGGGAAATTCGGAATAGGGCAACGGAACCCAAGGGGCCAGCAGCTGGCCGACTTTATGGAGAAAGAGGGACTCTTTATGATAAACTCTTTCTTCCAAAAGCGGCCCCACAGAAAGTGCACCTGGTCGAGCCCCGACGGTTCGACAAAAAATGAGATTGACTTCATTATGACGACCAGACGACAACTGTTCAGTGATGTCTCAGTGATCGCGAGGGTGAAAACCGGCAGCGATTACCGAATGGTGAGAGGCACACTGAACATAAACGTTAAGTTGGAGAGGTCACGTCTAATGAAGTCAACGCTCCGTCCCCCTCGTGCTCTAATCCAAAGTCCCGAAAACTTTCAACTCGAGTTACAAAATCGTTTTCAGTGCCTAGAAGTTTGCAATGAAGTGGACGATATGAATGACAAGCTTGTGGAAACCGTCCATGCGGTCGGAGCTAAGTTCTGTAAGACCCGTCGCAAAAGAACACAAGAACTCTCCGATCACACTCTTAATCTCATGGTTATTAGACGGGAGATGAAGCTGCAGTCTTCAGCAGATTTGACAGCATACAGGCAACTGAACAGACAGATCTCCAAATGCATGCGGCGGGACTTGCGCAACTTCAATACAGCTCGTATTGAAGAAGCGATCGAGCGGAACCAGGGCTCCAAAGTCTTTGCCAGTGATCTGTCTGCCAGAAAGAGCCAACTGTCGAAGCTGAAGACCGATTGTGGCAGCATCGTTTCCGGGACACCTGAGATTTTGAGTGAGATTGAGAGGTTCTATGGGCAGCTGTACACGTCATCGTTGGAGCCACACGCAAGTGTGAGTAACGATCCAAGAGCAAGTCTTATCCGACACTATTCCGATGATATCCCGGACGTCAGTCTGAGCGAGATTAGAATGGCTCTCCAGCACCTTAAAAACGGCAAGGCCCCAGGCGAGGATGGAATTACAGCGGAGCTTCTGAAAGCGGGTGGAAAGCCGGTACTTGAAGTCCTTCAGAAGCTCTTTAATTCCGTCCTCTATGGTGGTATTACACCTGAGGCGTGGAGCAGAAGTGCGGTGGTATTGTTCTTCAAGAAAGGCGACAATGCTCTCTTGAAGAACTACAGACCGATTTCCCTTCTGAGCCGCGTCTACTTGCTGTTTTCGAGAGTCATTACGAATCGTCTCGCATGCAGACTCGACGACTTCCAACCTCCCGAACAAGCCAGTTTCCGAAAAGGCTTTAGCACCATAGACCACATACATACCCTTCGGCAAGTTGTACAGAAGACCGACGAGTACAATCTGCCACTTTGCCTTGCGTATGTGGACTATGAGAAAGCCTTTGATTCCGTCGAAATTTGGGCGGTGCTGCAGTCCCTTCAGCGGTGCCAAGTGGACTGTCGGTATATCGAGGTGCTGAAGTGTTTGTACAGTAGGGCTACGATGGCTATCCGAGTACAGAATCAGAGTACGAAACCTATCCAACTGCAGAGAGGTGTAAGACAGGGTGACGTAATATCCCCGAAACTCTTCACCGCTGCATTGGAAGACGTTTTCAAGCTACTGGACTGGAAAGGATACGGTATTAACATCAATGGCGAGTACATCACTCACCTTCGATTTGACGACGATATAGTCCGTATGGCAGAATCGCTGGAGGACCTAAGCACTATGCTCAATGACCTCAATAGTGTCTCCCAACGGATAGGTCTCAAGATGAACAAAACGAAAATCATGTTTAATGTCCATGTCACACCTATGCCGGTAGTTGTTGGGAGCACTAAGCTCGAAGTTGTTGACGAATATGTTTACCTGGGACAAATAGTCCGACTAGGTAAGTCCAACTTCGAACGAGAGGGCAATCGATGGATTCAACTCGGCTGGGCAGCGTTCGGGAGATTACAACCCATCTTCTCGTCAGGCATACCTCAAAACCTCAAAACTAAATTGTACAACCAGTGCGTGTTGCCAGTGATGACATACAGAACTGAGACGTGGTCCCTCACTGCTGGCCGTATGAGGAAGCTCAAGGTCGCTCAGCGAGCTATGGAGAGGGCTATGCTCGGGGTTTCTCTGCGTGATAAACTTAGAAATGAGGATATCTGCAGTAGAACCAGAGTAACCGACATAGCCCAAAGGATTAGTAAGCTGAAGTGGCAATGGGCCGGCCATATAGCTCGAAGAACCGACAACCGATGGGGAAGAAAGGTTCTCGAGTGGCAGCCTCGTACCGGCAGGCGAAGTGTAGGGCGTCCCCCCACTAGATGGAGTGACGACCTGGTAAGACATGCAGGAAGTCAATGGATGCAGGTGGCTCGGGACCGTGCTTTGTGGCATTCCGTGGGGGAGGCCTATGTTCAGCAGTGGACTTGTGAAGGCTGTAATGATGATGATAATGATAATTATGTCGTCTACATATTTATAATAGTATAAGATATTTTGATTGACAACTATATGTTGTTTTTTTGGGTAATTTACCCATGAAAATGTCGGCCATAAGAGGACTTAGAGGTGACCCCATAGCTAACCCCCGTGTAGAGGCGAAATACGTGTCGTATTATCGTCGGTGGTGTGTCTTTCTTAGTATATTGGTGGTGGGAGTAGTGGTGCCGGGATTATAGGTGACGGGGATAGTGCACGCAATAGAGGGAGGGCGGGAGGTGCTCTTCAAACTAGGTAAGACACATTATTTTATTTTATTGACCGTATATAGGCAAAGTAAATTTTTCCAACTTTAATATAATGGATTTCCGCAAAGTTACGCCTGATTCTATTAATTAAAGCATTTCTAGTCTGTGCATGTTTCAAAAATTATGTATGGGTAAAAAAAATAGTTTATTCCGAAACACTAATGCTATTTTTGTTATGTTTATCAATCCTTAGATATTTAATATACGGTATTTTAATTTTGTTATCAGTTGTATCTCTTTTATTTTATTTTATTTCTAAAATTTTACGCTTACAAAGAAGTGACAGGAAAGAAGGAATGGAAGAGCATGTTTATTCGATGTTACAATTAAAAATATAGTTCAAAAAGGTATAGTTTAACTAAGCTAAGATAATATAAATAATTTTAAGGACGCGTAACGTCTTAACCCTTATATGTATTATATGAATGCATACAATGAACATACATAAATGAATTACTTAATATCACTTTGAACATTTTTATGGATACTATAGCTGAGCCTCGAGTGAATTTCACTCTGTAGGGATTAAATAATTAAAAAAATATCTGCTCAACTGGCTTCGCATTCCCATTACTTCGGCTTCAATCAGCGCTCGCTCCATATTGTTTTACATTGCAAATATAAAATTTATTAGTAGCTTGGATTGAGATTTTAGGATTTTCTTTTCGCCACAAAGCCAACTTGTAAATATGAATCATTTCGGTCGATAAATATAGATTTTATTAATAACTTGTTTAGCGCCACCTATCCGATCCGACTAAAGCTTAATCAGTCCAATCCTTCAAAAGTTACGTAATTACTAACAGACGGACCATAATTATAAATATTATAAAGTTAAGACGAGTACAAAAATAACCGGAAGCTGTCTTCTGCTGATCGACAGAAGTCAATTATGCTGAGAGAGAGGGCATCACAGAATAATGTTCATACCGTTAGAGTTGCAGCCTATTATAGTCCACTGCTGAACATAGGCCTCCCCCATTGATTGCCTCATAGTGGGGATATTTGCCATAGTAGCCAAGTTGTCAAGCGGGTTGGCAACCGCAGTTTATTTTTATTTTTGGTCATTACTAGGAAGACGCTGCTGCCCATCACCTGATTTGTTTCCCTCTGTCGCCTCTTACGACACCGACGGGGTGATATGGGGTAGTGGATTTTCTTACACCGCCTTCTTAATAATGTTCATATACTATAAATATAAAAGCAAAATCCATTATTAACCAGAATTACCATACACAAATCTCCTGGGAAATTATTCGCATCATTACCTGAAAAAAAGAGAATTGTTATGAAACAAATAATCACAATTTGAACAAAGTAATAAAAAAACATGTGTGCAGTTCACACGTGGTAGAAGTCAATCCTTCAGAAAACTAAACTTCGCGAGAAGAGAAGAATGCGGAGTATCAGGAGTTGGATAACTGTAGGGTTTATTTATTATTTACCAAGTTTAAAAATTATTTCACATCTTATTCTACACAATATAATTACATCACATATATGATAAAGATTCCAAGTTTTCAATTTCATCATCTTAACTACTTACATATTTTCATATCACATTGATCACATGCATAATCTGCATACATAATAGGAAACACTGTGTACTGTATTCTATCTCTTTCTTTCGCACGCTAAATCCTATAGATGTTTATGATTGTCTCTTTTTAGTGTCGCTTTTTCGTCTCATCGAGTTTCAAATCACAACGGTTCCAAAGAAGTTTTCACTATTAAATATTCTTATAAACATAATTTAGTGCATCACAAGTGTGATGGTCTAACTTTAAATAGGTCTTCACGTAGCTTATCTACGTTTTCCTTTTTACAAGCTTTTATTAATTTGCTTTTTACGTACTCGTATGTCTTCCCCATTTAATTTTTTTTATTAATTTTTGGAGCACTTGCTGACATCCGATTGACAAATATCATTTAAAATACTTATCTAACTTCGATGACATTGTATATGGTACCGTGGATATAAACGAAAGATGGACCTTTCCCTTCTTCATAAGAATTATTTTTATATGCGTTTCGAATTTATGCAAAAGCAAGTCATATTACTGATTGGTGGAAAATAGGGAATTAAGTTTATAATATTTCTGTTTAGAAGAAATTCTAATTGTTAACTCGCCCTTGTGATAATACACTGTCTCAGCACGGACTTCAGAAGCTTTCTTTCTTTCTTTTTAAAAAACGTTACCCCCACACTAGGATTTTCTCCTGTATCGTGGAGCAGTTTAGAAACATAAATTGCACAAGGACAAACATCCAAACCCGGAAGAATTATTTGTAGGCCATACAAAAACTTGTTCCGTGCGGGATTCAAACCCGCAGCCCACAGCGTAACAACTCATTGCTCAAGCCATTACCATCCATCCATATAAAATTAAAAAAAATCTTAACATAACCTAAATAGGCCTTTTATTTAACATAAGTTTTACAGGGTTTCATTATGAAATTTCTGCACGGTACACGTTTAAATAGCAATTAACGGCGGGTTATCTCAATATTGGCTCTTGTACAAATAACTTTAAATATTCAAATTACTAAAGAAGCTATCATGTGGAAATTATTTTTTTCGTTTAGTTCTATCAAGGCAACTTTTACTTTTTTTAAACTTTGGGTTTGTTAGTTTGTGTCTTTATGTAACATAGGATTTGCATGATTTTTGGACTTGAAATTGCAATTTCTTCATGGTCCCCCTGGCTCCACCTAGTGACTGCAGAAGGTTTTTTAAATACTAACAACGCTATTAGCATTACTGATGTACATTGTAGCATTACAAATATTCCACCTATGAAGCATTTTACGGAGTAGGCCTACGTCCAACAGTAGACCTTTAAGGATGTGTAGGGAATGAATCTTAGCCACCTAACAAAAAATAAAGTGCTGTCTGTCTAAGACAAGTTCTCAAAGGAGTTATTTATAGGAACTTTGTTATGGTAATAGATGTATCCTATATCTAAAGAATTATTTTTAACAGATTATTTTTCATATAATTTGTTCGAAGGCTTCGAAACTCGCATTGAAATGAAAACCTTAAGAAAATTAAGGTGGAATTGAAAAAGCGGAAATAAATATCTCAGTTCATCAAGAAAAATCAATACGCCTTAACAAAACAAAGGAAAATGTTCCTAACATTTAATGGTATCATCTTATCCCGACTTATCTCTTGTACTATTTATAAATCTTCGCTTAAATATTTAACATTCGAGGGCTTTTGTCCATATCCTAAATAAATTCGAAATAATCTAAGATAATGGAACACGTTCATCTTCTTAATATCAGAGGAAACGGCAAGCGTCGCCTCATAATCTCGGTTCGAGAGCATAGAGCACGCCATCTTACTCGCGAATCCCGCCTTCCTTTTGGTGAAAATATATTGTGGTCTGATTGATTATTCGAGTAAAATAAGTACGTATTATCATCGGTAAGATATTTTAGCAAAATCTTATACCATAAAGTTTTTAATGTATATAATAATATTTTATATTAATTTATTTGCATAATATTAAAATATAAAATCTTCATTGCCATAATAAAAAATTTAAATTAAAAATTAAATATATCATACAGTCCTACTCCCTGCGGTATAGTGCCAAGAACGATAACTGCGTCTCCCTGCTCAATCTTTATGAGACTTTGAGCGAGAAAAGAAAGATTTTTATTCGAAATAAATCATTTCGATTCAAGATTTACGAGGATTTAATGTTTGCGCTATACCTAACTTATATATACCTACTTAATCTCCTTTTTTCAATGCCCTTAAAAATCGATTAACGATCCTTATAAAGAATGTCCCTCCTGTATTTATTGCTTGGAAGATTTGCCCAAACACACCACGAAGGACACCAGTGAACTCACAGCCGACGAATAGCTTGAACTGGTGATGATTCTTTTCTTTTTCTTCTTTGTCAGCTTATAAAAGGCTATTGCTGGACATAGGCCTCTTACTTTATACCTTGTTAGGTACCATTGACAAACATAGTGTGATGATAGTATTAACACACATAGATGTAGTCGATTATAAAATATGTTGACGGTACTCCGCGTCGACAGTTTGGGTATTTTACGTCCGGCTTAGACGAGCTTCTACCTCCATCTATCACAAGCCATAAAACCTTTTTGGCATTTTCTAAAATCACCTTTTACGATACCTACACGTGTGTTAAACACACAAATGGAATATTTTATTATTTTGTTTACGCTTTTCTGTTATCACTTTAATTAAAAGGATTACAATAGGCGGACTTAATGCCTTATGGTATTTGCTCCCAGTATAGATTATCTTACACCGCCACCGCACGGTTTTTTTAACTATTATAAGCCAGTGCTTGACTTCTATCCCACCTTATGGTAAGTGGTGATGCAGCCGAAGATGCTATAGCGCACTGACTTAGCTTAACAAAAACCTATTCACTCTTGCGTTGAAAATACCCACATTATAATCGGATGGACAGACAGATGAAAACTAATTAACTATTAATTATTATATTACTAATTCCTAAAGAAAATTTAAAAAATGTTATTATCAGGAAATATATTATAATATAAAAAGTAAAATACACACATACGAGTATACAAACTTGACGTTATGACACCTACTGACACAATATGACTTGTGAAATAATTAATATTGTTCTATTTTAGATTTCTCCTTCCATACTGTCACTAAAGATTCCTGAAATGTGAGCATTTTTTTGTTTTTCCTTAAAGCGAGAGATGTGATAAAAGTCATTATCAGTAAGTTTCTCTTGACTTAAAAATGAAAAGCACATAAATTGTGGATTGAGATTAAAATGTTTCAAGTAATGTCTCAATGGGCGTATTTTTAATGTGATAGAAGTCTATAAAATTCCCCTTTGCAGAATTTAGTATTTTACTACAGATCTCCTCGAACCTGAACTTTGGGCGGTTTATTTAGACCTGGGCCAGACGAACTGCAAGGAAGTTAGATATCCTTACTCTATGTAAAGCGCAAGTCCGGTGGTGCAAGGAGCATTGCTACATATTGACTGGTACTGCAAAATGTCTCCCAGCTGCTCTCAATAGAAAAGCGTGTTAAAACGCTTTTAGGTATCTGGGTTATAGCCAGTCATGTCATTTTGAACACAGGCACAAAATAGCCAGGCTCTCGGTATTCTACAAAGCAAGGTTGAATTGACTTTTGTTAAGCCAAGTCAATGCGTCTTGCCATCTGCGAATCATTAACAAAATAAAATACAATAGTTAAAAAAATAAAGTGGACATGTGTACATCATCCCCGCTCAATGGAAAAAGGGCAATAACATAGACAATAAAGTAATCTTTAAAACAGTTCCAGTGCTTTCTTGAAAAATATTTTTGTTTTTTAACTTGACAAGCACAAGTAACTCAGTGCTAAACTTTAATAATTAAATTTAAGTAGTGGCGACATCGGATAATACAACGAGATCGTTCGATTAATACCTCGAAGATTAAGGCCTCTCGACAGATGCTACGTCAAAAACTTTTAAACAATAAGGATTTAAATTTATTTTCCTTTGAGGCTTTATGAGAATATTGAAGAAAACCAATTTTACGAATTTTATAGCGTTTAATTTTAACTTGATGCTTCGAGAGCTTTGCAGCAACCATGAATCTTATACATGTTGGTTGTTCACGACGTTTTATGATACGAGACGAAAACGCCCCTACGATACAAGGGAAATTTGTAGTGTAGGAAACTGTTATTTAAAAAAAAAATACTTCCTAATTGTTGCGGTAAATTATACTTACTTCAGTGTGTTTACTTTATTCTCGCCTTATGAATCAAAATAACTGACTATTTTATTATCATTTATTATGTTACCCTATGCTACATAAACATACAAAAAAGGAAGTTTCAGTTTATTTACCATCCATAACTAATATTGTCTTTGGCTATTCGTTAAGCTTCGGAGGAGAGAGGATTATTTTCCATCGGCTTAAGCATCTTATACATTTAGCTTATTCATTAATTTCCTAATAAAATAAATATCAGAAGAAAGTAAGTTCCAGGTCATTCGCTAGTACTATACAGTAATATATATAGTAAAAACACAACATCATACAACTGTTTATTTCTTTAATTAATATAGTCTTTATGATATATTATATATAATCTTTTATTTTTCTGTAAGCAATTTACTTCATGCTTAATATAACCGCACCATGTTGTAGCGGTGTAAGAATATCCACTAACCAATATCGTCCCGTGGGTATCGTGTAAGAGGCGACAGAGGGAAACGAACCTGGAGATGGGTAGCAGCATTTTCCTGATAACAGCTAAAAAATAAAAGACTGTGTTTGCCAACCCGCCTGCCAAGCGCGGCAACTATGGCAAGTAACTCCCTTGTGAGGCAATAAGATGAGGCTTATGTTCTGCAGTGGACTTTGGTAAGCTGTAATGATGCTGATATTATTAAGGTCCAAAAGTATTTAATACCTCAGTACATTTAATCACGGGAGAACCGAAAATCTGCAGTGTTTACAGGTGCACATAAATTTTTAATGAAGCTGGCGAACAATAAACCGTGACTCCAGATCGTTACAAAAATCCTTGGTTGCAATAACTTTTAATGAAAAATTCACAATGGGAACGATACGATGCTACACTGAAGTTGATTCTGTCATTTTGAAAGTTATTATATCGCGGAATTATTAGATTATTTTCTTTCCAAACCAAATACACGTTTTGCCAAAAACCAATTAACGTTGCTGATTGGTGCTTGTTACGTCAGCTAATTTCAATACCAATTCCAGTCCAGTCACCAGAGACTGCACACACGCAACTGGTATAATAGCGATTACTATGAGTATCGATTATAATAATAAATCAATTAAAATATTTAAAATCAGCTTGATATTTCACTATTGGCCCATCAAACAATTTTTTTGAAATAGAAGAAGAAAATATAATAATAATAAAAACTAAAATCATCATACAATCCTACTCCCGGCATTATAGTGCCTAAAACATTGTCTGCTATAACATATAATATATAAAAAACATTGAATAGCTATAGTACTCATATGCATGTCAGGGAAATGAACGCAAACACAAAATAAATTAACTCTAACAAGATGTTCCCAATTGTTCGTGCCGTTTTTATACCGGCGGTTTTGGTATTGTGTGTACCGAACCGAACTACTACCGAACTATAACCTGGTAAATGTTCAAATTAATAATAGAAAAACGAGAGTAAAAAGAGTTAAGAATTGAAAAAACGCAGACGGTGGTGAATGTCGCAAATTCATCGAAACAGAATAAGATTCGTTATAATAACACAAGTGGTAAAATTACAAATTTTGCACAACGGACTTCAATAGAAATAAAATGAGAACATCTTCAATGTAGTCGAAGTCAATTAAATACGCATTATAAATGATAACTCAAAAACTATTGGTCTCATCTTGATCAAATTTATATGGGACCATATGACAAGCACCAGCTTTCAAATAAAAAAGAATCATCAAAATCGGTTTACCTAGAAAAAGTTCTGAGTAACACACAAAAAATATAATAGAATTGAGAACCTCTTCCTTTTTTTGAATTCGGTTAAAAATGGTGTCAGATTAGAAAATTTACATCAAAATATTAATTGAATATTTTTCATATTGACAAATATTCGTTATTCCATATTTTTCCTAAAGAAACAGACGAGTAAAATAGGGTGATAGGATTCCTTTTCTACGTAGGAATCCATCTTCATCTTTGTAGGTACCACACTCTAACCTATTTCCGCCGCCAAATAGCAGTGCTTGCACTGTTGTTTTGGTCTGAAGGATATAGAGACCCAGTTCAATTACAAACAAGGCATTTCACCTTATTCCTCAGAGGAGACAACGCATCTGTAGCTTTCTTTACATGTCCATGGACTGTAATCGATAGCTATTCGCAATTGCGTTGTATACTTTTTCCATTTCGTCGCATTCAACGGATTTGAATCAATACGTTAATTCATTCACCGTATGTTACCTTTTTATAATGAAATAAAAATACATTTAAGCGATATTTTGTGAACAAAGAGATATGAATATTCTTTCGTTAGAACTTTGTATTTACAAAAAGTTGAAAAGGATAATATACCAAACATTAAAGAAGGACTTGCAACTGCATCAAAAATATGATTGGAATTATTATTAATACCAGCGTGAAATAGCAGAAATGTTATGTTACATATTATGGTGAATGTAAAGAACCGGTGATCCTTTTTACTTTAAACGCGGCTCTCCGTCTTGGTACTCAAGAGTGACAACTTCAGCATTCTGCATTTTGATTCTTAATAGACGTTAGATGTAGATGTCGACTTACCATCAGGGTGACTGTACTCGTTTGTCGCCCTTATTCTATAAAAAAAGTGTAGATATTACTTTTTAGAAATAATTACTTAACTTGTTATTCATAATTAATAATTTACTAAATATACCACACCTCAACATGCACACACTACATGCACGTACACTACACAATCACAAAACTAACACCTACAGATATTTTATTGTAAAAATAAGTCAAAAATCTATGTGTTATCCAAGTTCTAAGTTTGTGGGCCATCATTCCAATACATACCAACGTAAGCACAAACACCCGCTCTACACGATGGCCATTGGTATTGGCCAACACATTCGCCACTATGTTTGCCAACGTGAAGAGCCGCCATTAGAAAAAAAAATACCAACATTTCACCCTTCACCCTTTTCTTATACACATTCACTTAGTAGCGGTATGCTGTAAATAAATCGCAGCAGCCGTTAGCGCCTCAATATCCATTTTAATAAATTCGTCCGCACATTGGCCTGAACCGAAGCAAACTGAATGACCTTCCAACGTGTGGACGCCATCACAAACTCTTGGCAATATCTTTGCCAACACATTCGCCACAATGTTGGCCAACGTGAAGAGCCGCCTTAAGACATGCAGGTTTCCTCACGATGTTTTCCGGCACCGTAGAGCACGTGGTAAATCAGCACTCAAAATTGTATTTAATAATTTCATTAGTGCCGGTGGGGTTCGAACCTGGGATGCTCGCGTACTGTGTCGCAGAGCATCGCAGATTTTAAGTTAGACTAAGGTTTTTGAATAGTGAAAACCACTTTAACAATCTGCTTCTTCGTACTCCCGTACATTCATCCTCCTTCTTCAATGAATTATTTTCTGTTACGGCTGTATGCCTTTAGTACTCCTTTTCATTTTTTCTTCTTCAAAAATCTACTCAAGTTTATTACTTAGAGCTCTTATAATTTCCATCACACTTCGTGTCATCATCTTGCCTTTTTTAAATCAATTTTAACTTAATTGTATAATTTATGTACACCTTCCTCCTAACCATTCGTTGTAAACGATTCTTTGCGTAATGTAACTTTTATATTTATTTTATTTTATTTTTGTTTAAATGTGTATTGGGTGTTCAATAAAGAATATATTGAAAACCGCATAAAAATAGTTTACAATTTTACAATAACTTACATCCCCTATTTTACCGTTAGGGGTGAAGTATCCAAAAATTTAAGGGTTTTTATGCGTATTACTAAATTTCTAATCGAAATCTTATAATAGTGTTTTCAAATATGTAATTAAAATATTTGATTAATATATGAATTTCAAGCAATATTTCATCGTTGACTTTAAAGGATTTTAACCTTTTAAGGTTAGAATTGTCAAAAATACTGAAACACATGTTACTTAGTTTTTAATCTCAAGTATAAATACAAATTTTTATCAATCTACATTTTAAGGGTGAATATGGGCAGATTTTGTAAATTTCTAAAATATGTATTATTCATAACTACCATGATTCCGTTTTAAGTGTCATGCCAGTAAGAAAGCCATTTTTTTCCCTCGCAAACATTATACCCTCATATTGTGACGTAAAGATGAGACGTATTTACGCAACCAGGTTTTAAAACCAGGTATTCACTTCAAAGTACGGCGCCCTGGTACGAGCAAAAAATACTTGCAAGTATGAAAGAATGTGTTGTTCAAATACTTGCATAGGAAAATGATCCATATCTCAATTGAAATAACAAACTCAATCGTATTTGTGAATGAAAAATACTTTGAACTTCAAAGTATTTTTTTTATTTATACGACTTTGCTCCTTATTCATAGTAGGCTAACATGGAAAACGGGTCGAATTCCTATGCAAGTATTTTCAAAATATGACACCGCGGCTGGACATGTCTGGACACAAGAATTATGTTTATATTCGAGGAAGTAAAAATATTGTTTCTTTTTTTGTAAATTCAGTTGTTATTGTGAAATAATTACTTAACTTGTTATTCATAATTAATAATTTACTAAATATACCACACCTCAACATGCACACAACACATGCACGTACACTACACAATCACACAACTAACACCTACAGATATTTTATTATAAAAATACTATATAATATAAGTTTTACTATAAGTCAAAAATCTATGTGTTACCCAAGTTCTAAACAATGGATACTAATTTATATAACTAATTTATATAAATGAAGGACGGGAAGAGCGGAGCCTCCTAACATAAGTTTCCTAACTTAAAAGGAGTGTTCCAACAATGTGTTTAATTTTAAGAATTACTGGAGCGAAAATAAAGATTTTTGATTTTTGATTTGAGATATTCAAACTACTGAAGTTCTTCTTGCTTTTGACTTGATTTTGCTTATCACTTATTTTAAGTAAACTTTTTTTATTACTTCCCGAATATTACTGGCAACTGTTACACGATGATGTGCTTTATTAAAATTTATGATTTAGGATTTTACGAAGAAAATTGTTAAATGTTACTACAGCTTAGATATTATATTGATTTAGTTTGTTTTAAATATTTTTATAAGTGTCTCTTTTAATTTCATAAGTGTTATATGCGCCAAAATTGTTATGCATATCCGAACTTATAACATTGTATATAATTTAAATTGTGCATTTTTGTTGTTTGTATTTTTTATAACGTAGCAGTACTAGATTAAACAAATAAACATAGGCATATTGTGTTATTATTTGACAAAGAAAAATTCTAAAACTTTGACAAAATCACGTTTGTTGAAAAAACAAGTGGTAAAATAACTCAAAAACTATTGGTCAGACCTTGATCAACTTGGACCACATGAGAAGCACCAGCTTTCAAATAAAAAAAGAATCATCAAAATCGCACATAAAAAAATACAGTCGAATTGAGTACCTCCTACTTTTTGAAGTCGGTTAAAAATCTTACGCTTCCTGTGAAAATATCCTTTGTGAATTTCTTTTTATCTATAAAATAAGGCCAAATAATGTTAATTTATTAACAGCTAGCTGTGTCCGGACACACGTTGCTGTGGCTCGGAGAGTTTTTCAAATAGTAAATAAAAACACTCCCGTATTCGAATGCAACGTTGTGTCAAATTTTTAAAACAACCTGTGAAGAACTTTTGGAGACCTAAGATTTTGAATAAATAAACAATTAACATTTTTTTTAAATGCAGATTATCGATTATATTTGTCTTAATACTATATTTTTCATACAAAATTTGGAGTCTTTCAATCTTTCATTTAAGGACCCTAAGGGTAAATTTAAAAAAAATTAAATATTAATTTTATTGTTTTTAATCCCAGAGTATATGCACCAATTTTCAAATTAAAAAGAATTTTAATTTTTTTCCATACAAATATGAACACCCTCTGACCTCGACCTTGTAAGAGGTTGTTTTATTGAGGATAGATGTGGGTGTTTATGGACTGTGTACTCGTTTGCCACCTTATACTTTTTATACGTGGTAGAGCCATGCTGCAGCTATATTACTGGTATAGTTGTAGCACGAAAGGTCAGCTCGACCGAGGAAGGACCACGCTCTCACAAAATACCAGCGTAAAATAGCAGCTTAACGCTGCTGTGTTTCGTATGGTGAGTGTAGAGAACCGGAGACACTTTTTACTGGAAACGAGGCATTCCATCTTAGTCCTCACGGGTGACAATGCATCTGCTTTTTGATTCGTAATCGAGGATAAATGTAGATGTCTATGGACCACAGCAACCACTTACCATCAGGTGGACTGTGTGCTCGCTTATCACCCTTATCCTATAAAAAATTACTATAAAATAGGCAAGTGAAAGAGGTTTTCGTTTTTGAATAAGTATTCGTTTCTGTTTAAGCGAATCTAGTTGCTAGGAATATTTGCTTTACATTTACAATTAATCAGGCTCCACGGTTTGAGGTCTAACGGACAGCTGCTTCTCACTTTGTCTGTTCCCTGTGGTGTTGTTCCGTGTCGGCAACGCTAGTGATTTATTTATTTTAGAACCACAAAACTGAACGTCTGATACTGTTTATGAAGAGTTTCTTTGATACAAAAACACGTAAATATCTTTAGGGTTCAATATTTATACAGGAGATTGTCTTTCTACAGCAGATTTTGTACTTCAAAAATCAACACGGAACCTTTTTGACGAGATTTCGTTTATCGACTCTTGATCTATTTGTCATAGCCTTTTTTCAGTTAAAAGTGACTATTGGTATTAACTTGTTTGACTTAGTAGAAGTAATGTGGCGGCCCTTATTCTTAATTAAATCCTTTTTACTATACATAAACATGGGCATAATTCAAAAAGCATTAAAAATCACTTAAACCATACAATTTAATCATTATATCCTAGGTATTTTATTAAAAAACTTTTAAAAAATTTAAAATATTTTATTGCTTCACCAAATACAAATGACGTTTCATTAACCTTAACACATTAGACAACAACATATTAACTGACAAATGAGTACCGTAATACCCACACACAAGTAGCACATGACAGTTAATGCTTGGCTTATGCCATCTAGACACATTGCGAAAATAGACCAGAAAGAAATTTTTGGCATATTTAACTCAGGCGCTGTCATTTGAACGGTACACAAGTCCTCATCCCTTTCTAGAAAGTAAAAGAAAATTATTTTACAAATTTAATGTATAACATATATTTATACGGGTAGAGCCATGTTATAGCTATATTATTATTGGAACACGAATGAATCGGCTCGATAGGGGAAGAACCACGCTGTACAGAAGATATTAGCGTATTTCTACTTTCCGATCGGCTCGATTCACTGGCGCTGCGAAGAGATGTTGCATCCCTTTGCATTTTCTTTCGCATTTATCACGGGGAGTGCTCTAAGGAATTGTTCGGATTAATCCCAGCTGCCAAATTTCACGAACGCACATCGCGACAAAACTCCCGAGCATCCAGATGGTGTGGATGGTCCACACCATCTGGATGCTTGGCGGTCCACCACTGTACATTTCACTAGGAGTTTTCTTCCGCGTACGACCTCTCTGTGGAATAGTTTACCACCGGCGATTTTTCCGGACCGATACGACTTAGGGACTTTCAAAAAAAAGCTTACTCCTTTATAAAAGGCCGGCAACGCACCTGCAATTCCCCTGGTGTTGCAGTTGTTCATGGGCGGTGCGTCACTTACCATCAGGTGAGCCGTATGCTCGTTTGCCCTCGTTCCTATAAAAAAAAATTTTTAAAGGAATATTCTATACTAGTAACGCTACTAAAATTACTAATACTCCCGTTATTCACTCTAAGTAAACTTAAAATACTTGAGATAAGAGTGAATCACCACAGTAGTTGAATGGCGGATGATCGAACTCTGCCATTAGGCTAATGTCGCTTCAAAATAGTAAGAAAAGCTACGTTCAAAGGATTTAAAAAATAAAACAATTTCCATTTAACAGCTTCTGAAGTTACGGCTTTAATTTTTCTAACCATATCTGAGCACATGGTTAGAGAAATTAAAGCCATAAGCCCTAGGTGCTAACCTTCTTTCGAAGATGTTATGTAGAAATTAATCTTTTTAGTTTTTAGGTTTTATTACAAGTTTAATTTTATTTACTTTGATAAAGACAAATTCTCGCTATAAAGAGAGAGGACTATGTTCAGCAGTGAACTTAAACATGCTGATATAAAAAAACGCGGTCAAGAAGACCAGCCATGGCGATATAGTACCGTTTAAAATATGCTGCCACTTAAATTAAAACTAACATTAATTTTAGTATTTAATTCCTGTTAACGGCTTGCACGGCAACACAAGAAATATTTTTGAATAAACCTGCGTGCCTAAAAAATATAGCAACAAACAGGAGTGGATAGGATTTTGTTTAGCTTAGTCAGGGCTTTATCATCTTCATCTTCAGTACCATTTACAAGCACTTCATAATCATCTTCATCGTTACAGCCTATCACAATTCCACCGCTGAATACAGACCTCTGCCAAGACCACAAAGCACGGTCCTGGGCCACGTACATCTATTAAGATGTCGTCACTTTAGTGGGAGGGTGCCTACACTTCGCTTGTCAGTACGAGGAATTCAATTCAATTCCTAGGCCCGTGACGAGGAGCAACGTCAAAGTAACTGGCACTACGATCGTTAATCCACCTGCCAAGAATGACGGCAAATCGTCTCTTCAATAGAAGATCATCCAATAAAGAAGAAAATTCGAGAAGAGGGGATTTTGTAATCAATACCTTACAAAAAATTAGGGTTTGACGTTTTATATTAATTGGAGAGACTAGAAATGTATTTCCATTTAAGTTTTTTATTGTTGTAGTAACTTAATTAAAACAGTTTCATATATCAACAAAATAATTACTTGCAACCGTGGTAGCTCACCACAAACTTCTTAGTACACGGACAACTCTCTAAAGTACTGTTTTATCAGATACTCGGCGGTAAAGGAAAACATCCTAAAGAAATCATTTCGTGAAACAAAAATATTTCGTGGAAATCTGAAGTCGACCAATACGTATTGCAATTGCGCGGTAGAGTAATTTCTACATTCATAAACCTCTGAGAGGAAGCTTGTGCCACGCTGTAACGCATTACATAACTTACTTGTTTTCCTAAAAGGTTTTGTTATGAAATTGTAGAGACCCATACTTTCAATTTAAAACACTATAATTTACTTAAATTTATTCAATTTTAAGAACTTATTCGACGCATTTATTTATGACATGACAGATAATGTAAATGACGTTAACAGTTTTCTTTATTCTGTCATATCTGCTGATATTTCCTCACAGTCAAGCAATGTAACAATTGAATCTATGTTATACAGATATAAAAGCAAAATAATACATCCGAGAAACACGTTATAAAATTAAATATAAAGTAAAGGTTTATAACGATATGTTTCTCTCGTCTCACATTATAGTACTCGATATTATGTGCAATTGCTTATCAGATCAACTTTAAGATCTCCTTCATAATCTTTTTTTAGTCAATTTCAAAAAAGGAGGAGGATCTCAATTCGAGTGTATGTTCTTTTTTTATAGGTATGTTATGTTACTCGATATCATCGTCAATTGTAGGCTTTACTTCTATTCACTATGTCTTAGCATCGACTTGTAAAGCTCCTAAATGTTGAGCATAATAATATATCATGCTCAACATTTAGCCTTATCATATGCCATGCTCAATAGAGCATGGTATATGATAAGTTGTCAATCTGCTGGTGCATTACCTAACAAATACAGTGGATGTTCAATTCTGGCAATATTCATCCTGGCAACTATAATTTTCATAGATTTGTTGGGAAAACTGTCGTCTTCTAATCCAAGTAAATATAAAGCGCGAAGTGGACGTGGGCGTGGTACGAGTATATAGTTCAGTTTCATACATTTACTTCCACAATTTGTATAATACTCCAACCTTTTCTTCAATTGGACTAGGACTAGGACTACCAGGATTTATTTTATATAAGTGTCATAAGAGTCGTGTAGCGGCAGAGTAAGATAGCTACCCTATATCATCCTGTGAATATCGTAAAAAGCGACAGCGGGAAATGGAACAGGAAAGGCGCAGCAATGTCATATTGATTACAAAGAAAAAAAACTTCTTTTGCAAATTCAGCTGCCAAGCGTTGTGACTACGGCAATTATTTTTTTTAAATTGAAATGACAAGGGAACTTACAATTCATCAACACCTGCAACCAACTTTAAAAAAAGAAGGTTTCGGATGCATCGACACCTTAGAGGACCAAGATGGAATGTCTCACAGCCTGTAATTGTACTGGCTCTCAATGCCCTTCAGTCCGAAACACAGTAGTGCAATTACTGCTGCTTGATGGCAAAAAGAGGTAAGAGGGTGATACCTAACGCATGGACTCCTATGCAGGAAAGCTACCACCCAATGTGCTACCTAGGTATAAGGCAATCTATGGGGGAAGCCTTTGTTCAGCAGTGGACTTTTGATAGGCTGAAATAAATAAATGAATAAATATACAAGCATAAAGTCCATTTAATGTTGAGTGGACGCTATGCCCTATAGACAGCAACATATATTCTCTATTAGGAAGCTACTAGATCTAAACAAAGCGACATTATGCTACACTTGTATTTTGTGTGAACCTTAGTCCTTTCCCAGACGAACAGACCAAGTCGTGCTACAGTTATAATAAAACAACCATGTTTTTTGTTTTTTTATATGTTAAGAGTGACAAACGAGCGCACAGTCTATATGATGGTAAGTGGTTGCTGCGGCCCATAGACATCTTCCTACATCTATCCTCGATTACGAATCATAGACCTGGTAGAGCCATGCTGCAGCTATATTAATAGTACAGTTGTAGCATGAATGGGTCGGATCGACCGGGGAAAGACCACGCTCACAGAATACCAGCGTAAAATAGCAGCTTATTGCTGCTATGTTTCGTATGGTGAGTGTAGAGAACCGGAGACCCTTTTTACTGGAAAAAAGGCATTCTATCTTAGTCCTCACAGCTGATAACGCATCTGCATGTAAATTCGCAAACGAAGATAGATGTAGATACCCATGGGCCCCACAGCAACCTCTTACCATCAGGTGGACTTTGCGCTCGTTTGTCACCATTATTCTATAAAAAAAATAACGCAGATGCACTGCCACACGTGAGGACTAAGATTGTAATGCCTCGTTTCCAGTCAAAAGGGTCTACGGTTCTCTACACTCATCATACGAAACAAAGCAGCGTCAAGTTTTTGAAACTATCTCGAAGGCAAATACGAAACATTTGTAGAAATATCATCACAATCATAAACTCCCACGCCACTCACCCAGTGAGGTAGGCAGAGACTATGAATTTCCATTTAGCACAATCCTTACACACCTCTCTCGCTTCTTTCACATCCATATCTACACATACACGCTTGTCAGTTAAGGGTACTCTTAACTTGGCCTATCTTCACTATATCATCAATTTGTACATATATGTAATACTGTCATCCATACCGAATTTCGGTCACGGCGGCCGATCTCAACGGAGACTAGCCATCTACGTAGAACAGTGCCCGAGTGTATGCACAAGAACAGGTGCACTCTCTATTCCCTCACTCTCAAAGTCCGATGGTAAACCGACACGACTGGAGAGAGATCAGGCTCAGGACCAACGGCTTTACGTGCTTTTCGAGGCACGAGGGTGAAACACCTCCCAACATCCTGACTCTGGGCAGCTACTGAGAATTTCTTGACAGATAAACTTATAAATAACTTTTTATACATATTTACAAATATGTAAAGTTACAGTTAAATTCCAGCCTATATACGTTCCACTGCTGGGCACAGACCTCCTCTCATTTTTTAGAGAGTTTTAGGGCAAGGAAGTGTCCGCCGCGCGGATGTAAGAGTATTATTACTAAAATTACCTCCCGCAATTTTCGACCATCCGACAGCAATCTCTTTGAAATGCGGTTCGGAAAAATTTGGAAATATAAATTACCTTATTGCCAATCGACTGCGTTCATTTAGTAAAATATAGACCGATAAAATTGTTATAAAATGAATAAATAAGTATACAGTTCGTGTGATTAACTGTAATTTTAAATTTATATTTCTTTTATTGCTGAGTGTAATGAATGGATGTATTAATAACTTTAATCCATTTATTTCATAAAGCAAATTGAAATAGTAATGGAAAACATTTTATAGAAATTTTTATACAAATAAGTGTGGCAAGAATTTTAATCTTATAATGATGGTGTGAAAATATTAGGAGATTGACATAATAACAACTAGAAAATAAGGAACTGCGGTTGCTAACTCACTCTCCAAGCGTGGCAAATATGGCAAATATAGGCTCTAACCACGAGGCAATCAATGGCTATGCTCGGCAGTGGACTCAAATCGAAGTCACCACTGAGGTCTAAGTTGGAATGTCTCGTTGCCAGTAAAGAAGGTAACCGATTTCATACAAAACACAGCAAAATCTAAGCTGGTTATTGGTATTGGATCACTTATGGAATCAACCAGTATCTGTCTCTGTCTGTCTGTGTCAGGATTTTATTTTTGAGATCTTAGAAACTTTTGGACATAAATGATTGAAATTTGGCATAGTTCTAAGTATACACATGTATAGTAAGTGTACACATGACATTGTTATTATATTTATACAGTACCTGGATGACCGAGCTTTGCTCGATTTTTTTTGTAAATCGTGTTTTTGGAAATTATACTTAGATACGAATTACATACTGATGAAATATGAATAATATTTTCAATCTTACCTACCGTATTATTTTTTTAAGCTCGGTAATTTTTTTCGTGTTTATTTTTAAATATTTAGATACGAATTAGATGCGTTGATAAAGGGCTCCCAATAATAGTTTTTCTCACAAAACAAGGAACTTGAAAAAAGGGAAAAAATAATCGGACTGGAGACATCTGGACTCGAACTGGATCGCCCGATTTCCCAACTGAGCTATTATAACCTTGTAGTAGTTACGAAATTTGCTTTCGTATTCTAATGATATTGTAGCAGTTTTCATTGCCTAAAACACGGATAAAACGACATTTCCTAAAAATGAATCCTAGCTAGATCAATTTATTGCCCCGAAACCCCTGCATACCAAATTTCATGAAAATTGTTGGAGCCGTTTCGAGATTCCGATTATATATATATATATATACAGGAATTGCTCGTTTAAATGTATTAGATACAATAACAATGTCAAATTTAAATCATTTAATCATCCAAAATCTATATCAATGCTAAATTTCTATGACATTCTATGAGGAAGTCCTGTGTTAGGCAGTAGGCTTTTAAAGACTGTAATGGAAAAAGAGATGGAAAACAAAAATGTAATATCTCCGAAAATTTGAATGTAATAAAAACTGCGTAATCTATACAAATAAATGAAATTGATGTGTCTGTTTGTAATTTCAAAATTACAGCTTTTTACTAAATGCATATGAAAGTATATACGGTACTTATAACAAAAATACAATTTTTTAAATGTTTGTCTGTCTGTCTGTCTGTTTGTTCCAGCTAATCTTCGAAATGGCTGCACCGACTTTGGCGGGACTTTCACTGGCAGATAGCTGATGTCATAAAGAGTAACTTAGGCTACTTTTATTTTAGAAAAAGAATTAGGGTTCCGCGCAAAAATATTAAAACCATAAATTACACACGAGCGAAATCGCGAGGATCAGCTAGTTAATTATAAGTAAAAAAAATAGCAGCTACATACATCCTGCGCACAAGCTGCTGAAGGTTTTTGGTGCAGGAAAAGATCACTGCACTGACCTCAGGGCGGGATGACCAACTTCACATATAAAAATATTTTCTAAAATATTTTTTAACTTCTTGGATATGCAGCTTAAAATTTAAGTGCTGTCGGCGAGGATTGAATTTGGGTTGCTTACGTACTTTGTAACATTTGGATCGGTTACCGGCTTTGATAAATGACTTACAAAATTCTATCAGTGCAGTTGTATTCATAGTTGAAATAAAATATATTGGTTTAAGTAAAATTTGTGCTTTCTTTGATATTTATAGTACATGTTCTCTAGAGCCTGTTCATTTACATATTGTTTATTGAAAACACGAGCACATAGTTCACCTGATCGTAAGTACATTCTGTGGTCCATAGACATTTACATCTATCCTCGATTAAGAATCAAAATGCAGATGTATTGTCACCCCTGAGGACTAAGAGGGAATGCTTCGTTTCCAGTAAAAAAAGGTCTCCGATTCTCTGCAATCATCATACGAAACACAGCAGCAGCTCCTATTATACACTGGTATTCAAGGTGGCTGGTAGAAACTGGATGCGTGTAGCTGAAGATCGGACTAAATGTCTCGCCTTGGGAGAGGTCTTTGAACAGGTGGGGGGGAGGGGTAGAAGGTTTGTATCTCTACCATGTGTACTCATGGTGGGATCACAAAGCGTGATGTAAGAACAGTATTGCCAGCTATAATGCTGTAAATAATGTTGTAATGCTTTTCTTACATCATAACAAGTCTATGGAATATATAAGTTATCTTTTGTAACAAATCTAATAATGCCTTGGGTTTGGTATTTTCACTGGTCAAGGAACATGACAACTATGGCGAGCACGTTATTCTAAAAATTTAGCACTTAGACTTTTTAGTTAGTAGTTAGCAAGGTGCAACCCGTGCAGGTAATTTTTTTATTTACGTTCAAAAATGTTCTAAAATAACAACAAAAAGTACAACCCCCACAATATAAGCTTATGCTTGTCCTCTAGGAGAACACGGTTTACAGTCATTAAATATCATATAACAAGAAAGTGTTTTACACGTAATACCCCACTAATTGCTTTACGACCCTTTCAAAAATGAGTTAAGGCCTGCGGGGCTAGACAAGTTGACATTCTATAATTTAAAATTTAAAATTTTGTACAACCGACTTCAATATAAATTATTAAGAATAACTTAAAAAACTATTGGTCAGACCTTGATCAAATTTATATGGGATCACACAGCTTTCAAATAAAAAAAGAATCACCCAGATAAATGTTATGAGTTCACACACATTAAAAAATAACATACAGTCAAATTGAGTACCTCTTCCTTTTTGAATTCGATAGAAAATCATTAACGCTATGCGAAAACTATAAAAATAAATGAAAACAACGATAGATCACCCCGTGTAGTGGCGGTGTAAGAATATCCACTACCCCATTTCGTCCCGAGGGTGTCGTAATAGGCGACAGAGGGAAAACGAAACACGATTTGGGGAGCAGCACCTTCCTGCTAACAACTCAAAACAATACAAAACTGTGGTTGCCAACCCACGTGCCAAGCGTGGCATCTATGCCGAAATCCCCCCATGAGGCAATCTATGAGAGATGCCTATTTTCAGCAGTGGACTTTTATAGGCTGTAATGGATGGATGGATGAACGTGTCACGTTTCTATAACGAGACTTATCGTTGAGATATGCCATTCCCATTTATTTTTATAGTTTTCTATTAGCGTAGAAAGTTACCCGCTGATATTCATATAGGCTGTAACTAACAAATAAACATTATCCTATGTAACACTCATTGCATAAGATTTGAAATAGTCTAAAAGAAACGCCATTTCTCGAAATATGTACGTTCGTATGCAAATAAAAAAACAAGTATCAAGTAGCAATCCAAGCAATGCAGTAATTTTCTACGTAGCAGTAATGACACCGTTTTATTACAACCGTTTACATTGCATCATCAACATAATATACTCCAACAGTATTGCGAAGTTACACTGCTTACGTACTAAATTGTTTTAATTATAATCAAATCACGCCAGCGAATGTTTATTTTAACACAGGAAACAAAATCAAATTTCTGTTAACAACAGGAATATGAACTGTAAATAAAATTAATATATCGTGTGTGTTATGTTTATTTTATTTACAATTTAAGTCAAGAGCTTCAACATTAGTCCGCTGGATTACTAGCGCTCCCGTGTAAAAACGATTTTTTTAATAAATAAAATAAAATGAATAAGGGGTTTTATTCAAAATGGGGTGATGGATTTTCTTACACTTGCGCCACCATAGGGCGTAAAATTATGCATTGATGGTATCTTCATCATCATTATCATTTCATCCCTTCACAAGTCCACTGCTGAAAATAGGCCTCCCCCAAGGAACGCCACAAAGCACGGTCCTGAGCCACCTGCATCCATCGACTTCCTACATGTCTTACCAGGTCGTCACTCCATCTATTGGGGGCCGCCCTATACTTCGCTTACCGGTACGAGGTTGCCACTGAGAACCTTTCTTCCCATCAGCAGTGGATTTATGAAGGACTTTAATGATGATGATCTTTTCATTATAATATCATCATCAGCTTGTACAACAACATTAAAAGAAGAAATGTCAATAAATTTCAAGTGTCTATTCGCCAGTCGGGAGTCGGTACATTTATTATCAAACTATAATACACATTTTAAAATTTGTCAAACTATCTTATGCGTCTAAACTTATCATGAGTTTTCAGTAGAATCATTTTTATTTACCACACAATAACTTTTATAACCCCATTTCGTTCCTTGGTTGGCACTTTGCACTTTATTTCTCTACAGTACGTGAGTAACAAAATGAAATTTTTGCAGTTTATAATTTTAACTGCTTATTTACCACGCGCTCGATAGCGAAGCAAAACATCATAAGGAAACCTGTATATCTGAGGAGTAAATATTTTCAGAACATATGAAGTCTCCCAACAAGCACTGGCGCAGTGCGACAGACGAAATGCTTCAATGCTCAGCTGTGAGATGTATATTGGTTATAAGTTTACTTTTATTTTTTATTCCGTGGGTGTCGTGTGTGTCGATTAAGGGAAAAAACATGATGATATACTTCCTAGGTAGTATTTCACAAATATAACGTTGTACCAGAACTAGAACACCCCAAAATACACTATACGACTCTTTTTCTGCCAAAGGAGTGCGTATGAGTTAGTACCGTCCACTTAGTTAATTCCACCGAATGCATCGATTGTTATGATCAGGTTTTAAGGATAAAGGAGAGAATGACAACGCGTCTGTAGTTTCCATTGTTAGAAGCTGAAGTTAGTTGCAGGTTTCCATGGGTTGCAAAAGTTACTTTCCATTAGGTGGACTGTAAGTTCGTTTAACACACCTTAAAAAAGAATATTCACGTAGTGCAGTATCAATAACACACATTCAAAAACAAATTCTTCATTTTGAAAGATCATGATCAGATGTTTAGTAGTGGACTGTTTGCGAGCTAAAGTCACCTCTGCGTACTAAAATGCGGACTCTCAAAAGCTCGCCCTGTGATTCAAGCTTCCTCTTACGGTTCGCAGTGAAGGAGCACGTCTCAGTTCCATATTATATCGTCACTAAAACAACACGTACTGGTTGTAGAATCTAGTTATTAAGTTTTGCGTATTACGTGACGAGAAGATATCGTACCATTATATCATAAACACTGTCCAGACAATTACGTCGGCCAAAGTTCATAACAAAATTATTTATTAAATGAAAAACTTTCATGAAAGCAGATAGCACAAAATTAATTAAAATAGTATCATGTTTGTTCAACTTCCAGTAAACTTCGTTACTGAAAATTTAAATGAATATTAATCATGCCTAGTAAAGCATAATCACGACCAGCAGAATTACTAAAATGCATGTTTAAAATTAATTACAGTCACGTACATCCAATGATTAAAGGATCATTGGATAAGTCTTATTAACTATTACATTTAAAAAGCACTTTAATACGAGTACACAGTCATCTGCATCTATATTCGATTAAGAATCGAAATGCAGATGAGTTGCCATCATTGAGCACTAAGATAGAATGGCTTGTTTCCATTAATAAAGCATGATGTAAATGACTTTTGATAAGAATTATTCTATTATTATTAATCTATATTCAATAAAAACCAATCGTTTCAAGAAAAGAGATTTAAGTTCTTCCACTTCAGTTTTATATAATTATAACTTTTAACAAAAAGTAAAAACCGAATTGAAATTGTTAAAAAAAAGTTATTTATTTGCTACCCTAATATTAACTATTTAATACCTACCTATACTATATACTATATACTTATAAATAACTACCTATTTAATACCGAATCATACCGTTTTTTCAGCCCTATTCTATTAAAAAGAAAACATTTCGAGAACCTTTACCTATCATTTTCATTTGTCTACCACTCAATAACTTTTCTACTCCATCAGTAATCAGCTAAGTTAACCTTTAAAAAACCTAGAAGAAACTGAAGGCTTTTGAGTCTGCATTAGTAATTTAGAGAAGGTCTTTTTACCCCCCACACTAGGATTTTCTTCTGTGTTATCGGGGCAATTTACATACATAAATTTCACAAGGACAAACAAACCAGACCCGGAACAATTATTTGTAGCCCATACAAATACTTGTTCCGTGTGGGATTTAAATTTTGAACACGCGGTCCTCAGCGTCGTAACTCACTGCTATGCCACTGCACCATGGAGCCGTCTAATTCGTCCAAATTTGGCTTTCTAAAAACGACCGATGCTTATTCGTTTAGACAAGGGCCAATATACAAAATCCAGTCCATTCGAAATAAATTAGAACACGATAATATAAATCAGTTGTTTATTTAATTTCGTTTTTCAAGATAGTTGCAGACGTTTGACTTGATGCATGATCTTTGTATTTACTCGCTCTCACATATTAATTGTTAATGTTATGCTTGCAAAGCTTTAACACATACTACAAGTCTTTTTTAAATACTTTTCAGAATTCTGTTCTAAATTTATCTCCCCACTTTGTGCCTACGCATGTACATCTTCATGAGTTCTCGATAATAAAACAAACAAATAGCATGCTTGGTAACGGTGTTTATTTTTGATTAAAATCATCTATCATTCATGGGCATGTTCAAATATTTACAAAAAATTAGTGTTAAAGTCTATATAAGACCCACTCCAGGACACAAGCCTTCTTTCATTTCTTAAGGGTTGTAAGGCTAGGACGTATCCATTGCACTACCCTAACGCATGTTGGCGGACTACACATGTCTTCGATTTTTTTAAATTCTCAGGCAGGTATTCCAACGGTGTTTTCCTTCAACGCCGACCACCTAGTAGCTCAGTGGGCGAACGCTCGCTGTAAAATCTGTCACATATTTAACACTAGCGATTCGCCCCGGCTTCACCTGGGTAGGGTCTATTAAGGTGGCATCATTTAGATTTTTAAAATAATCATCAACGACCATTTATCTTATCAATTTTTTGAATTCAGAAAAATAACTGCAAGTTTTTGGATAAAACATAACCTAGATCCCTCCTGGCATTGATATCTATCTGTTCGTCAAATTTCATCATAATCGGTTCGGCCATTCCGAAAATTAGCAAAATTTTACAAATGGTTATTCATGTTTTAATGGCATGCAAATAACCGCCTGAGTTCGATAAAAGGCATTTATTTCGATATTACAGATAGTAGCTCCAGTTTTATTTATATGTATATTTAAATAGCTATTAAATCTTAAAAAATAAATCTAAATTATATAAATATGTTTACCATCATATGAAAAAAATTACGCAAAACAATAATAACCGACTGTGATTTATTTTACGTTAACAATATGTCATAAACTGAGTAATTGCAAAGCAATGTGAGATTTATGGTTGTTTAACGGCCGTTAGACAACGTTTTATTGGCCACTATATCATAACACGTGTATATAAAACGTTGATATTCGATTTAATGTGTTGTATCAGAATTGTAATGTTTTATACGTTATGTAGTTTGTCAGGGAAAGTTCTAGTAGAAGGATCGAGACGTCGAAGTAACTGGCTACTATATTGTAGGTCCTGACCCATCCTGGTCGAATCCAAGCCTGAAGCATTAATCATTTTTGCATAATATTTTTTTTATATTTACGCAAATATAGCACATTAATCAAAACTTCTATTTTTATATCTTAACGCTTCGAGTGTTTTAGAGCACCAATACTCACAAGTGTAAAACTCTTGAAAAGTCGAAAATGACTAGGTAAATATTTAAAAAAAAGTTAAATCCAACTAAAAATAATCAAAAGTAATAAAATAATTGAATAAAACTATGTTTGACGTCCCGATGCCATAGTTAGCCTGGCTACCTTCAGTTTTTGAATATTATTTTTTTATTTTATTTTTTGGTTCATTCTGCGTAGATTGAATCAGTCAGTCCCCCCTGTGAAGAAGAAAGAAGACGGAATTAGGAGGCAGTGCTAAATACTTCCTACATTTGTGGCTTACACTTTAAAAGTTTTAAGTAGAGCCACACTGCAACAATTTTATGTATGTAGCACGAGTGGGTTAACTTGACAGCGCAAGGACCACACTCTAACAGAATACCAGCGTAAAATAGAAGCTTTATGCTGTTGTGTTTCGTATAATGTGTACAAGGAACCTGAAATCTTTTTTACTAGAAACCAAGCATTCTGTCTTAGTCCTTAGGGGTGACAACGGATCTGAATTTTGATTATTAACTGATGATATAATAAGTAGATGTTTATGGGCCACAGCATCCACTTACCATTAGGTGGACTGTGTTCTCGTTTGTCACCCTTATTCGATTTAAAAAAAACTAATCTTGGGTCATTGAGGCAGAAGCTAAAATGCTGAACTTAATTTCTTGGCATTTGTATTCAAATGTAACCAAAACATTTCTAAATCTCAATTCCTTGTCATTGAGTTGAAATTACCCTAATTAACGAAAAGTTACACGTTTAACTGGTTGATTGCGGTAAAAGTAAATGTTGTTAGATATTTTTATAGAAACCACTATTGTTTATACACGTTCGATAGTAAAAGACGTCATAAATAAGACAAAGTTTTTGTGCCATTGTTCGTCGTAAAATATGATCTTAAATTGAATTTTATGGCATTCTAAATATTTTTATATAATATTTTTCTTTGGCATATAAATTCTCGTAATAATATGTAGTAAAAAAACGAGGAAACAGTTTACCTGATAGTAAATCGATATTGTAGCCCCTCCGTACTCGAAAAAGCATTATGAGACAGATAGATGATCTTCACCACTGAGGAGTAAGACGGAATGCCTTGTTAGGTAAATCGGTCTCCACCAGAGTGAGCAAAAATACGTATGCATCATACAAGCGTCTTGTAACGCACGCACACACGCGCGGTAATTATGTGCAGTAGCTAAAAGAGAAAATAACGCGATGCCGGCGTCGATAGTACTAAATATCGCGTTATTTTTTGTATTACTTTTACTACAGTTGAATCCCGCACTTGTGTGCGTGCGTTACGAGACACTTGTATAAAGACTCCGCACTCTATCCGGTGCCCTTCACCACAGATTAAATACACCGCATACGAATCACGTAGAAGTTACTAATATGTGTTAAATAAAATTAATTAATTAATTCTGAGCTCAAACGTTTCCGAGTAAAAGGTTCCCTATTCTTAACACTTATACAGCCTATAAAATCCATTGCTGAACATGAGCCTCCCCAATATATTACCTCATAGGAGGTACATACCATAGCTGCCATACTGGCAATTTCCTTCTTCGCCTCTTACTGCACCCAGTTGATAATATGGGGTAATGGGTACTCTCACGCAGCCACTACATGGCATTAATACGTACCCCAATTTAAGCATATTGCGCGCATGGAGGAATATGATATTTGACATAGTCGAAGTTTATATGAAGAATACAAATATAAGGAAAGAACATTAATTGTTTATGTTCATACTGCCATTTTCAAACACATACAATAAATAATTACTGACCTGTGAATTTTATGTGACTTCAAATTTTCCTTTTTCAAGTCTGTAAAAAACCGTTTATTTTATATACTTTACTTATTGGATATCTGAGTTTCATTTTTATTAATTTACAGTTGAAAGTGAAATACAGCTTGCTGAATATAAAAACTTAAAAATTTAAAGAATTACGGTTGAACTTTGACCACTGATCGACTACTAGTACAAATGTAATTTAAGAATTTATACTGAAAAAAGAATTACATTTTCCTTTTAATTTAATCAATTTAATCTAGACATTGGAAAACTTTTCAATGAAAATGCTAGAGCGCACGATAAAAACCGATAGCCTAGAAAGTTTAAGTGGAAACAAAGTACGAGTATCTAAGAAAGTTTCGATAAACTTTATTTTTAACAATGATGAAATGAAGTACGGTAGTAACTCTATAAGTCGTATCGGTCCGGAAACATTAAACTTTTAATAAAAGTAAAAGCTGACTTCAAAGAACTAAAAAATATGAAATAATATTCACATTATAGCTTTATAAGTGAGTGCTGAGACAATGTATAGAATTATTAAAGCCCTGACTTCAGAAGATAAGAAGTGGATGATTATTATATTATGTAAAACTTAAATCTATTTAGTCTTTTGTAGTCACATTTTAATTTTTAATAAAAGTAAAAAAAAATGATCCTTTTTGTGGACTGGGGACTACACAAATTCAAGGGAATTAGAATGTAGTTAAAATAAGTACATAACATTTTCATTCCCTTTTTCTTTTCCTATTTTACCCTTATGAGTAAAATAGGAAAAGAAACCCTTGAATAGCCCACTTTAAAAAAGAGAATCATTACAACCGGTTCACAATTGACGAAGATATCGCATAACATATGATCAGAAACTTACATACGAATTCAGAACCTCCTTTTTTAGGTTGGCTATAAACTACTGGCGTCAGTAAAATCCACGTGTGGTCGTGCGAAGCAGAAAATTCCTTGCCATCTATGTCGAGGAAAACACTTGTAAATTTATTTTGTTCTAAACTAGGCCAACGTTTGTCTACAAACCTTTTTTATCGTGAGGAAATCCTCATGGATACCTTCGACTACGGGGGCAACAGAAAATTTATGCCCGACTCCTACCGGCTAAAACCCCACGCTGGTCTCCATCAGCGTGTACGCGGGGTCTCGAGATTTCCACTTGGAACGCAACCAGGGCATTTCTCTCGTTTTATTGACAAATAAAATAGAAATGTCTGTCTGTAATATCGAAATAACAGGTTTCTTTTAAGCTCTGGGGGTTATTTGCACGCTATTAGGATATTAATTACTTTGTTAAAATTTTTGTCTGTCTGTCTGGGCTTCTAAATTGCTAAAGCGAATATAATGAAACCTCACAGATAAAGAGGCAATGCCAGGAATGATTTAGGAAATATTTTATTTAAAAAAACCATGAATATTTTGTAATTGTAATTGTTAATGTAATTTAAAATATACGAGATATTATAAAAAATCTCTTAAAACCTTTTTCGGGTGGCTTGTTGTTATGTGCAAAATTGCAATTTACACAAAAAACACTTACACACTTATAATTTGCTCCAACAAACTGATTTTTTTCTGCTATCTCTTAATGTTTTGATGCAAAACCAATTTTTAAGATTTTTCACACCATTTAACATCAAAAACTATGAGTTTTAAAGGATACAGATATAAATTCAAATTCATTTATTTATTTGTGAATACAGTGAGTTAGGTGTTAGTAAAATTTACAGTAGGTATCGTGTATTCCACCACAGTGTAGTGTACAAATATATTTCTTTTCGTTATAGCCAATAAAAGCAAAATGGATTAATTTTAAAATTGATTACACATTATAAAAATACAGTAATCCTCTGTGTAGGTGGTATTAAATATTCACAAAAATGCTGGACATCATAGGTGAAAAGCATCGTGCAATGATACCCACGACAAATAACACATTTCTTAATGGCGCCTTTACGTCTATATTGAGAAAAAAAGGTGAAGTAAATAAAAATGTCATCTTTTCAAATTATTACTACTATTATTACCAAAACAATTATTTAATTTTTATGTCATTAAGATATTCATAAACAGAATAGTAAGATTTATTAATTAATAATGTTTTTAATGATTTTTGAAGCTTTGTATATTATTTATTTTATATATATATATATATATATATATATATATATATATATATATATATATATATATATATATAGATATAGATATATATTTATATATAGAAAATAAATAATATAGAAGATAGGTATGGACTTTGATTGTTGAACTTTTAATCTCAGAGGATACCTTCTATTATTTAGATTTTCAAACAATGATAGGTTTCTATGGACAGGGAAAAGTTAGAATTTGCAGCTTTTTAAAATGTAGCTTACAGCTGTCTGTCCAGTGTAGATTTTTGATTGCTCGAATGCACCTTTTTTGAGCTTTGAATACTCTTTCCCGATCCACTGAGTTTCCCCAAAACATTACACCATACCTAAGTGTTGACTCAACGTATTCAAAATATGCTATAAGAAATGTTTACGTATTTGCTCTTTTATTTAACTTATACAAGGCAAATGGAAATTTATATAATTTACTGCAAACACTATCGACCTGTGCCTTCCAGTTCAGTTGGTTATCAATGATAATTCCTAAAAATTTAGTTTCTATCGTTTCAAAGATTAGTGAACTTTTATAATTAATATTAAAACTTGATAAACTATCTTGTTGCCAGTTAAATTTAAAAATTTTAGTTTTTTCTTAATTTATATTTAAGTTATTTTTTACGAGCCAGTCGATTATAAGACCAATGGAACTGTTAATCTCAATTTCGTAGCTTTGGGTATTATTTCCTACATAAACGACCGTACAATCATCCGCGAAAAGGACCATAGATTGTTGTATCACCGATCACGAAACCTTTTCTGTCAACTTTATATGACATATTCTCCTTATTTCAGCAATCTGCGTTCTGTCGGTAAGTTATGACTCAAAAAGATCTAAAACTGTCCCTCGCAATCCATATTGGTGTATTGGTGTATCTATATGGATAAGACTGTTTTTGTTTCATTTGAAACTAATAGATCTAATAGATACAATAGATTTTAGGATAGCAAAAGCATTAGAAAAAGACTGATTTTAAAGTCGTTTTTCGATAATTGAACTACTTACCTAAATACCACTATTAGATCTGCAAATGCTTTACACTGACGTAGTCGCGGGTAAAATCTAGTTATATTATATAATATTAAAGTATATTTTGTATATAATAATAATTATTATGTTTGAATGCCAAAACATAGGAGTTTATTTTGACTTCCTTATCTGGTAAACAAAAAAGCAAAAGCACTTAAATACTCGAACCTTGAAAGTTCAAAATTCCACTGACTAAGCTGAAAGTCAAACACTAAATAAATAATTGTATAAAATTTTTGGCAAAGTAAAAAGAGAAACACTCAAAAAATTTTTCAACAGCCTAATATAACGTTGCCTCACTGCATATTTCATTTTTAAATCCGAGCATCTTTTAAATCTTCAAGGAAATTTTTCCAATCGGTATGCTTGAACTTTTTCCTAAAATATGTAAGCTATTTCCAGTTTATTTCGTATTACTTTTTTTTTTATTACTGCGATTGGTATTCCATGTTAAGTGACGATGATATAGATTATGTCAATTATGATGTAATTTTTTTCTCTCCTCTATGTAAGGTGAAAAATGAACACACAGTTCATCTGATCGTGTGTAGACAGAGTAATCGGAAACAAGAGCAGAGATAGTATTCATACAAATTCACGCAATATAAGCACATTATCTAAAAGTAGAGCAGTTTGTCGTATTTTAATAAATCTACTAATAGCAAAAGGACGTTGTTATAATATTAAAGATAATAATCGACTTTCAGTTAATTTTTTAATTATTTCCTCTAGACCAAACTTCGGTTATGGCGGCCAGTCTCAACGGAGACTAGGCATCTGCGCAGGACGGAATTATTATGCCCGAGTGTATGTATGCGCAAGCGCAGGTGCACTCACTATTCCCTCACTCTTATAGTCCAATGAAACGGTAATCCAACACGACCGGAGAGAGTTCAGGAGCAGGATCAACAGCTTAAAGTGCTTTCCGAGGCACAGGGTGAAACCCGCCAACTTTCTGACTCCGGGCAGCTGTTGAGAATTTCTTGACACAAAAATCCAATAACTGATTTCTAACCAGACCTGGGACTCTAACTTTGGACTTCATGACCACTAGGCAAACGAGGCAGTTATTATGTATTAATAACTAAGCTGAAAGTAAATAAACAAAGATTATTTTTAAATAGATCTGTAAAAAAAAGTTCTTAAAAAAATAAACGGAAATTTGATGAAGTCATAGCAAAGCATTTAAATGCATCTGCATCCTTGTCAAATCATAATTAGAAAGGTTCATTCTAAAATATGTCAAAGAATAGCTAATCATAATAAACATTTTCATAGATAAATAATTAATGGCCCAATAGTTGCGCTATAGAGAAAAATCGTCTCGAAATCTTTACGATACTGGCTCGTCTTACGTTAAAGTTTTCAACAAGAAAGTTATAAGGTTATAACTTCGTTGTTGTCACTTAGCTAAGTGTGTTCTTAGCTAAAATGTTGGATCAATTTCATATTTAGCAACCGACGGACCGGAGGGGAGTGCCACACGCAGACGTTCCCCTCTGTCAAAATATAAGTCCACGCGATCCTACTCCTACAAAAAACTGGTTGCAATCACACTGCTCACTAGACTAAATCTAGTTGCGTGGCTGAATCGACGTCCTACAAAAATGCCGAATTGTTCAGTTTTTTGCAGCAAAAAGAAATCTGCCATGTCAAATTTACAAAAAGATGGCGTAACGTTTCATATATAAGTAATTTTTAATCACATTATTGCTATTTACTTTCTTTTTTTTATCTTAAAAATTACAATAATAACGGTCGTGTTGTTTCGGATTTGTTTACCACCACAGGCCGCCCGCCCTCATACAATATGCATATAAGTCGAGCGACTGATCCGAGTACCTATCCGAGTTGTCGCTGTCACCGAGCGATACTATTATAATGTGGGTGTAAAATTGTTAGTTTATTGTTTTAATTTTTATGTGTGAGTTTCGTAGTGACAGACAATTGTCTTTGTGTGCACAGATTTCCCTCGGCGCAAAATGACAAACAGTTCTCCAATATCTTACTTTTAAGCATAATTGTTTCTTAACATTTTGTTTACTTTAACACTATTTACAACAACACTATAGCACACAGTCCACCTGGTGGTAAGTCGATGCTGTGGCCCATAGGCATCTACATTGATCCTTAATTAAGAATCAAAATGCAGATGCGGTGTCACCCCTGAGGACTGAGTGTGAGTCTCCGTTTCTCTACACTCACCATACGAAACACAGCAGTATTAAGCTGCTATTTCACGCTGTTTTATTCTGTAAGGCGTGGTCCTTCCCCGTTCGAGCCGACCCATTTGTGCTACAACCATAGTATAGCTACTGCATGGTCTACTACGTAAAGATGTATCACGTAAAGGTGTGGAATTTTATTATAATAATTTTACGAATTCTAACATAGTTCTCGAGATATAGCAAATTCGTTTCGATAAACTACTTGCCCAAAGACCACTATTATGATTTTTTTTGTTAAAGTTAATTGGACGAAATCGCGGAAATTACACAAATGTAATATTCTAATTTAAAATACTTGAAATGTAAGAAAATCAATGTATTATAATTGTATTAAAAGATAATTACGTTAAATATTTTGTCAAATAGTCATAAAAATTACATCGCTTTTAAAGCCGTTAAACAAAAATAAATACATTCAAAAAAATCGTTCCATACTCGCATGTCCAGCATTAGACTTAAAATTATATAAAATTTTATAAAATGCGTTTTACACAAGCTACGATTGAACTCTTACTGAGTAATAGTAATTGATTACAATAACTTAAAAACAAAGACATCGATAATAGTCATTTAATACTATAAAATTAAATTAACCAAACGATAGTATTTAATTAAAAGGGAACAAAATTAATTAGGTTTAATATTCAGAGAATATTAAACCTTTGATATTTATAGTAATTTTATAAAATTTAATTATCTCACTCACCTTCCAAAGCCGCGAATACACCTGCACCTAAAATACTATAGGCCAACAAACACATAGTCAGAAACAAATGAGTGAACCACTTTTTAGACAGCCACTTTAACTTATTATAGAACCAAAAGGCAAACTTTTCGCCAGCACTTAAACCACTCTTTGCTGTGTTCATAGTAAAGTCCTTAAAACCTTCAAATTGTTTAAACATGAATTCGGATGCCTTTGTTTGATACATGAATAAAGGGACTGAAATGGAAATTTTCATGATTTTCAGGAACTTGCGACAACGATGCACGGGGCACATAGCACTTAGGACTTCCCCTATATAAAACAGATGAAGTATTTTTCAAAACTCGCACAGATCCTGAATTTGATGCGATTGGAATTGGACGAGATATAATCGGTGTAGGCAATCTTTTTGGAGGACGAGGTGGTGGTGCTTCAAACGTACCCATTTTTCTCAATTAGTCGTTTACAGCACAATTCGAACTAAGGAATCGACGCACGCACGTCAAACTATATAGAGCAGACGTCCATAACTTCCATCGCTTCGTGTGTTTTAACTTTGGATAAGCAAATGTACGAAAATATACTGCAGCAGTAATTGTGGGTGGGCGCTCGTCGAAATTAAACAAATAGATAAAAGATGTACTAGCGAGTGCTATTTGTCATACAATCAGATTACGTAGATTCAGACAAATTCGAAATCTACAAGTTCGATTCGTCTACCTCATGTGCAGTCAGGTTGCATAGAGCATAAAAATATAGACTGGCAACGTGTACTTATTTATTTTTACGTATAATTCAAAAAAGATTTACGCATATTATTTAGAGCTGTGGCGGTAAATTGACTGCTGGCGAATTCTTGCTCCTGTATCATCCTTTTAAGATTGGTTTAAAGTGGATTTTACTACGTAAAAGTTTAAACGTATAAGAACTATTAGTGGAAACAATGAAACATGTGCTACGATGGTGATATAAATCTCAAATTAATTTGCTGCTTAGACGCCTTGAGACGTATTTTACATAAGTTTTCTCTACATTCACTATACGAAACACAGCAGCATTGAGCTGCTATTTTACGCTGGTATTTTTGAGACTGGTCCTTCCCCGATCGAGCCCACCCATTCGTACATAAACCATAATATAGCTGCAGCGTGGCTCTACTACATAAAATATTTACCTTCTTCGATACATTTCCGATAGTCGACCTTTACGGAACCCAAGGAACTGTAATTCTACTACATCATTTTAAATGGTTTTTTAAAGGTACCACTATAAATAACCCGTAATGAGGCACAAAACTGAGCGCGTAAAACGGCTTGGCCACAGTCTTAAAAAAATTGTTAATACAGCGTTATACACAGAAAAACGGGCTTACTTTCAATACTATATAAACGCAAATTTCTTAAAACCTAGTATTATGTGGAAAAATCTTAAGCAACATATTACTGTTAAGTCGAAAATGAACATGTCGCTTCCGCCAAACCTCTGTGACACAGAAAATATCAATGACTTCTTTTTAAAGGTTCCTGGTAAGAGCAGCGTTTCACTGTCGATCATTATATCCTATGAATTTCATCGAATTCACTCAACATCACCATCATTTGAATTTCAGGAGGTAACTGAATCTAAAGTCTCTAAAGTAATAAAACCATTACAATCAAACGCAACAGGAATCGACAAAATATCGATTGAAATGTTATTGTTAACGCTTCCACACACGCTTGAACTCATAACCAAAATTATCAATACTTCTTTTAATTCTAACACATTTCCCGCTTTGTGGCAGCTAGCATTAGTAAAGCCCATACCGAAAAAGGAAAACCCCGATGAATTTAAGGACTTAAGAACAATAAGTATATTACCGAACCTTTCTAAAATATTGGAAAAAATTGCCTGTAATCAGCTGAAACATTAAATAGAATCAAACAATATATTGCCTATAACGCAGTCGGGTTTCCAAAACAAAGAAGTACTACCTTTGCTCTTATGGATGTTGTAGATGATATTCTTACAGGACAAGATATGGGAGAGGGAATTATCCCTGTTCTTCCCGACTATACAAGTGCATTTGACTGCATAAACATCCCGTTATTACTCTCAAAGTTATCCTACTACAGTGTGTAGTTTTAGAACAGGATAACAACGTTGCAAAGCCGGTTTTAACAAGCAGATCAATACGAAGAGGAATAGCTCAGTGGTCTATAATAGAGCCATTGCTTTTTATTTTATATAGTGCGGGTAAAGCATATTGAAAATTTTAAGTACCATATGTACGCTGATAACTTGCAATTATACATCTCTTTCTAGACAGAAAATGTTCTTAAAATACAGTCAAGTTAATGCCATTAATTTGTTTTTATATGTTTTAACCATGTTTTAGCACATGTAAGCTTATTATATGTAAACGTTTATTAAAAAACAGACTGACCCCCGTGACCGTGGGACACGGTAGATAGCTCAGTTGGTTAGAGTATCGGCACGAATCGCTTAGGTCGTGGGTTCAAACCCCACCCGGTATCAGTTGATTTTTCGAATTTCTCATTAAATGTTTACATTTATTAATTTGGTTGGTCTTTACTATGGCTATGTTAATTCAAGCACAAAATGTACCTACTCTGTTAAGTTGTTCTAAGATCTAAAGTAACGTTTAATAAATAGTAATAGGCTAATAGGTAATTGCGAGACTTGCGAGACTCTTGCTGCAAGACCAAGACCAAGACCAAGACTGGGAGCGCAATACCATGACCAAGACCAAGACAAGGTGTATTGGCGCAAGACCAAGACCAAGACTGGCTAAGTCTCGTCTTGTTCTTGCAACACTATTGCCTTTTATATATTATATAGATTATAGAATTGTATAAATATAGTATTGATTTGAGAAATGTATGAATATATATTGTAAATTATACTTTAAAAAAATGTCCCGCTGGATTTCTTGCTGGTTCTTCCCAGGACAGAGGTTTTTTTCTGAACCAGTGGTAAAAGTAAAAAAATACTTTCAATAAGAATTACATGTAATCTATATTGAATAAAAATGATAAAAAAGACATGTAGAGCCTAGCTTTTAGTGTGTTAATTAAATCAAAATAATATTTTCTTCAGACTAAAATTTTAGGGCCTTGTAAATTGTAATAGCAACGTCTAATAGGTAAAGTCATTTTATCGAACAAAAATTGATTGACTCTCAAGGTAATATATAAATCGGTAAGATATGAAATCGTGGATTGTTAATTAGGTTTGGATATGATAATTTTATTCATTATAATTAATTTGACTTATTCGATAAATTTGTAATTTTTTTGATTTTTTTTTTAATTTTAACAGTTAAAAGTTAAATTAACAATCTTTAAAGCACCGCACACAGAGGAGACTGAGATAATAGGAGTCACTTTATACTGTACTTTCTAGCTGTGCCCCGCGGTTTCACCCTCGTATACCGCGCGTCTGAGCCGCGCGACATGACACCTCGCTTATAGAGGCGTTCACCGCTGGTTTCTCTCGATTCTCATCGGCATCACAGAATAGATAATAGTACAAGTATCCGCGTCGGCGTCGTTCGCGCGCTGAGCGGATTGTTAAATTATTTAAATTTTTCGTTATCTCTTAAACTATGTGTCCAAATAACATGCTATAATGTGCAAAGTTTATCTTTATAAAATTGTCATGATTATGAAGTAACTTTCGTACGTAAGGATTAATGTGCCATGCCTAATAACGCTCATAAATCACTTTTTAATTTTCAATATTTTTTGTCACTAAATACCTTATTCTGACTAATGTATAACAAATAGGCTTATGGTATCGGGAACTTTTTTAGATGGAAGATAGATCTATATTTTTGTATAACATTGTATTTACGTTTCACTAACCATTACGCCAGCGCACGCGGATAAAGTAGTTCTTGAGCGCTTTTTCTTCCGATTTGCTTAACAATAATCAATATAGTCTAGCTGAGCCTAATGCTAGATAGGCTACACTATTCATTATTTATCAAATCGGACTGGTAGTTCCAGAGATTAGTGTGCTTAAACAACCAAAAAACCTCATTCCGCTTTATTATATTAATATAGATTCTATCTCATCTATCTCGCAGGCTAAATCATATATGTAGATGTATATTTGTCTCTTTTTAGTGTCGCTTTTTTTTTCATTGCATTTCAAATCACAACGGTACTAAAGAAGTTTTACTTCAAAATTCTTTTTATCAAATCTTTTATTAGGATAGTACAAAAAGATAATTTGACGTAAACTGACCAAGTTGAGGATTTGAAATTTTGTAAGATCAAGATTTTATAGCCTCACGTCGTAATACTTTATTCCACAAAGTGCCTGCGAATAATACAGAAAAGGCATCATGACTGTTTACCAAAATCGTGAATAAAATTCAATTTATTATTACTATTGAAAAAATTAAATTAAATGAGTCACCCCATGCCATCATGTGAGTGTTACAAGAGGCGGCCATGAGAAATGATAAATCTTATAGCTTACCAAAGATTATATCCGATAGATAGCGGATTATCTATCTTGTTAACGCCAAAAGGAAAATATTGATGACTTGTGGAGTGGTGATTACGGTAAATTAACCCTACAGAGGTCATGTCCAGCATAGCACTTTTGAGTTCTAAAAAGAAGGAACGAGAATATTAATTATACCTTTTTTACAAAAAAGAGACTTACTATGCAAATGGAGATAGGAGTTAAGCTTGGGTGCAGTATTAGCGACCATCTAAATACTTCTACGAATGAAAACTGATAATTTGTAGTAATGCAAGAATATAGGCTCTAGCTAGGATTTCTAGTCGAGTACTCCGTCCACTATATTGCGTGGTCTCGACAGCACGTTTTGTTACGTGGTAGAGCAATGCTGCAGCTATATTATGGTTGTAGCACGAATGGGTCGGCTCGACCAGGGTGGGACCACGCTGTCACAGAATACCAGCGTAAAATAGCAGCTTAATGCTGCTGTGTTTCGTATGGTGAGTATAGAGAACCGGAGACCCTTTTTACTGGAAACGAGGCATTCGATCTTAGTCTTCAGGGGTGACAACGCATCTGCATTTTGATTCTAAATCGAGGATAAATGTAGATGTCTATGGGCCACAGCATCCACTTACCACCAGGTGGACTGTGTGCTCCTCGTTTGTCACGCTTATTCTATTTAAAAAAACATAAATTAATCAAATTGGCTACATTTTAACATAATATTTAAAATTCAATTTGAATCAAACTGGCGACATGGTAGAGCAGTGACTAAGCGTTTAATTGAGGCACTGCAGGGTCATGGTTTGGAATCCCGCATTGAACTAGTGCTTGTATGGGCATGTTCCGGGTCTAGTGATATGTTGTCAATGTGCAACTGACGTACTATGTAATGCAGGAGAAAATAATAATGATGTCCACACCGAATTTCGGTCTTTGCGATCTGTCTCAACGGAGCGCAGCGCTACGCAGGACAGGATTATAGTGCACGAATGTGTGCGCAAGCACTGTAGGTTCTATTATACCACCATATAAAACACAGCAGCATTGAACTGCTATTTCACGCTGGTATTCTGTGAGAGAGTGGTCCTACCTCGGTCGAGCCGATCATATAGCAGCATGGCTCTACCACGTATCAAACACGTTGATCCATTCCCTATTCGTATGGAATATCGAAGCAAATGCGTTGACAGTAGGACGCTTGGCAGGAAGATTGACGATTGAAATACCAGACGTTTCGCAACTTTGACACTGTTTTCAGTCATCTGTCTGGGTATTTTAACCCTGGGTTTAACGTGATGGTTATAACACCATCTATCAGAAGCCATGTAATCTTTTTGGTATTTCCCATAGTCGCTTGTTACAATAAAAAAATAATGTCCTCCAAGACCGAATTTTGTCACGACAATATAGACTACTCACTTTCGCTCAATGAAGACTAGGCAACTGCGCTGGATAAGGAATATATAGCAAATCAGGATTATACTACACGAGTCTGTAGGCAAGCATAAGTGCATTTTCCATTCCATCACTCATAGTTTAGTGATAGGGCGCTAATTTGATACGACCGGGGAGAGATAAGGGGCAGGGCCAACGCCTTTACATGCTTTCTTAGGCGTGGAGGAAGTACTGCCAAGTTCAAATGTGCTTCTTCCATGGAGCACATGTCCAGCAGTTGACTTTTACGAGCTAATTAAGTAAAAGAAGATTATGCACGCGGGTTGGAAAACGCAGAACCAATGAAGCATTGGCAGTGCTGCCCCTTAATCAGATAAACGTTAGTACGTCGAGTACTTGATGTGCTTGATGTAGCTGGTTTTCGTCCACCTTTCAGCCGGTTTACCGCTTAAACTTTCTTTTAATTATTCTAAGCCAGTGCTTGACTACTATCCTATCTGATGGTAAGTGGTGATGCAGCCAAAGATGGTGAAGCACACTGACTTAACAAAAGCCTATTAACTCTTGCCTTGAAGACACCCATATTTAAATCGGATGGAAAGACAGATGCAAGCATCTTATTCCACTCCTTGTTCCGCATGACGAACGATGAAGCAAACATTATCACAAACATCATTATAATAAAATATTTAAAAATAATCTTTGGAATTTTAATCGGATATCGTATTTTCTTAACATCTTTATTCTTTTCTATTTGCATAATGTCCACTGAATAAAATGTAAATTTTGAATCCTTGCGATTCTGATAGCAACCCTACGTAGAACGAAAAGGGAAATAAAATGGTTATTGTCTTTATTATTAGATTTATTTTATTTGAACAAATGGTACAATTATGCTGAGGATCGTCGCCCCGGAATGTTATTGATGTATACTACGGATTGAATAAAATGTGATATATACTAGCGATAAAACAGTTTGTGAGTGCTTTTGAAAAATATAAAGGGTTTTTTTTATGATCTAAGCCTATAATTAGCACTTATATATAATAAATGATTGCCGTGTAGTGTCGGTTCCTTAGCGCAGTGGCTTAGTAACTTTGAATTGCGGTGCTGAGGGCCGCAGGTTCGAATCTCGCACGGAAAAATTATTTGTATGGCCTACAATAATTTCTTCGCGTTGGACGTTTGTCTTTGTGCTATTTCTGTAGGTTTGTCTCCACGATATAATCCTTGAGTGTCATATCGTTGAATTTAAGAAAGTGCCGCTTTAAGAGAATTAACTTCCCATATCATATTGTCGTAAGAGCTGCCTCTTACGACACCCAGACGGTAGCTGAAATATGAGCCGGGCGGTAGCATATTCCTAATTACATCTCAAAAAAAAAAACTTTGTTTGCAAGCCGGATGCTAAACTTTCAATCACCATTTGAGGTAATATATGAGAGAACAGCAGTGGACTTTTGATAGATTGTAATAAATGAATCCTCGTTATTCTAGCAGTCATAAGCGCGACTGCTAATCATGAGATCCTAGGTTCAAGTATCGGGTCGGGCCAAAATATCAGTTATTGAGTTTTTCTGTCAAGATATTCTAAGTAGCAGTTCAGAGGTAGAAAGTTGGCATTGTTTCACCCCCTTACTTCGGAAATCACGTAAAGCCGTTGGTCCTGCACCTGTTTTCTCTCCGGTCGTATCGGATTGCCGTCCCGGGACTATGAGAGTAAGGAAATAGAGAGTGCACCTGTGCTTGCGTACACACTCGTGCACAATAATTGTGTCCTGCGCAGATGGCTAGTCTCCGTAAAGACTGACCTCCATGACCGAAATTTGGTTTGTAGTTTATATGTTCTTAATGAATAATTAAATAATTTACAATAAAATACCATGAAATATAATATTGCAATAAAAAATTGCAAAAATCAACTCGAACATAATTCATGAAAACAGTTTTTCCTATAGAAGACAGATCCTGTGCTTCTGACATCACACTGTCTGAAATGAAGCTTAAATAAGTTTTATAGAAAAAACTCAAACACCATGTAAACTTGCAAGAGCTGTTTTGTAATACCATTTTATTATAAAATTGAAATATAATGTAATATATTATATTTTACATAATAATTTTAATAAACTAGTTAAAATTATATTTAAATCTACCTTCAAATATTTATTAAAAAATATTATTCATTAAAGTTTATGTATTGTATTCCATTATATTCTTAATTATAATCTGCATCTTGATCTAAGTTAATTAAAAAAAATTAAATATTATTTATAAAAACAAATATTTTATATATATATATATATATATATATATATATATATAATAATTAGATAAAAACTATCTGGCCCTTTCCGGTAGATGGCGCGATGAGTTTCACTCCGACTTCGATGCGTTTGGCAGCGTAAATATAAAGTTTATTAATAACTCGTGACGGCTCCGTGGCGCAGTGGCTTAGCAATGAGTTGCGCCGCTGAGGGCCGCGGGTTCGAATCCCACACGGAACAAGTATTCGTATGGCCTACAAATAATTGTTCCGGTTCTGGATGTTTGTTCTTGTGAAATTTATATATGTAAACTGCCCCCATAATACAGGAGAAAATGCTAGTTTGGAGGTAACGTGTATTTATCAAACAAAAAGAAAGAAAAGAAAAGGAACTCGACGACAGCGCCACCTATCGGGCCAAATATTGTGATTTTCTTTTTTGGCACTAAACAAACATAATATGAGTAATTTTGGTTCATAAATATAGAATTATTAATAACTTCGTCTACAACGCCACCCATTACATCTTAGCATAGCTATACAGCTATAATAGCCACAACAAATAAATTGTATGACCTCAATCGATCAAATCATTCAGAAGTTACATACTAACAAACGCACCAACGATTATACACAATATAAAGATTAAAATATACTTTCAGCCTATTGATTCATAGGTATTACTCTTAGTATTACTATTGTTGTAAAAGTAAGAAGAAATAAGAGAATATAAATACAAGTACACTTTTTAAAATTGTGTATAATTTAAAACAACTTATGATGAATACTCAATCTTTTAAAATAACAAAGAATGAATCCTCCTCCTATTTCACAAAGCAACGCTACATATTTTTGAAAATATCTACACTAGTTTTTTTTTAGGTAAAACTGGGTTAATGCGTACGGACTGCAAAACTCTTAATCGTTAGTAAAAACAAAGTTAAATTTTATTAGATACAGTAGGCGAAGAAGGTAATGTTCTTAAAATATTTAAGAAACAATTTTAATTAACGTATATTTGAAATTCCACGATGTTCAAACAAGGTTGTACGTTCCAAATTTCATGGTTTGCCACATATTAGATGTTGGTATCAGTTTCTTTGATCCTTCAATGAATATTATAAGCATTATCAAGAAAATTAAAGTGAAAAATGTTTTGTAAGGAATGTTTACGATACTTTATATCTTTTATAGACATCTATGTTATGTCATATTTAAAAAAAAATAAAGCATTAATAAGTACAAGTAGGAAACTTTACTAACTTTCCATATTACTCGTATGTTCGTGTACATTCGTTCATCATATGAAACTCATTTGTCACGCATGTCTCAATAACAAAATTATGATATAGACTCCAAAATAATGTCATACGACTAATAATTTTTTACGTGGTAGAGCCAAGCTGCAGCTATATTTATAGTATAGTTGTAGCACGAATGGGTCGGCTCGACCGGGGAAGGACCACGCTCTCACAGAATACCAGCGTAAAATAGCAGCTTAACACTGCTGTGTTTCGTATGGTGAATGTAGAGAAACGGAGACCCTTTTTACTGGAAAAGAGGCATTCCATCTTAGTCCTCACGGGTGACAACGCATCTGCATTTTGATTCGCAAACGAGGATATATGTAGATGTCTATGGGCCTCAATAACCACTTACCATCAGGTGGACTGTGTGCTCGTTTGTCACTCTTATTCTATAAATAAAATAAAAACTAGACTGATTAAATTTTATTTATCAGTTTTTTTTTCTATATTTGCTACTAAAATGCGGATCCAAGCTAAAACAGCTAATACTGTTGGCAACACCAACATTTCGGACAAAAAGAATATTTTGTAATGACAATACTTCTCTGTACGCACTTATTCTTTATATCCGCTATGGCGAAAGTACATAATTTTACACTCATGGTAGGTACTTGTTTTATTACCAGCGTCACACACATCCTATCTGCATTTCTTATACTATCAGTATCTTACAAAGCAACATCTCAAACATTTTTGATATTAGTATTGTGCGATCACTCAATTTCACTTTTTTATCTATTTATTCGTTATCTGTATTTGTAAAAAATTGACAAAAGTAGTAATCATAACAAATATTCAATTATCTTTAGTCATATGAAATAATGCAGCTAATTTTATTTTTATGGTGCTATGACTGAAACACTGTGTGGGAAGGTCCGTGCTCTCACAGAACTCAAGCGTAAAACAGTAGCGTAATGCTTCTGTATTTTATAAGGTGATTAACAAGAACGGAAGATCTTATGAGTAACGAGGCATTTCCTCTTAGCCCTCACTTAGTCAACATACATCTGCATATTTATAATTAATCGATGATAAATGTAGGTGTATATGAGCCACAACATCCACGTACTATTAGATGGCCTGTGTATTTGTATCCCGTACTTAAATTTAAAAAAAATCGAGTACTGCTAAAACTCAATAGTAGCGCTAATCGCACGTAACTTTTTGCAAAGATATTCGCTTAAATGTATGCCTGCTTATTTTTTGTTCCCGCTGCCTAGAGAAAATAAGTTAACTGAACACTGACACATCTAAGGAACATGATTTTTAAGGAGGAGTTTAAATAGGAAACTAATTACTACCCATCATTTTTGCTTGCTAATTACAGTTAAACAAAACACAACAGCAGTATTCACGAATACGTTAAAAATTAATGAACAGAACTCTCTTATTGGTGCCGAATAATTCGTTTATAAAATTTGTTAAGATAAAATCAAAAATATTCTGTTCGTTTTAGCTTATTTTCAGTTCAGCAATCGCCTAAATTACTTTTTTCAAAGAATGTTGGATTATAGATTTCCATTACAGATGGGCCGTCAATCCGATTTTGATTCTAACAAAACGAGTCAATATTCAGCAATAATTATCTTAAATCCCATGTGGCGTTCACACATTGGATTTAATCTCAATATATCCCTAGCAGAACCAGTAATAACGTGTCTATATATTTAATAGATTTTTCCGACGGCATCCTTTTGCAATTTTTGTTTCTTTTTATATATTCTGATGAATGAATCTGTTTAACACTTGCGTGAATAAAGTCTAGCATGTAAAAGGTTTTGGATGATTCCTCGTTTTGTGACCAATTAAATAGGCAATCAAACTTAAATTCTAGTATGAAAATACGGAAAATTAACAAATAATCAATCAAATCCATTTATGCGACAATTCAGGGAGAATTTAAATAAGGTCAATCAATTTATCAAACCAAAATTATTATAAATAATTTTGGTTTGATAAATTGAAAGTAAAAACTTTTTTAAAAACACGCTTTTATTTAAATGCGCTAAAAAGAATAAAATAAACTTTTCCTTTAAAACTTTTACTATCAACTTATAACGTCATTACACAATTTATATGATATAAAAGCTTGTCGCGGCAAGTCCTTTCATTTCATACCCATATTGTAGGATAGCATAAATAACTTAGTCCGCCATCTTTAGAAGTCCGCCATATAGAATTTAGAGTGACGTCACTTTATTTTTCGAGTTATAGGTACTCAGCAAGCCCTTTCATTTGATACCCATATTGTAATAGTGCATTAAAAATAACTAGTCCGCCATCTTAGGTGTTCCGTCATGTTGAATTTAGAATGACGTCACAAAGCTAACCATGCATTTCCATCCAAACTTAACGTTTATACAATATTTCAGCTCAATCGGTTGAAGATATCTGCTTCAAAATTGAGTTGCAAGATTCCACCCGAACAAACATAGTTACATTGCAAGTTAAATAAAAGCTTGTAATAAATCGTAGCATATGCATTCCATTCAAACTTGAAAGATAATCTCTCCAATATTCTGGAATGTAAGGCACTATATCGATGATGTGTCTACATTATTCATTTGATGATGTGACTATATTATTACTATATTTTTCACCGTCATTACAGCCTTAACAAGTCCACAGCTGAACATAGTCCGCCCCCGAAGAACGCCACAAAACACGGTACAAAGCCACCTGCATCCATTTCATATTTACATAAATTAAATAAAATAATTCAATTCATTACAGCCTATCAAAAGTCTACTTTGAACATAGGCCTCCCCCATAGTTTTCCCCATAGGTGGGAAACTTTCTATAGGTGCCATGCTTGGCATGTAGGTTGGCAACTGCAGTGTTTTATTAGTTTGAGCTGTTATCAGGAAGATGCTGCTGCTGTTTCAGTTTTCCTCTGTCATCTCTTAGCACACCCACGGGATACGATATAGTGGACTCTTACTTAGCAAAAATTATTATTAGGTCAAATGGAAATTGTTTTCTTTCGTTCTTTTTTCATTTTAATCGCATAAAAATGTTTGTCTCGTAACATTTTTATTAATAAACATGAAAAACAATACGAGCTCCATAAACTTATTCCTGCAATATTTTATAACTACCGCATCCGAACATCAAATGCATAACGACTCGTGAAACAGAGCATCTACACATGAGCTAACAAAGTTATACCTAACAAAGTTAAGTTATAGGTATCATTATATTCTAGATTGTCGTATCATCATCATTTTCATCATTACAGTCCTTCACAAGTCCACTCCTGAAGGTATTTTTCCCCAAGAAATTCCACAATACACGGTCCTGAGCCACTACTCGAGACAAAGTTTGATTTTGCTCCCTACACCGGTCTAGAAATTTTACGTTTGATGTGAATGGGTTGGTTGCGGTATAACTGCCGGAAGCTATGAGATTTCCTGACATTTGCCAAATTTGCCTCCTTCGCTAGGAGTAATATAATCTTTTATCTCTGCACTATTCTAAGTTAGACTGGTAGATAATGCCTCAGGCATTAAGTCCGCCTATATACATTTCAGTGTATATGAAGTTAAATACATAAAAATAATATATTCTGAGGTTGCCTCTCAAGACACAAACGGATGAAACCGGGTGATAAATTTGCCTCTAAAACATACCTATTTATTATCTATGACACATTGTATATATTTCAAGACATAAGAGAAATTTTACAGGTGTTTTTGTTTTCAATAAGTCTTGTCAATAATATTTTATTCTTTTAATTTTATACTATTTACTGTGTTTCTGTTAGTACTTTATTCAGCAATCCTTTTTTAACCCCCGATGAAAACAGAGAGGTGTTATATGTATGTAGTGTGTATCTATGTGTCTGTCTGTGGCATCATAGCTCCTGAACGGATAAATTGATTTTGCTTAGGTTTTTTCGTTTAAAAGGTATCTTAATCGAGAGTGTTCTTCGTTATGTTTCAGGAAAATCTGTTCAGCCGTTTGAAGATCATCAGCTGTATTTATTTCGGGTTCCGTTTTATTTTAATTTAAGTTACTTTCGTTTAAGAGTTTCGTGCAAGTTATAATAATTTAATTTCAAATTTATTATACATTATAAGTAGTATTTTTATCTAATTATTGTACTGCTATGCCTGATGACTGCTCGTAAGTTTGTTAGGAGCCAATAGGATAGCAGCGCTGCAGCAATACTCCATTTCATTACCAATACAGCCTGTAAAAATCCACTGCTGAACGTGGACCTCTTCCAAAGGTTACCTTAAGGGATTTGCCATAGTTACCACGTGACTGTTTAATGACTGTGCTGCGGCTCGTAGCGGTGAATAAAGGATTTTTATCTTTCTTCTTCTTTTGAAAATTTCAATTAAAAAAAATAGCTTTTCTGGTAAACTTCTAAACAACGAAACAATATACGAGTATAATAAAATATAATTCAAAGATCGTAAACTGTTAGAAATAATCTAACATACATATTCAATAAATTTATTAGGTGAAGAAGTACGCAGTATTTGTCATTTTAGAGTTATGAGACATTAAAATAGTAATAACGTTTTTACAGTAATAAATTACTTTGGAATTTCCTTTGACTCACTGTCTGAAAATTTTACTTCGCCTTTGACTATATTATTTCTGTAAATGATTAACCGTTGTTCATTCAAAATTCAGAATTAAACAAAGAAACAAAAATATGAAATAGTTAAAATATAAACTAATATTAGAGGATAGGCATTTTTTTTAAATTGCGTGGGTTTCACCTTGGAAACGTAATCGTATCGAATTCGTATCGCTATCGAGTGACTTTGTATGATAAGACATAGAGTTCCATTTATGTCCGTCGGGGTGGTGCGCTTTTTATATTTCCATACAAGTTCAGTCTAAGCATTCTCAGTAGCTGCCCAGAGTTAGGAAGTTGGCGGTGTTTCACTCTCATTCCTCGAAGACCACGGTAAGTTTTTGTGCCTGCGCCTGACCTCTCTCCAGTCGTGTCGGATTGCCGTGTCATCGGACTATAATAGTGAGGGAATAGAGAGTGCACCTTCGCTTGCGCATACACTCGTGCACTATAACTATACTATTTCAGTCGGTGACAATATAAAAACGTTAGTGTCAAGAACTTGTAAAGGCACTGGTACTACATTAGCCAATCCACTTATAGCGTCTTTGGGGGAACGGAATATTTATTGAAAGGATTAAATTTCGCAACGTAGTTCGAACGTCTTTTCAATCTTTCCCTATATAGTTAAAGTCGTATTTAAAAAGGCTTTTCATTTAATTCCAGATCTAATACCATTTACAATTCCACGTTCTGAGTGCCACAGTAAAAGTTAACTTAAATCTCCTATCCCATTTAAGGTTTCCAATATTTCAATTGTTATATTTCAAGTCAATACCCGAAAAAAAAGTCCCGCTGGGTTTCTTGCTGGTTCTTTCCAGGACAGAGGTATTTTCCGAACCAGTGGTAAATAAAAAAAAATAACTTTCAATAAGTATTATGTAATAATCTATATTGAATAAAAATTATTCTATTCTATTCTAATTGCCAGAGCTTTGCTTTTATTTGAAAGGTTTTTCAATTCCTTACAGTTGAATTAAGAAAATAAATTATTTTTACAATTTACTTCTCATTCATTTTTTAATAAAGAAAAATTTTATGTTATTGCTAAGCCTGATTGGTTGTGCGTGGTTGTGTGTGATGAAATTTCTACGAAAACTTATTTCTTTACAAATAAATATTATTTTATATTTCTTTGTAAAGTATAAATATTTTAGTAACAATATTAATATATACAGGGTTATTTTGCAGTGACCGGCCAAATTTGTAGAGAAGGTTCAGAACAAGTAATATAGGCAAATGGTGATGAAAAATTAATGAATAAAAATTTCAAACATTCTGTCCTTTTTATCTTTTAAATTCAAAATGCAATATTTTAATAGATTTTTCCTCAGACGCACACATTCGTAAGGGTTGATCGGAAGGCAAAAACCTTGTTGCCCATAAATCACATTCAATTTGGGATAATTTCAAATAAAAGTAGAAGCCATATTTACTCGTATTTTCAAAAACTGCAATAACGGTATAGGTATCTTTATTTATATATTTGATCTTAATTTTAAAATTTGGCTATTCTTTGAAAATGAAACTGTCGTCTTCAACAAATTTGACAGCGTACAAATAATTGAACAGTCAGAATCAAACGTATACAACGTATGCATGCGGCAAAAATTATCCAACTTCAATGCAGCTCCTATTGAAGAAGCGATGGAACGGAACTGAGGCCACAAGTTCTTAAAAAGATATCTCCCTGCCGAATGAACCAACTGTCAAAATTGTAGACCCAAAGCGACAGCATGTTTTATTGTAATTAGAGGCACAGAAAAAAAAATTATAAATAACTCGACTACACCTCTACCTATCGTATCCAGATTTCATGATTTTCTTTTTGGCACTTAGCCAACATTTTTCTTGTGAGTATGAATCACTTTAGTAAACAAATATATATATATATATATATATATATATATATATATATATATATATATATATATATATATATATATATATATATATATATATATATAAGTAACTTGACTACAAAGCCGTATTTCAGTTTCTAATATAGCTATGAACCATCGTCTCGACAAAACAAATAGTTACACAGTTTTAATTATGTAAATATGACCTCAAACGGCCAAGTCGTTCAGAAGTTACAAGATCACTACACACACACACGCACACCAACGATAATATATATAAATATTGTTTTTGTAATCGAACCGTTATCATTACTCACGAATACACACAAACGAACATGAACACGAACACGGAGCACAATCATGTTGCTAAAGAGAAACCCACACGAGCTCTGCTTACCTCAAGTGGGAAAAAGCTAGTTTAAAATAAAATAACGTCCGAGACATCTCCAAAAATTCCATTAAGACGTAAAGTCCACAGCTGGAGCTGGCCTTTCCAGTCGAAGAGAGACGCTTAGCAAACGAAATAGTACCAGACGTCTCGCACCGCACCTGTTTTTCAATGTGGCCCGTTTCGTCTCTTTCAGGTAGTTCGAGCAGCGGTCTATATTTTTTTTAAATAAATTATAACAGTAAATAGCAAAATAATAAACACGAAACTAGACTAGAATCTACATAACTTGTGATCTAATTGTTACAGCCTAAAAGTCTGAACATAGGCCTCCCCCATAAATAGCCTCATAGTGCCACGCTTGGCAGGTGGGTTGGCAACCGCAGTTTCTTATTACTATGAGTTGTTATCAGGAAGATTCAGTTTCCCTCTGTTGCCTCTTACGACACTCATACGAGGTAGTGGATATACTTACACCGCCACTACACAGTCAAAAAAGGACAGCGATGGAACCTAATTACAATGCATTAAAATTCAAATAGGATGATTCAAAAAATTTTAAGAAAATCACAAAGAAATAAAATAGTAAAACTACAAATATAGGCTTTTTCCAATCTCCCACGATCATGAAAATCGGTTAAAAAAACGAATAAATCTAAGGGTATAAGCTTAAGCTTATGAGCTCAGCATTCAACGAGACATGTGGCAGCGCGGTGCGCTTGTGGAAACTAAAGTCTGTTCGTCGAGAGTTACAAATATTACAAAAACATCTCGGAATAGTGACTGTCGCTGTATAGCAATCTTAGTGACGGGCGTCGCTTATCGCGGCAAAGTCTGAGTTTTGTTGTACGAGGCACGCAGCTGTTCTCAAGCGCGGGACCATGTGTGGCCACAGTTTTTAATGAGTTTAGGAACCCTGTTTTTTATCAACTCTCGCTAAAAATACTTAATAATAAAAGAGCATGTTTGTCCTTCACGCCGAACGCTCAATCCCGTTGAAATCTCCGTAAAGTCTAGTCTAAGGCGCTATATAGGCAGTTCGGTGGAGCATATGACGTAGCGGTATGTTCGATATATATTTTGATTTTGAGTGGCTGCCACTGAAGACAGTTTAATAAAAGAGAACGGAACCTTCTACCCGTCGAACACTTAACTAAGGTAAATGCATAAATGACTTACTTATAGGCTTAGGCTTACTTTTCGGCAACAGAAAGTAAACGACAAGAACTCTATACGTGATAGAGCCACGCTGCAGCTATATTATAGTTATAGCAGGAATGGCTTGTCTCTACCGGATAAGCATCACGCTCTCACAGACACAGCGTGAGAGTAGTGAAACGGAGACCCTATTTACTGGAAACGAGACATTCCATCTTAGTCCTCAGGTGTTACACCGCATCTGTATTTTGATTCTTAATCAAGGATAAATGTAGATTTCTTTAGACCACAGCATCCACTTGCCATCCGGTGGACTGTGTGCTCTTTTATCACATTTACTCTATGAAGAAAACCTTGCCCCAACAGATTTTTTTGAATGGAATAGAATAAAACAAAATAGAACAGAGTAGAACAGAATAAAACAAATTGGAACATAATAGAACAAAATGGAAAAGAATTGAATAGAATGGAACAGAATAGAATAGAATAATTTTTATTTAATATAGATTACAAGAATACTTATTGAAATTCATTTTGTACAATAACAGAAATTAGGATATGATGAAACGTGGCATTCCATCTTATTCTTTAGGAGTGACAATGCATTTTGCATTTTGATTCTTAATTGAGGATAGGTTTATGGGTCAAAGTATCCACTTACCATCAGCTGAACTGCGTGCCCGTTTTCACCATTATTTTATAAAATAAAAACTCTCGGATGGTAGATTTGTTATCGGTAAAAGATACTTTTTTGTTATGATTACTTCTTTTTACTAAATCTTCTTATGAAATAGCATACACATTTGAAATAGCATACACATTTGAAATAGCATACATATTTGAAATAAATACTATTAACATCGAATTGGCAATTTCACAATGCCGAAAAAGGATCTTTCTCTCTGGATTACGATGCGCTATATCCCATTATGTTCTTGCAAAATATCACTGATCTTAAGATGAGATTGTGGTTTTTTATGTGAACGGGCTGAATATAACAAGGAAGAAAGTGTAAAAATATTCCCGCCGCTAGATTGTTTTCAAAAATAACCTAAAAATATTTAACGTCACATTGTGTGTTATTGTAATCTATACATAATATAAATAAAATCGAAGTTTAATATAAGGTTTAATTTTTTTTTATGAGAGAGGGGGCAAACGAGCATGCGGCTCACCTGATGGTAAGTGACTACCGCCGCCCATGAACAAGGAGAGAGGTTTTAGAAAGGAGTAAGCTCTTTTCTTGAAGGACCCTAAGTCGTATCGGTCCGAAAAAATCGCCGGTGGTAAGCTATTCCACAGAGAGGTTGTACGCGGAAGAAAATTTCTAGTGAAACGTACAGTGGTGGACCGCCAAGCCTCCAGATGTTGTGGATGGTATCGGGAATTTTGCCGCGATGTGCGTTCGTGAAACTTGGCGGCTGGGATTAATTCGAACAATTCCTCAGAGCACTCCCCGTGGTAGATGCGAAAGAAAATGCAAAGGGATGCAACATCTCTTCGCAGCGCCAGTGAATCGAGTCGATCGGAAAGGACTCGGTCGTTGACGATTCGAGCAGCTCTTCGCTGGATGCGGTCAAGTGGAAAGAGCTGGCACTGGAGAGCCCCAGGCCAGAGATGGGAACAGTATTCCATGTGAGGCCGAACCTGCGCCTTGTAAAGTAATAACTGCCTTATATTAAACTGAAGGAGTTATTTGCACGCGATAACTTGTTCTTTTTTTTTAGCTCATACTTCATAGCTATTAAATATTTACCCTAAACATTCTATTCATTACCCATACATTCTATGTATTAATTACCACCTACTGTGCTACATACGTTGTGGAAAACTATTTTATTATTTTTCTTGTTTAGCGTCATTTCAACTCCTTTACAAAAATGTCATGTATTAGCGTATTAAAAAATGGATCCAGTGAGCAGGAGGATAATATTTGGAGCTCACCAATTATCTTATAATTAAATGTAGGTAATACGTTGAAGTTTGTAAATCAATTAAAGTTACTGTATCTCAAAATGTAAGTTTTGGAACAGGCCTCATGCTTTAAATTATGACACAGAGGATAGTTCACCACGTTGGCTTATAGACATTGCTTTTTTTTATAGGATAGGGTGACAAACGAGCACACAGTCCACCTGATGGTAAGTGGTTGCAGTGACCCATAGACATCTACATCTATGCTCAATAAAGAATCAAAATGCAGATGCGTTGTCACCCGTGAGAACTAAGATGGAATGCCTCTTTTCCAGTAAAAATGGTCTCCGGTTCTCTACACTCACCATACGAAACACAGCAGTGTTAAGCTACTATTTTACGCTGGTGTTCTGTGAGAGCGACGTCCTTCCCCGGTCGAGCCGACCCATTCGTGCTACAACCATACTACTAATATAGCTGCAGCATGGCTCTACCACGTAGAAACTGATTGACGCCTGAAATTATTTTATATGTCAGACATACGTCATAGTTTCCTTACGATGTTTGCTTCATCATCAATACAAGCTATGAACTATATCAGAGGTATATATATGAGAGAAGTCGAAATCACATTGCTTTTTCTATTATTACAAATCAGGTGGGAAAGTATTTGACTACTATCCCACCTGATAATAAGTGATAGTAAGTGATTTAACTAAAGATGGTAAAGCGCACTGATTTAACAGAAGCTGTTTTATTACACGCGTTCTAAGTGTTTTTTTACTTTTTAGTCCTATGTAAACTTCTGTATTTAGTATATAATTTAAGTCCTTTCTTGGAATATTTTTGAGTAATGACTTCTTTAGGCTCGCCACCATTCACATGTATTGGATAGCTAACAAGTTTGATAAGAACAAGTTTAAGCGCTTACTTCGAAACCTGGCAAAAGTTCAGCGGAACGAAGGAGAAATATATAATCCTTATTGCGCAAAACTCAGTAGAGTTAGCACTTCAATCGCGCGGCTTAAGACTATATCTACATACGATTTCTTCAAAGATAAAGTTTAATAATAAATACGAAAAATTCTGTATACTTGTTCCAAAGTGTTTATCTAACAGATTATCTCAAACATTTTTTTATGTCAAACAAGTGACAAACGAACTTACAGTCCACCTGATGGTAAGTAGCTATTACAGTCCATGGACAGCTGCAGCCAACTTCAAACGAAGAAGGTTACAGATGTATTGTCACCTTTAAGGACTAGGAAAGAATGCCTCATAGCCTGTAATCATACTGGCTGTCTATACCCTTTAGATCGGAACACACCACTGTAAGCACTGCTGTTTGGTGGTAGAAATTTTTATAGATACATATTTATATAGGTTTTGCACTTTATGTAGATAATGTTATAAATTACTTGAATATAAAATTTAATCGTGATCTTATTACGTCGTAAAAGTCCGATTAAAACTGTTGATGCGGCGAGGCGAACGACTTTGCTACGAAAAGGGCACTCCTTGGTATCGTAAAAACTTTTATACAAAGTGAAATCTGAGTTTTAATTTTAACGTGAAAAATTAATAATTTTTCAGAACAAAATTACTATTATATGTTAATATATTCATTACAAAATTAAAACTTTATGATCCTAATTTTAGATTAAAAAAATGTTTGTATGAGTTTATCATCATCATCATCATCATCATGATCATCATCATTACAGTCCTTCACACAGGCCTTCTGCCGGCTGAACATAGGCCTCCCATAAGGAATGCCACAAAGCACGCTGCTGAGCCACCTGCATCCATCGACTTTCTGCATATAAAATAACCTATTATTATTTTAATTTATTTTATATTGTTATATACACTCAGATGTAATGTTAGCTTGTGGTGCTCCAATACAATTTAATATGATAAAAACTGCGTATTGAGTGCTCTTTGTAACGCTCATGCTATAAAATTTTATGTAGGACGATGCATCAAGTTCATCACAGTCTGTGACTAATGACAATGAAAGTCTGTGATTAATCGTTTGGCAGTTAAGCCAAGGGTTTCGTGGGTTCAAATCTTGTCCAAAAAAATGTTTTTATGGCTTCCGAATGATATTGAGTGACTGGATGTTTTTCCACGTCCAACTTATATATGCAAAATGCTTCCAGGATACAGGAGAAAATCTTAGTGTGGTAAAGTAAAGTATTTTTTAAAAAAAACTGAATTTGCTCTGTACCCGCAATTCAGTAGTTAGGTACGCCTACCATACTTTATTTTAGAACTTGCTACTTACCCTATCATAAAATAGGTCGCATTATACATGCTCATAAAAACATCTTGAATGTACTTGAGGTGTGCTTTTTGTTAAGGCAAAATTTTAATCGATATTGAAATTGCTTGATTTAAATGTTCAAACATTTTAGCGTTTGAAACAATGCGATCTAAGAGTTAAATTCTTAGAGCTAGCGTATTATTTTAAAATAAAATTACCCTTTCTTAAAGTTGAATTTAAATCATATACAACATATATGAACGTTTTCCTTTTCCATTTGAATACTGGTTAAGATGCCTTTGTCCGCAAAAGTCACTTTTATTCAATATGTACATGTACACTAATACTTTACTGGATATAGCCTCTCCCAGGGCGCGCCTCTAAGTCCGATCCTCGATTTCACGTATCCAATTACTTTTAGCTTTCAGTCGGCGCAAGTACTCACTTTGCCTATAGGGATTAGTATGATATGTTGCTTCAAATACTACTATTTTATTTTATTTCTTATTATATTCTGTTCAATTCTACTCTATACTATTTTATTCTTATTTTATATTATTATATTATTTATGCCCGTGTCACTTCGAGATTCAAGAGCACAAAGTAGTTAGTATCATACAGTAGTACAGGTTTCAGCACTATTGCAGACACATTCAGGGCGTACTTATATTCAAATACCTTTGCAGCGTGGGCAGTATATTTGAGACCGAATTTCGATCTCGGCGACCAGTCTAAACGGAGACTAATCTCTGTACAGTTCAGGATTATAGTGCCGAGTAAATTTGCAGACACAAGTGCACTCTAATACCTCACTCTCGTGGTCCGATGGGACGGTAATCCGACACGACCGTAGAAAGACCAGACGCAGGACCAACTGCTTAACGTGCGTTCCGTGGCACCGGTGTGAAACACTGCCAACTTCCAGAAAACGGGCTGCTACTGAGATTTTACTGGCAGAGATATTTAAAAAACTGATTCATGATCAGTAATCGCGTTTACGGCCACTAGGCTAATAAGGCAGCCGGATTTATATATTGTATCCCAGCTTGAGGTGGCTGCAACCATCTTTGATAAAGGTCGCGTACAGTAAATGATATAGATTCCCTACAGAAGAACTGTACTCATCCCGTGTGTATTGTGTACTCAACTCAGTAGTTTATTAAGTGTTAGAAAGTTATACATTTCGAAATGAATTGTTAATGAAATACAAAATAATTGCCTATGGCTATAAAGGTAATAGACGTAATATAATAGACGAGGGAAAACTTTGAATTAACTTTAGTCGCGAATTTTGCTAGTCAGTAATAAGCTTAGTTTTTCTAAGTATTGTATACCTACATTTTTTTATTCTTGCTATAGAAGAGCGGGACATTCTGCCATAAGTACATAATATTTACTTTTATTGGTACTAGGACTTCTTTCTGCCTAGGAGTCCGTCTAGGTAGGTAACACACTCTTATCTATTACGGCTGCCAAATATCAGTGCCTGCACTGTTGTGTTCCGATCTGAAGGTTATAGAGAACCAGTTATAATTATAGTCTGTGAGGCACTCCAACTTAGTTCACAGAGCTGACAGCGCATCTGTAGCCTTCTTTGTTTGGCTGCAGGTTTTCATGGACTGCAAATAGCCACTTGGCTCACATCTGGTGGATCTTAAGTTCGATTGTCACTTTCGTTTTATAAAAAAAGTTGTCCAACCAACTCTCATACTTATGTAATGAATGATCCTTTTAAGGAAATAATCATTTTTTTATTTCCATTTATTTTATAATTCGGCTTCGCCTGGATAGGATCTATTAATGTGGCTTTATTTAGTTTTTACATAATATAAGACCATTTACTGTATCTATTTTTTTTAATCTTCAAGTTTTTTGGATAAAATATCGCCTAGATCCCTCCTGGCATTTCTCTCTAACTGTTCGTAAATTTTCATCACAACCGTTCAGCCATTCCGCATATTAGCCTGAACAGACAGACAGATTTTTAATTTATATCTTAATAGCAAGCAAATAACCCCGTAAGCTTAATAGAAACCAGTTATTTTAATATTACAGACAGACACTTCAATTCTTTTATATATATACATATATACTATAGATAAACTTTATTATGTTTTCGTAAACATTAGCAAATGCAATAACGTAGTTATTTGAAGTAATTATTGCACGTGTCAAACAAGGCCACTTTCTTCAAAAGGCAAATAACAAGTCGCGAACAAAGAAATCTTCATTATTATTTACATAAATAAGATGAAGAGAAGTCAAAACCAAAATGTTCGCCTAATTACATAAATCGATATTTCTGTAATATTGTTATATCCATGGATATCTTGGTGGGAATCTACTTGAGGTGTAAAAGGCTTTGCGTTTAGGCGACATTGATACATGATATTATACGTATTCAGAATTTACGATTTTCTCTAGAGTATTTCTACAATATTATAATGAATTTGTCTAAGTTTTCAAAGAAAGATTAAATAAAAAACTGGAAGAATCAAAAGAACAATAAAAAAATTGCAACTGGTTGCAAACCCGTGGCAGCGCTGGTGGCCGAGGGTGTGAGCTTGCACACAAATACAACACTATACATTTGACTGGTTGCGCGTCCATCACGGTTGAGCCGCCAGTACTTTAGTTCTATTAATTAAGAAAAACGTTTCCCCTCACACTTGAATTTACTCTGCGTTGTGGAGGCAGTTAACATACATACATTTATTTATTTATTCTTTATTGCATTCCGTATTACAAAAGAATATAAAGGACGGACTTAGTGCCATGTGGCATTCTCTACCAGTCAACTCATTCTAGTGACTAGTGAGAATTTTAGTAGGTGTAGCAATATAGAGTAGAAAAAAAAATTACACAATGACAAACATCCCAACCCGGACCAATTATTTGTCAGCCATACAAATACTTGTTTCTTGTTGAACCCGCGACCCTCACCACAACTCAATGAGAGCCACTGCGCCACGGATTCATCAAATTTTATTCTGTGACGCCAGTAACACTCTGTATATACTTTGTTAGTTAGTAGTATTACCCTCTCTATGGGTAGTACCCTCCTTAAAGCTGTATACATATTGCAGTGGTAGCTCGACCTGGTTGCGCCTCCATTGCGTCTTGGTGTAATAGGGGTCTAAATGCTCCGATTTTGATTCCTTAACTTTCATCACTGTAACCACAACATTTCGGATGAACTTTTCGTCTTTAATTCAATATTACTTACATAAAAACAAATTAACATTTGTGGTAACCGGTATAAATAAATAAAAAAATCTCTCTTTTTTTTAAACAATCCCATAAATATCAAAGAACACTACAGACGATACCTAGTCTTTTGTAATAAAATTTTCAATTCTCCTTTCAGCTGATCCATTGTAGGAAACGTTTACTTTAGCATTAAATTAAAGTTAGCGTTTGCTTAAATCCGCTTTCCCCTTTCCTATCTTTCAATTTTGATCTCTCCGTTCAATCTCAATGTGCTTTATTTTTATGTGGAACGCCGTAGTATAAAAACGCTATAAATGTGAAAACTAAGTGACAAGCGTGTTGCTGAGCGTGCCAAACGCTCAAAATGTGTAGAGAACGCACAGCTACAACGCACGCCCAACTGAACTCTCTGTACTGAGGCTTTTGTACTAAATTTCACTACACATAGGTTGTATTAAAATACCTAATATTTAAATATATAGTATAAGTAATAATATTTAAATAAATTAATATTCATCATCATTATCATCATTACAGCCCTTCACAAGTCCACTGCTGAACATAAGCCTCCCCAAGGAATGCCACAAAACACGGTCCTAAGTCACCGTCGTCCATCGACTTCCTGCATATCTTACCAAGTCGTCACTTCATCTAGTGGAGGGGCCGCCCTACACTTCGCTTATCTAAATTAGTATTACAATAAATAAATACAATTTACCACGTGCTTGGTGATGAATACAAGCATCGTGAGAAATATGCATGTCTGGGGATAAAAAAATATTTCAAGGACGTATGAAGTCCGCCAAGATGTACTGGAGCAACGTGACGGACTAATTTCTTCATATCTCTTTTAGTAATGAGAGGTGGCCTGTGTTTAGCTGTGGGACATATTATATAAGCTGTAACTTTATTTTTTAACATTGGTATTACAATACGTAAGGATAATCAAATAATAAGGATTATGCCAAGGGAAGTCTATAGTCTCTGCCTAGCCCTCTAGTTAACAGACGTGAGAGCTTGTGTATATGTATATGTATATATTACAATACAACAAATTTATTTTAAATTTGCTTTAAATACTACGGTCGGGCCTGCACCTGATCTCTCTCCGGTCTTATCGGATTGCCGTCTCATCAGATTATGAAAGTGTGCACTATAATCTTGTCCTTCGCAGAAGACTAGTCTCGCTAGATCGACCGTCCTAGGGGACGCCGAGCTGACGGCTCGTTAACGCGGAATCGAAAGATGGAGTGAATGAAGATGAGTCGGTGTTGACTGGATATGGTGTGCTTTGGTAAAGTATGCCAAATTGCAATAATCTTATGGCGTCTGAGAATAAAAATTCTGTGGCAAATACCGATGTGGTTCCATAATTGTTCCATTTTTATTTAAATTTGGCACTGAATATTAAAACGCAAATAAAAAGTAAAGAATGACATTTTGTGGGTTTCCTACAATTTCAGTTAACGCACATTCATAAAACGTACTGCTTTTTATTTACACAAGACCGTAACAGTTTTATTGTAACAACAAACACAAAGTTTTTCTCTCATAAATAGACGTGTAAGTTTTCTCGCTACTTGTAATGTAAAACAAACTTTATTTACATCTAAATAATAATTCTAAAATTAATAATGATAATTATCTTTATGTTTATTTACTGCAGCATAAATGGGTCGGTTCAACCGAGGAAAAAGCACGCCCTAACAAAATAGCAGTTTCATGCTGCTGTGTTTTTTTTGGCGAGTGTAGAAAAACGGAAACTTTTTTTACTGGTAACTAAGCATTCGATTTTAGTCCTTAGGGGTAACAACGAATTCACATTTTGATCCTTAATCGCGGATTGATGTAAATGTCTATGGGCTACAACATCTGCTTACCATCAGGTGAAACGTGTGCTTGTTTGGCACCCTTATTCTATGAAATAAACAAAATAAAATTAAAAGATATATCCTGTTTCAAAGTCAAAATGACTTCTTTTATTCAAACTGAAATGGCAGTAATGCCATAATATTAATTTCAAAAAGACACCAATATTTTTTAAATTAATTAAAAAAAACAGCTATTGGAGGAAAAAATACCGTACCTTTTATTATAAGGCTTCGTTTATTATATTTTGTAGCAAAAATATTTCAAATGTAAAATAACAAGGAAATAAAGGGTTTTGTTTTTACAATAAGCGTTCATTTTCTATGGTGTGTTGATGGTATGATATAGAAAAATATACCGATATTCAGTTCTTAGTTAGTTCAATTACTTTGATGTATCCAAATGATTTATTCTACTCGTATAAAATTCGTAAATACTACATTCATTACAGCCTTTTGAAAGTCCATTGCTGAATATAGGTCTCCTCCATAGATCGACTTATAGGGGGAAATTTGTCATAAATGCCGAGCTTGACAGGCAGTTTTTTTTTTCGCAATTTTCAATTGTTATCAGGAAGATGCTGCTGCTAAAAAAAAATATGCGTGAGTGTCTTGGAACACTCGGTTGGAAATAAGTTCCTTTCGTGTTATTATTGATGAACGTATTATATTATTGATTAACAAATATAATAAATGAATTGCTAGCGTCTATTAAAATGAAGCGTCATTTAAAATAAAATTATATTTCTTTCATGGCAAGATAAGAAAAAGTGCGAGGGAGATGGATATTGTTCCATCTCGCGTCCTCATAGCCGCCAAGGCCGTCTACACTGCGTCAGAAGGGGTCGTGACGTAAAAATCTTAAATTTTTTCTCGCCTAGCCCCATCCGCCAAATTCGTACCGTCCGATAAGGAACTTCGTTCCAAAAATCTATTTTCCTCTGTCGCTTCTTACGATACCCACGGAATGACATGGGGTAGCGGATTCTATCGCCGCCACTACACTACCTATGTAAAAATTGCATTATTTAAAGTAACATAAAATAATCTATTTATTCTGACTAACTATAAAACCCAAAATTTTGATATCGAAAAGGCGCATTTCAGAATATAAAAAATGTGTTGCTCATCGAACTATACAAAAAAATTGTCATTGGAAGTAGCGACTTGCTTTGGATTGGCACGGATCCGTTCCATCTGTTGAGTGCTATCTTTTTACACCTTGATCACTAAACGCCAATAACAAAAACAACTCTGCTATTCTTAAAATATTATTATATATGAAAACTTTCCTCGAAAAATACTTTGAATAATGTTGACAACCGAATCAAAATCTATTTAGTAGTTCCACCTCTCTAGAATTGCAAAGAAAAATTGAAACATGAGTTACTTAAATAACAAAGTGTTCTAGAATGGGAGCCTCATACCGGAATGACAAGCGAAGCGGAATGACAAATTAGTAAGACGTGCAGAAAGTTGAGGAATACAGGTGACTTAGGACCGTGCTTTGTTACATTACTTGGGAGAGGTATATGCTCATCAGTGGCCTGTAATTATGATGATGATGAAGTAACAAAAAGAAAAGCAAAAGTTCTGTCTTTATTTTAAAAATCACCATATTATACTAACAACCATATTTAGACAGTGGTAGAGCCACGCGGCAGCTTTTGCTGTTGCACGGATGGGGCGGCTTGAACCGGGGTGGTACCACAACGTCACAGAATGCCAGCATGAAGCTGAGCGTGGGTGCTCAGGCTGCCCCGCGTATTTCCGCTTACGACTAATACTGCTCGGGGCAAACGAAGGAATAAAACAAAGGCGACCCCTGCCACGCTATCCGTGAATTTTGCAACATCAGGGGACTTCATTCGAACCTTAACGCCGTCTACTACCATCTGGAGACGGCGAGGCCGATGCCAGTAAGTCAAGCCGATCGCTTGACTTACTGGCAAGCTAACCATCATAACAACATCTCTTCGCACTGGCACTGCGAAGAGATGTTGCATCTCTTTGCGTATTTTATCGCATCTACCACGGGAAGTGCTCTGAGGAATTGTTCGGACTAATTCCAGCTGCTCAATTTCACCACGCCACATCGCGACAAATCTCGCGATACCATCCATACCATCTGGATGACTAGCGGTCTACCACTGTGCGATTTAGAAGAAGTTTTCTTCCTCACACAATTTCCTTGTGGAATTGACTACCATCAGAATTTTTTCCGGACGGATACGACTTAGTGACCTTCAAGAAAAGAGCCTACTCTTTTTTAAAAGGCCGGCACCGCATCTGCAATTCCCCTGGTGTTGCAGTTGTTTATGGGCGGCGGTAGTCACTTACCATCAGATGAGCCGCATGCTTGTTTGCCCCCTCTGCTATAAAAAAAATTAAAAACAGGCTATAAACAAACATTATTCTGATAAAGAAAAAAAACAGTAGAAACAGGAAGAGTTGGCTTCATTGTTTCATTGCTTGCTGGCGAATTACGAACAACCATGAAATAATATAATCTACGTGAGATAACAATACTGCAATTGTATATCGAACCAAAAATCCTTTTTCAAATAACGAAAAAAATTATGTTCTGGATAGTTTAGAACTGCGTAATTGTCGTCATTTTTAGAACATAAGTTTTTTATGACTTTCGGTCATACTTTGCAATAAAAGCTTTTTATCAGAAGATATTAAAAGTAAAAACGGCAGAGTCGGGAAGGGACGCCCTAGGCGAAAGTTTATCGACCAAATTGGCGATATATTGAAAATGGGCCAAATTAAGAGTACCCTTAACCGACGAGCGTGTACTCGTATGCGTAGGTATATGGATGTGGAGGAGGCGAGAGAGGTGTGTCAGGATCGTGCCAAATGGAAGTCCATAGTCTCTGCCTACCCCTATGGGTGACAGGCGTGAGTATTTATATATATAAAAGTATGAGTTTGGCTCTTATATCAGGAAGGTTTTCAAATCACTGACAACAAAAATGCTGTGACTAAGGAAGCAAAATGTGTATCAAAAATAGAAATAGAAATGCTACGAAGTTAATAGTTTTTTTTTAAATAGTTTAATGTGATTTATCTGGATACCACAATCTGGGATGTAATTTTCAATCATCTTCATCTTTTTTGTTTATTTTTCTTTCAATCATCGTTTCATTTTTGGTATTTTGCCTACTAATAGCAAATTTGCTTTTCCGTGTCGATATTTATTCTAGAAACTTAACCTTAATTATTCCAAAAATTATTATAACATTAAATTTAATAAAGATTCTTCTACTTTGTGAATGCTAATGTAAGCTGTAAACACAGTAAGTTGAGATAATTTTACAAGACGGGAGAAAATCTTTAGCGGCATTTAAACTTTACCAAAAACAACCTTTCATTGAAACAACTTGTTTTAACCTAAACATAATATTAATTATTTTACTAACATCGTCAGACTTTGTGCGCGTCTTTGTTATCAGTCTGTAGTTTTTGTTCAGGTTTTTAGATATTTTCCATGCTCTTAAAAATCCTTGATAAATTCGCCTTATTTCCTTTACACTCCTAATAATGTTTTCTTTATTAATTGCTAGCTTCTTCCTCCTGCTCCGCTCGCGTGGAAATAGAGCTTCATTTCTTGCGGTAAATTCTATTTCCCCGTAGTAAAAGAAATCCCATGTACTAATCCAAGAAAGCCCAAACCGCTGAACGTAGAAGCGAGTAATTGAGAAGAGCGAATTACGTAAGCATCCACTAAGAAAGGATTCTGGAAAATTCTTTTAAAAATTCTAGAAAGTTCTAAGCCCTTGGAAGGTGACACTTTTTATTTTACGGGGCGATTTCATATTTCTATAGAGAATAATTATTAAATTGTTTTTGTAATTGATACAAAAACTTTTTGCATGGAATATAATATTGTTCATACAAACTTTGCACCCACGTTTTAAGGGTAAATTTTACCTTAAGCGTATTTTATTAAATAAATAATAAAATACGCTTAAGGTATTTTATTACTTATATACTTTTATACTTGGATTAAAATAACGTAAAACGTAAAATTTCTTATTTATTCGAAAATAAATTGTTAAAAAGTAAGTTTGAATGAAAAAAATGTTTTTAACGTTTTTTAACACCATGTAAATATAACTTTTTTGATTTCTAGTGTATGTAAATACACAAAACAATGCCTTTGTTCTGAATTATTTGATTTTATGCATATTTTAAACATTTTTTTTAATTCTTTCTCTACTTTTAGCAATATCTATTATTTGGTTAATCCATTTATAATCTATTTAATATAAAACATATACATCTTTCTGAAAGAAACGTAAATCTCTTCACTTTTCTAACAAATTAACTTCTTTCGCTATGAAATCTGCCAAAAATTTTACCTCATTCCTAAGTGGCGCCCTGATGGCGTAAAAGTTATGCTTAATCTCATTACAACTCAACATTTAAATGTACAATATTTATTACCCTAATAAAACGACAATAACAACTTATTAATATTTTTCAAATGTCAGTTTAAAAAATCAGTAGCAAGGAGACTTGCAAGTGCATAGTAAGAGTTATTTCCATCATACATCATTGTTCTCAATGCATTGATCTATTTTATAGTAGGTAGTTGTTTTTTTAACAAAATTTAATTATTTTTTTACTTTATTTAAACTATGTACATACATAAGATAAATGTAGAGCACTTCAAATGTATCGTAGTTTTTTCGTTCAGTGGAACGGAGTCGTTGTCCTCAAAAGTTTTAAAGAGTATAAACAGAAAATGCACAATTTGTTCGGTAAGTAATCGTTTTATCAGAATGAAAAATTTTATTCAAAATTCAGCCGAGCACGCGACGCTTGAGACAGCGGGTCATTTATTACAATAAAATAATGTATTTTAGAAAAGAAAAAAATTTAATCTGGTTTATTTAAGCTTTAGTTTCTGTTCTTTTTTATTGCGGTTGACTTATTAATTCCTACACTTGTACCTGTCTTATTTCTATCTATACTATGTGTATAGGCACATAAATAAAATTGCAGTGCCTGTCTGTAATATCTTATCTGTCTGTCTTTCTTATATTATGCTAAGCATTTTAAAAACTTTTGTCTGTCTGTCTGTCCGGGCTAATCTTCGGAATGGCTAAATCGATTATAGTAAAACTTCACTTACAGTAGTGATTTAAGCTACATTTAATCCGAAAAACTTGGAGTTTTTTTTTTATAATTGTCCTTTGATTATTTTAAACCTTTATAATACCACATTAATATAATCTACCCAGACGAAGCCAGGGCGGGTAACCGGTTATGTTGCCATTTCATTCATATTGTAACTTGTGTCGCCAATTTGAATACGTAACCACTACTAACACTACGATATATTGAGACTAACAACTACAGCGCGGTGGCGACGTTAAAAATAAAATATGCACGTTTATCTTCTCAGTCTGGCTACCTTCGGTTGCTAGAGCTTGTTACACCTACATGACATTAGATGAGATACGGCAATAAATCCACAAATCACAAACTTATAGAACCACACGTCAACCTCTCCTAAAAAGGATTATTATTAACATAGCAGCCTAACACAACTCTAAAGTTGAACAAAGGCATCCCTAGAGGAATATCACCATCGACTTCCTGCATCTCTTAGCGAGTCGTCACTCCATCTAGTAGGGCGCCCCACACTTCTTTTCTTGGTACAAAGCTACCACTGATAATATATTTTCCCCGTCGGCTGTCGGTTCTTCTAGCTATATAACCGGTCTATTGGCAGTTCAGTCTTAATTAACTGTACAATTTTAGTGATCTGTGGACTGTGTGGTTACTCTCATTCTACTGAGTTCGCATATCCTCATTACGAAGTCTATCACGCAGAGAAACTCCGAGTATATCTTTCTCAATAGCCCGCTGAGCGGATATTGAGTTTCCTCATACGGCCAGCAGTTAAGAACTACGTCCCATATATATACGTCATCATTAGCGACATTTTACTACATTTTACATTTTACGCTCGTTTTCAAGTTTTAAGGTTTACGTGACGATAAATTTATATCGTAATCCAGTCCAACTCGGACAATTTGTCCTCCCCATAACTATTGGCATACGTGGGATATGGACGTTACACATCCGATGTGTGACACTATTTAGGTCATTGAGTATAATGCTGAGGTTCGGTGAATTTCGGGGATATAACGTCACCCTGCCTTACACCTCCTGCAGTTAGACAGGTTTCATACTCCGGTTCTGTACTTGAATGGGCATTATAGCCCTACTACACAAAAGCTTCAGCACTTCGATGTACTGTCAGTTGAGTCGGCACTGTTGAATTGTCTGTAGCACCGTCCAAATTTCGGTGGAATCAAAGGCTTTCTAATATTTCAGATACGCAAGGCAAAGTGGTAAATTTTACACTTTGGTTTTCTGTATAATTTGCCGAAAGGTTTGTGTATGGTACTAAACTGTTTTCGAAAATTTAAATGATAATATGTCAGCTTAGAGGCAACCAAAACAGAGAAGGTGGAAGGGCCGACTGGCAAGGCGTATCGGTGTTGCAACGGCCGAAACATGATCGGCGGCGTAGCTACAGACCAGATCCATCGGGGCTGGTAAGAGTCGGCATTTCATGCGTAAGCATTCACCCATGGAAAAAAGTTTATAAATCTAAAAAGGTACACGCAACCCCAGTCCCTGAGATTTAGAATTTATGATATTATTATTTCAATTAGATTTGAATTTATATTATTTTAGAATTTAGGTTCTGATTTACCACGTGGTCGGCGGTGAAGGAAAACATAGTGCCTAAATCTGCATGTCTGAAAAATAAAATAATATTTCGCTAAAGTAAAGTTCACCAACACTCAAAGGAGAAGCGCGGTGTACTATTAGGCCCATAACCCTCTCCTCAGAAATGGGAGGAGGTCGAGTTGATATCCTTCTACTTCTTTAAAGTCGGCTAAAATGTTTGCTGTAGTTAATTTTAGAGACTGACATATTTACAAAACTAAGCTAGTTCTATCTCTGTATAATCCTACGAAATCAAATAAATTTTACCAATTGATTGCTAGAGCAATTCAACAACATTGAAAACACGCTGAAGTAGCGAAGCAAACTTCCATTTAAATGATTACCTTTATAAGAAGAACTAGCTATTGGTCAAAAGAGAATCCTAAACAAATACATCAACATCTTTAAAGGGCTTTGGCTGCGTTTCCACTAGAAATTTGCGAGGAAATTGAAAGATGCGAGGATGCATAACGGTCTCTTTTTACTAATGATGTGTGAAAAAGCGGTGTGCTACGAGTCTGGGACAGACAAGCGGTAATGTGGCTGCCATGCCGCTGCTCACCCATCCCTCCCACACATTCTTCGCTCGCCACCTTACAAACATTTCTTGTTTATTGTGTATAAACAAAGACCGCGCTCGTCTAAGCCTGTATTCCCTAGAACTGCACGGAGCAAGGTTAGGAAAATGGAATAAAGCTGGTGGATTTTTTCCGCGCGCAGTGCTAGCTAACTTGCACAGCTCTGGTGAAAACACAGCCTTAAGGTCATTATGTAACCATCTAGGGTAAAGGGCATTATTGTCCCTCACTTCCTCGAAGACTGAAGGGGATGAGCGCTAACTAAAATCTAATAAAGTTTGGTATTGACTTATTGAACATTTGCATGACTACTATCCCACTTGATAATAAGTGATGCGGTATGTAGCAGAAGATGTTAAAGTGCAAAGACTCATATTAACAAAAGCTTATTTACTCTTGTCTTGAAGACACTTCTATTATAATCGGATGGCAAGAGAGATGCAGGCAGACAGGTACACTCCGTTCCTGTACGCGTTTAAAAAAACACGTAGCAAACCATTTGGTTCGAATGCGTGGTAAGTCTATAAAAAGGGGTGAAGATTGGCCGGACGTCTGGTTGTCCGACGGTGAAGGCAGAGGGAGGAATTAAGTCATGCAATGTCTGCGCACATTCTTCAAAATGTACCCTGTAGTACTCCGCGAGGCTGGCGTTATTTTGAAGTGTCAAATTTTGTCCCATTTGGATTACAAGAAATTAAAGATTGTAATTTATATACATAGTTTCAACAAGATAGCGCTGTTTCCGTGCTAGTCATTGAAGCTGTGAAAGTATTAGCCTACCAGGATCCACAATCTCACTGCGCTTGCCCTTGGAGCAATCTAATACCAGAACGCACTGACGTATCTTTTTATTGTTTGAATTATTTTTTTAATTTAATATATTAGCTTAAAATATTACATCAAAACTGAATTGCAATTTATTTATTTCTTAGAATATACGAGTACATCTTTAAACAATTAAATTAAAATAAAAATAAAAATTTAAACAAAAAAAAAAATTTTCTTGTGAAAATTTAAATATAGCTAATGAGAGAGATTTGATGGAGTGCGTCAAATATAAATGTAAAAAAGACTCGCTGATGAGGAAACTAAAATTAAACCACAACGACATGGACCCGGCCCAGACTATACTGTCGAAACCTGCATCAATTTTCCCTAGCATGTTTATGATCTTTTAGTCATAAATTCTCAGATGTGAGCTTCACAGATAGGGAACGATGGGGTTGCCATATTAACTCTAAAATAAAAGCCAACGTTATTGGCACTATTAAAACAATGTGATAATTTTAGCTTTTTACTTTTATTTTTGTGTATATTGTATATATTAACATCTGAAAACGCTATTTTCATTTCATTATTCTATTATCATTATTATTAATTTTATATTTATAATGTCGTTCTTTACTAAAGCCTTTTCGGAAACATTCCCGCAGAGAACATAGTGAGTGGCAACTTGCCATACCAACACTCCTTTTCCTCCACGTCTCCGCCACTGCGGAGAGAGAGAGAGTGATAGGACAACCCTTCGCAGTTCACCAACACGCATTCTAAGTGCTATCAATTTGGGTTCCTCTTCATTCACCATGGGCTACTAACCCGTTTCTGCGACAAAGACTTCGTTGTTGCCTTCTATTATATTTTAATACTCAGAGTGAAAACCGGGGTGAAAATTAATCGGGATGTAGTTGTCAATGGGTCACTGCATATGAGTCAATCTGTGTAGGTACCACCTGTTATCCTTTTCTGCCATCAAATAGCAGTGCTTGCACCGCTGTGTTTCGGCCTAAAGTATAAAAAGCCAGTATTATTACAGGCAGTGCGGCATTCCATCTTAATCCTAAGGGGTGACAAGACATCTGTAGCCTTCTTTGCATATTTGGCTGCAGGTATCAATAGACTGCAGTTGTGATTTACCATCAGATGGGCTGTAAGTTCGTTTGTCACTTCAGTTTTATTAAAAAAATGAGTTTTTTTTAACACCTAATTGCTAATAAAATGCAACCATTATCATAAGAGGGAACATTCGTTCACCACACACTTGTTGCGCTGCTCCTCGGTCCTCCGGTCCGGGTTACATCCCCATCTATTAGAAACCATGAAGCCGTTCTGGCCTTTTTCATTCATGAAACAGGTTACGTTCATAAACTACGGTTACCTACCTGCCTGCCAAGGTAACTATAACACTATGGCAAATAATCCCTCTATTAGGCACTCCATATGGCAGGCCTAAGTTCAACAGTGGATTTTTGATAGGTTTTAATGAATGAATGAAATACTATACAAATGTTCCAGTCCTCATCACTGTTTAAGCTCTTATGAAATGTGGTAAAATATTTATCCTTTTAAAATCTCGATCCTTAAGGTTACCTGCAACAAATTAAACATAGAATATTAACAGGGATTTCCATTTATAAAAGTATGTTTATCGAAATAAATGTTTGATTTAAATCGTTCAATAGTATTACTCCGTAGTTTAGGCCTACCTAAAATCTGTTTGGCGAGTTGATAAATTATGACAACGTCTCGCAATAGCGACTGTCACAGTATCGCAATCTATATGACAGCCGTCGCGCTTAGATTATTTATTTACTCTCTAGATCACAGAACACAATTACTCTCTACCGAGAGCTCTAAATAACGCCTCACGCAATGAGCGATGCAACAAAAACTGGCCAGTGTTTACAAGCGTGTGTGCGTGAGGCATGCACTCACGCTTAGCGGTTGCTATGTCTTACACCAGCGTCATTTGTATCTTTAAGTTACCAGCTAATGAATCTATACCGATAAAATGGGGAAAAACTGTAAAATTATGTCATGTTAATAAAATCATAAATTATAATATTTTAATATGGTGCTTTCAATTGTGTGTTTAGTTGTCTGTTGAGTTAGAATCTGATTTTTTTTTTGTATAGTAAAATATAATCAAATAAAAATAAATTATGCATTAAAAAATATGTTTTATTATTTAATGTATGGTGTCGACTTATAAAAATATTAGAGGTTAGCCGGCGGCTTCGCCTGCGTCATAGTTAAATAATTTATCCTAAGGTATCCTAAAAACCATGTATCTAAATGGTCACAATCGATTTTGACAATTATTATACAATATTATTTAGTAATACTATAACAAAGAGAAAAATAAAGAAAAAAATATTTAAGAATAAATATTAAAAAACATCCGACTGTGCGGAAGCTTGAAAAACAAAAACAATCGGTCCATCTGTTTAGGCTGTAGACTCAGCCAAACAATTTTTGAAACATACCCACATACCCACATACACACACCTTCCTTGATGTATTTCCTCCTTCTGGTGCAGTCGGGTAAAAATGAACATACATCAGCTTTTAAGACAACTATACGGGGAAATTCGCAATCCAAGACTGGCAAAACCAAAAAACGACGCGTTGATTTTGTGAAAAAGTTCAATTTATTAGTTTTGTTTTCGTAAATTACTATTAGTTTTGAGTTACTTACCGATGGTAGAAGATTTTGTTAGTTGTTTGTAAACGTCCTTTATAATTTCTGCAGATTTTGATTGCGCAACTTGTAATTTTCACCAAAATAATGCGTGCGTATCTCTTGGCGTTACAATTTACACTGAGGAGCGGGGAGTGCTTTAGAGGCTAACAATTAGCTGATATTTTTATCGACGCTTTTGAGCCGCCGTTACTCTATCTAAAGCCGTCACGTATCGCCGCAAGCACAGAGTTTTGTTGAACGAGGTTCGCAGATGTTGTCAAGCGCGAAGCCGGGTGGGCGAGCCGTGGCGGGCGCCGTGCAAAGCATATTTAGATAACATGTTTTAATCTTCGAATACAAATATTGTAACATAATTTATAATGCACGTCTTGGTGGCTATCTAAATAAAATAGATAAAATGTAGATGCGTTGTCAACCCTTAGGACTAAAATACAATGTCTCGTTACCAGTTAAAAGGGTTCATAGAGAACACTTTACGCTAGTATGATCCCATTCGTGAGAAGAGTGGTTCTTCCCCGACCAAACCAACGCGTGCATGCTGCAGCCATTATCTGCTCATGGTAGTTCCACCATGTTATAGCGGAATCACTTCATATTCTCGAAAACCTATATATTAAATAACTGAAAAAGTAATAATTATTACTTCTGAAGAATGCGAGTATAATCCAGCTTGTTATAATTTTTCTTGATCTTATTTACATAATAAATATTATCGACGCTTTTTTGTTTGCTCGAAATTTGTTATTTGGTTTTTGAAAAGCCTAAGGCTAAATCCTTGGCGCCTTTATCTGCCTCTCTTTAACATATATGAACAAAAGCCGAAATATCAAATAACCTTTGTTATCTTTTCTTTCGTTAATGATTGCGGAATTTTAATGTCGGTTCGGTTTTATTAGTATAAGCGCCTGATACAATCAGCTTGAGCCCATAATGGGTCGAATAATGTTATTCAACATAATATTTGTATGTGGGGTCGACCTAAGAGAATCAATCACCGCGTTTTATCCCATAAATGTCGTTAGAGACAAATAAGGAAAATACCAGTAATATTTCATGGCTTCTAGTATACCACGATTTCTCAAACTGGGGAACGCAAACTCCTAGAAGTTCGTCATTTAATCATAGGAGGTTTACGTTTTGACGGTTGACTGATTGGCTCACGCATGCTACACGCATGACAGTGCACGCTATTGGTATTACTATACTCGATGGTATACGTGCGATTAACCGCATTCCTGTTTTCTTGCAGCTGCGACGTGCCATAGTTTCAATGGTGCAGAGTGCAAAGGTACAGGGTGCAAAGGCGTTGCGCGCGCTTTACTGACAATTTTATCACCAGCACACTTATTTTAAACATATTACACTTTGTGACTGTGTGTTTTTAAATAACAAACCATAATTTCGTCTTGAGACAGTTTTTATTAGTTCGTCATTGTCTGGGAAATTTAATAGGGTTACGTGGAATATAAGTTTGAGAAAGTCTGCAATTGAGGGCAGTATGATCATTTTGTTTACGTAGACCTAAACAATAAATACATATTAACTAATAAGTACGTCCGAGAGCAGGTACGGTACATCTGGTGCGATCACCAATCCATCTGCCATAATCATCGTTTGGCAGATATATATATATATAAGATAAGATAAGGTTATATATATGTATATATAACATATATATATATATATATATATATATATATATATATATATATATATATATATATCGATACCTCCTAAGTATAATGAGTCAACTACATAATTCAAATTTTACAGGAGCGCCTGTCAAAGATTAATTGTTTATAACTTTTTCAGTTTTGGTCCTAGAATGTTGATTTTTTTAAATTCGTACTATTTTAAGATTTGAGAGACTTAGATAATAAAAGAGTAGACCTATTTTAGTGAGTTTCCAAGATAATGTAGTTGACTTAGTATACATCATATAAACTATGGCCTATAATGAGGTAACTGCCACATACACTTGTTTACAATGTATTTGTCTATTTACCATATCTGAAGGAAAAAGTATTAGGTTTATAAAAACACAAATACAGAATTGTATTTCATTTTCTTGGATTAATTTACTGACATTGTATCTACAGTATAAACGATAATAAATTAGTCGACTCATTATACACTGATTTTAATGTCCAAAATCGGTTTGATACTCCATCAGCAGTAAATTGATATATCTGCAAAATAAACAAAATTTTAGCTTGTTTATTTTTCATATAAAAGAAAATAACTTGATTTCTTGTTATTTATTATTTATTGAAACCTATTCAATTCACAATCAAGCGGTTAAAGTATATATATACCTTCCATAAAACGTTGCTTACACCACGCATAAAGGTAGAAAACAAAATTCTAATCTTTTTTAGTATTAAAACTAATTAACAAAATAAAACGTCTTATTCCTCTTCTTAATCCAATGAATTTTTTGGAAGTATCTGTTTTGTTAGTAAAATTCAATAAAATAAAATAGCTTCACGAAAAAACAATATCTGAGTAGATGAATCAGGTTCTTTTAATCACAGTCAGACTCATCATTATTAATATTGCCTGTAATCAGACTATTATAAAATAAGTGATATTCTTTTGGTATCTGACGTGACTTTTACCAAGATCCATAAGGTCTATGTGTTTATTTTTGTCAATTGGCAGGGGTTTTTCATAAGCACTTACTAGAAGCAGATCCAACTTTTCTTTTTTGATTCGTGTGTTCTTCGGTTTATTCATACAGTTAATCCATTTAACAGCATCGTATTCATAATTGTACTTAAATATAATTTTAAAGTGATCACTTCCTTGTATTTTAAATACACTTACATTGTTCATGACATTTTAGTTCCATAGCTAGTTGTTGTCCAATTATTGCAGTGCTTGAAATGTGTTTTAAAATCAAGAATCAACTCCTGTGACATTTTAATAACATTATAGAGCTTCCCCCATCTGTTTTAGGCCTGGGGTATAAATAATCCTGTCTTTAGTCTGTCAATCAAGGCATGCATGCTGTTCCCTTTGTTTTGGGTATGACCAAAGACAAGGAAACGATGAATAATACTTAAATTAAATTTGTTACATACATACATATACATTAAAAATACGACTCTCTTTCAATTCTAGCCTCCACAATTTTCAGACCAGAAACGATACTCTTTTATACCTTTGGGTATTGTCATTTCAATAAATTTATAAACACAGCTTGCAATTTAATTAGCTCCTCTTTTAGCTGTCTGTTGATTCCAAGAATAGCAAACCTTGTAAAGATACTATATCAAAAATGGTAAAATTTTACATGGACGATTTTCTTTTACAATAGAATGTACATTTAACATTTGTGTAAATCAAAAGTACATGTTAAAACATCTTTATTTGCATTGCTAATTCCTTGTCTTTTTTGAATTTTCTAGCTGTTTCCTTTTCTTTCAAATGATTTCTTTATTTTTGTATTTCTTCTTGGTAGCCTGTGTTTTATTTCCAAATGTGTGACATTTTTCGCATGCGTCTTTTTTGGTCTTAGGCAATATTTATATTTTTGTTTACAATATTAAAATATTGTCGTACATTAGACGCTTTGCCAGAATAAACATTTGAATCAAACCACTCTTCATAATGCTTGTACATCTTGGGAAATGGCAATGAGCCGTCTAAATACTTACATTTAAAATCTTTGCGAGTGTAATGAGCTTCAAAAGGCGCGAGAGCTTCAATAATATGATCAATCACACCACGTACCATATTGAATGTTATAGTTTTTGGATTGTGATCGGATTCTACAAACACTTTTTCACGATCAAATCTTTCTAGAGTGGTATAAACAAAGTTGAAACTTATCGAGAGGGTTCTAAGAAACATTGTTTTACAAACAGATATTCTTGTTATCTCTGCATTATCATTTAATTGCAATCATGGTAAATAAAATTAAATAGTATAAAGTATTTTTACTACTGTACTTTTGGTATTTTCATAACGTACTTAGTAATACAATCCCATTGTCGTGAATGATTGCCAATCCTCCAAAACATCTCAAAAATTATTTTTCTGTTCTCTTCTGATATCCTATCATAACATTTTTGACGGCAGCATTTAGGACCAGGGCAGGATGTATTTTTCCATTTCTACTGGTCTACTCCATACCTCTATTCATTTTGTATTTTCTCTGGCTATCCTTCTATTCTTGTTTAAATTACTCCCTTAAGCAACCCTTGTCCTTTTTAATATTTGAACTTCGCTTGCGTCGATTACTTGGCTGATTAGGAGTACTTACTGCAGAATCGGTATCTTTTATGTAAGACCAATCGCTGGTATGATTATGAGGTAGAGTAAAACTAATGTTTATGTAACTATTTGGACTAGAAAACGAAATTGCTGGCGAAGGTATGGGGTTATAATGCTCTTAGTCTTAAGTCCATTTACAGGTATCTCGATAGATGAGGATTCTCTTGAATTCTCTATTATTGATGGCGAATAGACTGACTCAGGTGACGTATCCATAATACTATCAGGAAATGTGGAGGCTTTGGATGGCAAAATTTCTAGAATACGTTCACTATATTCCAGGTCTACGTGATCGATAATTGACAGTTCATCTTTGGTAAAGTAAGCACCAGGTGGCAAAGGGGACATGCCATTAATGAGGTAAATTATGGCAGCACAGACTGACAGACAGACAACTGTTTAAAATTAATCCCTTTACTACTAAAAATTAGAATACTAAGTCATGTGTAATATTACTGCAAACTATCACGACGTATACTGGTCTATCTCAACTTAACCCAGTATAGAATGTACAGAACTTAATAATTTATAATCTAAAAATAATGTGATTCTGATTATTTACTGTCATAATTATAATTTATATAAGCTCTCAAGTTGCTCAAACCTCAACCCGCGTCCCGCGTATACTGAATCTGAGTAGTTAGTTTAGAATACGTTGTATTGAAATTTTAAATAACACTACATGAACCAGTACACGTTAGATTATTTCCAAAAGTACTTACGAATTTTAGGTTTTTTCGACATAGTCTGATAAAAAACATGTTTTTATAATCAATACCGTCAAAACCTGAAAATACTTAAAATGTTAGATGACTCACTATACTTAGGAGGTATCGATATATATGTGTGTGTGTTTTGGTATCCCAAATAAATAAATAGAAAACAATATTTTGAGGAAATTAAAAGTAAACCAAAAAAGGCATTGCTTCCTCAATCTGTCAGCATTGAGCGCCAAAGCTTATGTACATACATAAATAAAATAAATGCGGGATGTCTGCACCAAGAGACAAGGTAACAGACAGACAGAGACAGGATGTCAGGGCTAGGTGATAGGGTTCTCTCACTGCCAGTCAAGCAGACTCACAAGACTAGTGTGCGTGAGTTTTAGTAACGCGGTCACTGTGCTGCTGAGTTGCAATGTTCAGTATTGAACAGTTAACAAAAGCCGTAGTTATAAAACTATCGATCAAATCATGAAATGGCGACGTATTATGCAATGCGCAGGCAGATTATTATCTACCCAATTGTAATATATGATCGGACAACGACTCATTTTCAAGCCAAAGAGCGTTTTCAAACAAACGACGTCGTTTTTATACATATTGTACACGTATTATGTGATGATGAATCATGCCTCTGATGCTATGATACCTCTTTAATTTTTAAACTCTAACGGCTGTCAATCAATTATTGGTTTAACGTGAACAAAATTCTTTTAAACGCCAATAAAAGAAAATGTATAAAATTTACGGTACCCAATGTTAAACATTCGAAAACTAATATACTGTTACATGGGGAGGAGATCAGTCTTGTGGATACCACTGCTTTTCTTGGTATTATTATTGACGCGAATCTCATAGAGCAACCATTTAATCTAAATTAGCAAACGGACTTAGTTCTGCAGCATATGCCGTAGGAAAGATTTGAAGTCTCACCAATGTTGGAACAACCAAATTAGTTTATTTTATTTACTTTCATAGTGTACTTTTAATGTACTTTTAGTTGGAACTTTGCTATGGGGTAACGTGACTGATATTGAGACCATATTTGTTTGGCAAAAGAGGGCCTATACCGGTAGCGTAGCCTCCATAGAAGCCGAGAAGCCGGGCTTGCCCTATCAAACTGCTCAATCAATAATATCAACTAATAAAATAACTCGTAAACTGTTTCAAACTATTTCAAATTTCCCTCGCGCTTCTCTGTCGCTGTCGCTGACCTGTTCTACACAGGCCATAGATTACTGTATATACACAGGCCTTATAACGTCAACACGCGGTAAAACTGCGCGATTAGGTTGTCATAAAAATTAGTCGTCTCTCTCGCACGCGTGGGCTTTTACCGGGCTTTCGAGAAGACGATCGCTCCCTTTCTAACCTGTGGTAAAATATTCTATAATGAAATATAACTACGATTGTTTATATAGCAATTTGTACGTAGCGAAAAGCCCGGTTTTTAGTGTGAAGTTAGTCATTAGTCAAGCGCGGGCGATACCTTTGCAAGTTCACATTTCAATGTTTACTCTGTGTGTTTACATGAGCGAATAAATATTGCGAGTTGAAAATTTATGCTTTTTTATAGATTTTTAGTGAAAATGGAGGATAATAGTGTTCTTTGTGATAAATTGAAGTGTGTTAAAGTGCTAATCGGCGAGGAAAAGGTAAAATCGAAAAAGGGAAAAGGTAAAATCGAAAAAGAGAAAAGGTATATTTTTATAAAACTGCTAAAAACAACAAAACCATATCTTGGGCTTCCCTAGTTTGGAGCACTAGCTTCGCCACTGTACAGACAATTTATAGTTAAATTGTAAAAAGTTTCTCAGAGTTTTTTTTAAAGAAATAAACATATTAACTTTATCATTGCAATATATTTATGTAAATGTATGGTATGTACATAAAACATGCTTTGATAAAAACAAAGATTTTCATACTTTAAATACTAGGAACACACACAATGCTTGCTATTACAGTTACTTTCTAGTAGTTTGTAATCCCAGTTACGTCATGCTTCGCCTAGTACTGGTAGGTGGAGTGTTGGGCGGCCCCAACTAGATGGAGTGACGACCTGGTAAGACATGCAATTGTGGAATTCCTTGCAGTAGGCCTATGTTCAGCAGTGGACTGTGAAGGGCTGTAATAATGATGATGATACTCATAGTATTAGTAATTCGTTTATGGGGCAATTTATATGTCGGCGATACGCCAGGGTTTCCACGCTCAGGGTCCATCACAATGAAATAGCACACCAAATATTGCGTAGTTTATTTTCACACAATTGCTAGTATAGAACAGAACAGTCTTTACATAAATCAACCGCTTTTATAGAAATGGATATAGCAAATACAACTTCTTTTAAATCAAACAAATAAAATTAAGTACTACAAAATAATTGTTAAAATAGAGCTCAATATTCATAATAAATATTTTAATGAATTTAAATAACTACAAACGATTTATATTATATAAATGTTTGTTCATTTAATTTGAACAAACATTAGTTTATCATAGTCAGTCAAAATCTGGGCTCTAACAATCTGTCGAAAGGTGGCGCTGCAAGCAAGATTCGAATTAAATTAAACAAGACTTATTGCATAAAATAATAAAATTTGATACAAAATAATGATATTAATTCTAATAGATATTAATTTGAACATTTACACAGTAAAATGTATTTTAACAATAAATTAAATATCAAACGTCTTCAAAACTTTCAAACAGTCAAAACAGTGTCTACTAAATATCAAACCTTAATAAATAACGGATTTATGTTTATAAATAAATATTTAAATTTAAATCTTATATATTTCAGATATTCCTATACTAATATATTCACTTAAACGATAAACTAAAACATAAATATCAATATTTGCCAATTATTGCCGATAGATAGCGATTTGCGCCCATATATACGTCCTACAAAAGAATCCCAGAAAATGGTCAAAGTTTGTTAATCAACAAGTTTAATAATTTTATTATAGAAAAATAAAAAATAAGAAAATAACCCCTAGGAACGAAGTAATCGCTATCATGCTGGTTCTAATAAGATTCATATAAATAATTGTACAATATTATTGTAAAATTATATATGTCTAATTAAGTAATTACGCTGGGTTTCTTGCTATTTCTTCCTAGGACAGAGGAGCAAAAAAATAATAATAATTACGTAATAATCTATATTGAATAAAAAACATGTTATATAAAACCAAATTATTAGGTAAAATGTATGGCGATTTAACAACTTAAATTATAAATATTTTATTAATTTATATTTTTACCATATTATCAATAACAGTGAAATATTGCAGTACGTTTTATTTATCTAACAAAAGATAGCTATAGTGAAAAAAAATTGTATTTCAAATGAAAAGCTTGATTAATTTTTGGCTCGTAATTAAAACTACCCCGTTTTACGCCTTACGAGGTTTTCTTTTTAACACTTTAAGTAAATTCATTGGGAAATTCGTGTTTATAATTATCCCTCTTCTTATATTTTCCTCGAAATTTTATATTAAATAAATTAAGGTGATAAAATTATACAAAAAATAAGGATGAATTCTTAAATAGATCAAAATGGAGTAGAATAGGATATACCAGGTTAGAATAGGATATACCAGATTAGAATAGAATAGAATGGAATAGCAAAGAAAAAGTTATCATTGGTATAAAATGATGTTAGTAACTTAAGATAATTTAAAGTAACATCGTACACTTAAACCACTGTACACACACATTGACAAGTGAAGAATTTAATATCATTATTTATTATTGAACCCTTAAAACAAATGACCTAAAATTAAAAGATAACTTTTATTGATGTTTACAGGACAAGAAATTAAAAATAACAAAATAATTTTAATATTGAATTGTTTATTAATCACTTAACATTGCCTTAATAGTTCCGACATTGAATTCACAAAGGCATTATCCAATCATTATCAAATCAATTTTTTGATATCGAAGCTTGAATTCTTTATTAACAGGAAAATATTTCCAATAAAACATTGCGGATCGTTTAGGAAAATTTTCTTCCTTAAAACGCTATTATTTTTCATCGAGTTTCTTTAAGTTTCAAGATATGAATACGAATTTTTTTGGAGTTAAAACTCCTAAAGAACCTTTTTTGGTTTTTTAATATCGTATACCATAACAAAAGGGAAACCTAGAGTTATAGAATATATTTTAACAGTATAATAATTATTCCACCTGAAATATGTATAAGTACATCTTATGTTCACGAACCTTAGACCAAGGCTTGCATGACCGAAAAATTATGGGTGGATTAACTCTGACATCGGGACGTCAATCACCTCAGTCCCCCGTGACCATGGGTGCTGTAAAGCACCCGAAACATCGGGATTTAATAAAAATAAGTTAATTAAACGCGATATAATCCGTAAAAGTAGTTTTATTCAATGTGTAGTGTTCGCGTAAATATAAGAAATCTACATTTTTAATCTGTTAGTACATGATGATTGTAAGAGTTTCCATGAAATTAGATTCTACGTTCGCCATTTTATTCAGAATATTCCGGGATACTTGTTTACAAATCTACAAATGCGTAAGCTGAAGTATCAAATAGGTCAGCTATAAAGAGAACCGATACTAAAAAGTTAAAAGTTAAAGTTATAGTTACAGCCTATATATAAGTCCCACTGCTGGGCACAGGCCTCCTCTCATTTCTGAGAGGGTTTTAGGAAAGGAAATGTCCACCACGCTGCCCCAATGTGTGTTGGCGGATTTCACATGTCTTCCAAATATTCTTTTTCTTATTTCTCAGACATGCAGGTTTCCTCACGATGTTTTCCTTCACGTGGTAAATCAGCAATTAACAATTTCATTGGTGCCGGCGGAGATCGACCCCGGGTTGCTCACGTACTGTGAAATTTACAGCGAGCGCTTAACCCCTGAGCAACCACGGCTCTCATATTAAAAAGTAGCAGGCAGTAAGTAAAGTATCGGATGATTTGCTATTATAGAAACGACCAATTGAGAGTTTAAAGGAGACGATGGATACAGGCAACTCACGACTATGAGGGAGGTCTATGTTTAACAATAGACTTGTGATGAGTGTTAATTATTAAAAGTGGAAAGAATTTATAACTCCCGCACGGAACAAGTATTTGTATACATACATACATAAACACTCACGCCTGTCACCCAGAGGGGTAGGCAGAGACTACGGACTTCCATTTGGCACGATCCTGGCACACCTCTCTCGCCTCCTTTACATCCATATATCTACGCATACACGCTCGTCGGTTAAGGGTACTCCTAATCTGGCCCATTTTCAATATATCGCCAATTTGGTCGATAAATCTTCGTCTAGGGCGTCCCTTTCCGACTCTGCCGTTCACTTCTGCAGCATAAATTTGCTTTGTCACTCTTTCTTCGTTCATTCTTTCTATATGACCAAACCACCGAAGCATTCCTTTCTTAATCCTGGTCACAACGTCATCTTGCAAACCACACTTTTCTCTTATCACACTATTTCTCACCCTGTCATTCAGATTCAGCCCTAGCATACTCCTTAATGACCGCATTTCTACAGCATTCATTCTACTCTCATGCTTCTTCTGCCAGACCCAACTTTCACTACCATACATTAAAGGAGGGACTAACACAGCATTATGAATTGCCAAACGTGCCTTTTTTGACACATTCTGACTCTTCATAATAGCGTGTAGAGCCCCATTCACTCTATTCGGAACAATTATTTGCAGGCCAAGTATTTGTATGGCTTGCAAATGATTGTTCCGGTCTGATGTTATGTTTGTAAACTGCCTCCATAACTGCTTCAACACAGTAACAGCCTACAACAGCCTACAACAGCCTAACTACTGTAGTATAGTATTATAGGCTTTGTTTTATTTATAAATATGGTGATTTACTATGTTTTATGTGAATTAATCCTGTCTAGCACGCTGGAAAAAAATTGAATAACGTGTGAAATAAAGAAATCGCTCTGCGAACTACAGTATGCGCTGACAGAAGAATTTATGAAAAAAAGAATTCGTTTGTCATTTAATTTTTCGCAGTTAAGTAAAAATTTTTATTTTATTTATTTTAATAATTTGCTATTTCTAAAATAAACTATACTATATAAACAAAATTCTAAAAATCATATACTATAATTCAGTCGCTTCAGCTTCTTGTTTTTCTAAAAATTTAATATGAAAATTATAGAGAGAAACAAACCAAGTGATGGACTCCATCACTCAACTCCTAAAACAACCAAAAAAAACTGCTGTTACCAACCCGCCTGCCAAGCGTGGCAACTGTGGCAAATATCCTGTCCTGGCAGAAACCTTCCTTCAGCAGTGAACTTTTGATAGGCTGTAACGTAAACGGAAATATTTGAATAACAAACACAACTTTTATTAATAGATTATTTTTGAAGGCTTCTGTTGGAAACTTTAAATTGCCAAACTTAGTACAAGAGAACTTCAAATGGTTTGGAATCGCTTTCTAAAAATATTATAATGATATTAAATAAGGAACGCAGTTAAAGAACTTGTTTTCTACGGTTGAATGGCGAGACATGTTCTTTTTAAGTGTCTTGCAAAATAAAAATAAAAATAAAAACATAATAAAATAAAATACCTCTATAAAGTAAAGTTTCAAGACTTAACATTCATGAAATGATCGTCAGTATTTTACATAATTGTAAGAATCGTGGTAACTTAGGAGCTAAGCGCTCGCCGGAGTTTTCATTGTATGCAAGTGTCCCGAGTTGATTCCCCGCCAGCTAAAATTGTTAAATGCAATTTTATTGTGTGCTGATTTACCACATAAATGTGTAAGAAATTAAAAAATTCGAACATGTCAAATATGCGCAAGCACTTGTGCACTCTTTATTCCCTCACTCTCATAGTGTGATAGGATGGTATGAAATTTGTAAGCTGAAATTTGTAAGAGACACGTTATTTAATAATCAAACCAAAAGGCATGTACTGGACAGTAGGTACAAAATACATATTAAGTATAAATATCATCATCATCATCATTACAGCCCTTCACAAGTTCACTGCTGAACATAGGCCTCCCCACGGAATGCCACAAAGCACGGTCCCAAGCCACCTGCATCCATTGACTTCCTGCATATCTTACCAGGTCGTCACTCCATCTAGTGGGGACGCCCTACATTTCGCCTGCCGGTACGAGGCTGCCACTCGAGAACCTTTCTTCCCCATCGGTTGTCGGTTCTTCGAGCTATATGGCCGGCCCATTGCCACTTCAGCTTACTAATCCTTTGGGCTATGTCGGTTACTCTGAGTTTCTCTAAGTTTATCACGCAGAGAAACCCCGAGCATAGCCCTCTCCATAGCTCGCTGAGCGACCTTGAGCTTCCTCATACGGCCAGCTGGCCGTATGAAGAATAAATATAGGTATATTTATTTATTTAAGTAGTTATGCAGTCTGAAAATAGCCTTAATACCTGTTGATCCCAAATTGTCCTGACTAAGCTTTAGTTGTTGAATATTAAAGTTTTTAAATTATCTATAGTTTAAATATGGTGGTGGCATAAGAGTAAATTAAATTATCTTAGAACATTGGAAAAGAAATCTTCTCGGAGCTAATACATTCTAGGGTTTTTGCCTTTTTGTAATAATTTATTAATTTTTTTAACACAAAAAGAAGCTGTAATAGCCGAGGGCCGTGGTAGTTTAGGGAATAATCGTTCACATTAAATTACATAAGACACGAGCAACCGTAGTTTGATCCTCGTCGGCACCAATAAAATTGTTAATTGCTTTTTTAAGATCTGGTAAACGTGCTTAGCGGCGAAGAAAAACATCCTAACAAAACCTGCATGTCTAAGAAATAAAAAAAATGTTTCGTAAACAAGATAAGTGAAGTCTGCTAACAAACATTAGAACAATGCGGCAGGCGCTTCCGTACTTTAAAACTTTCTCAAAAGGATCCAGATGTGGGACATACATACTGTTGCCAGGGGTCCCGATTTATGTGGGACGTCCCGATTTTTAAGGTCTAGTGTCTGGTGACACGTCCTGATTCACCCTTGATCTTCGATCTCCACCGGCAACAATGAAATTGTTAATTGCAATTTTGTGTGCTGGTTTACCAAGCACTCGGTGGTGAAATCGTAAGGAAACCTGCATGTCTGAGAAATTAAAAAATCAAAGACATGTGAAGTATAGACTGATGGCAACACACATTGAGGCAGCGCGGTAGAAACTTAGTTGCCATACTATATATTTAAATATCTTTGCATAAAACCCTCTCAGTAATTAGACCTCTTATTAACGAGAACAGGGGAATAGGACCACCTCTCATTACCGAGAGGAGGCAGGACCTCCTGTTCCCAGGAGTGGGACATATATAGACTGTAATTTTAACTTTTTTAACTACTTATATATTACCTATTATGATGGAAATGCGATGATGCTGGTAATCCCTTTTTCTTTTATAATTCCCCTTGTCTACTTTGATTAAAATCTCATTATTACTTAGAAAAGTTTCAATGTTGTTTGTGTTAAAGTCTTTAATTAAGGAAAATTTTCATTAACTTTAGCTAAAGTTGTAGACGGTCTACGTAATTAATACGTAAATTAAATTTTGAAACAATATTATTTGATATTTTCCTGATATTATTTTATTCACAAGGGTTTGTACCCTCTTACCTATTTCTGCCACCAAGACTCAACGCACCCCCTGCTTTGTTTTGGTTTGAATTACAGTTATCTAAGCAAAGAGAGTAAACGCTTTTATACGAGTATAATACTAGCTGATACCCGACACATTGCTGCCGCAGAAGAAATAATTATGGAAATATCGTTTTAAATTTGGAAGATATAACTCTTCCTTGTTTAATTAGGAATGATAATTAATACATTCATTGAAATTTAATAATATATGACTTTCAAATAAAGTTGTCGGTACGATACGCGTGCCACCTACATTAAGTTAATTGTACTATGCCTGTAACGTTCGCGCAAGTGCAAGCAATAAGTTGACAAAGTTTTAGCGCAATCTGAAGAACGATATGGCAGCGCATAAAATACGAACAAACAAATATTAATTTTTATGTATTAGATTATTATATATTCGTTTTTAATGTATGTGTCCGATTATACAACGACTTAACTAATCGCCTAGTATTCGACAAATTAGGGTTTTAACATAATATAACTGATTTGACAAATTACGATACAATTATACATATAAAGAAAATCGAATTGGTGCGTCCCGCGAGATGTGGTATAAGGATATATAGATAAGGAGCGGGATAAGGAGTCTATCGTCACCTTAATAGCAAAGTCAGTATAAATTACAACAAAAATATATACAATAAACGTTGTGAGGAAACCTGCATGTCTCTGGTAAAAAATATTTCAAAGGCATATCATCCGCCAAAACACACCGGAGCAGCGTGACGGACTAATTGCTCTATAACCGTTTCAGAAATTAGAAGACCTGTGCTCGGCAGTGGAACAAGTATATAGGCTGTTACTTACTTTATTATACAATCTTTTATGTTTTCTTATAAAAATGTGGCACTATATCTCATATAATCCCACAGTAGTAGTAGTAGTAAGTCTTCTTTGCTGCCAATTTATATGTACATCTGGGTTCATACAACTAACTTACCACCATTCTTTTGTTGTGTCCCGGTATGAGAGTTAAGAGAGCCAGTATTATTACAGATTAAAAGGTATTTCATCTTTGTTCTTTGGGGTAACAATGCGTATGTCTTTTTTTGTCTTTGTTTTTAGGCCTTCATTGGTGACAAGTCCTTGTGAACCATAGTAACCACTTACCCTAAGTTCGACAATAAACTCATTTGTCACGCTAATGTTATAAAAAGGGAAAAGAAATGAATATGTAATTAATTATTTATTTTCATTAATTAGTTCATTATCACCTATCAAAAGTCCACTGATGAAAATAGGCCTCCCCATAGTTTGTGGGGATATTTGCCATAGTTGTTACGCTTGACGGTAATTATTTTATGTAATTAGGAAGATGCTGCTGCCCATCTCCTGTTTCGATCTCCTTCGGTCACGTCTTACATTCTTACGGCTATCAATTTGTGGTAATGATTTATTTATTTTTCATAAAATCCACACATTGCGCAATTTCAAACAAAACCCTTCTACTGAAATAAACCTTATTTTAGAATGTTTCTGAAATATCATATTCAAGGCTTAAACAATATATATTGTGTAGTGGCAGTGTAAGAATATCCACTAACCCATAACATCCCTTGGGTGTCGTAAGAGGCGACAGAGGGAAACAAATCAGGAGATGGGCAGCAGCGTTTTCCTAATAACGACTAAAAATAAAAAACTGCGGTTGCCAACCCGCTTGCCAAGAGTGGCAACTATGGCAAATGCCCCCTATGAGGCAATCTATGAAGGAGGCCTATGTTCAGCAGTGGACTTTAATAGGCTGTAACGGTAACGGCAACACAATATATAAATTTCTCAATAAATAGAATCTACTATAACATTCAAAATGTATATTGAAAAAAATAAAAGTAAACTACAAATAATATGCCTCAATAAACTTCTATTGGATAATATTATCCGAACATAATTACTCTCAAAGGAATAAACTTTGAACATAATTGAGTCACTGCCTCAAAGTTTTCAAGAATATCAATGACTTCATTTTAGAAACTTTCGAGAATATGAGTTATTCTTGGACATTAGTCAAAAGTAAATTTTAATTTAATCATTAGATGAGATTTGTTCTATTTTTAGAAGAGGCTCACGCGGTGTTCACGCGGTTCACCTGATGGTTGCCCTCTGTCCATGGATATCCGCAACACCAGAAGTATAACAATTGCTTTGCCGAGTTTAAATAGAAGGCTTGGTAGAGCGTGGCAAAAAAATCCTAGAAACTTTTTCTAATCGATATGCTCGTCAGACAGTTAAGCGATCACAACAAAGGCTTGGATTCACACTCAGATACACTAAACGCCACTCAGACATACTGAGCTGGGTATTTAAAATATATCAAAAAATATAAATTGAAATGAACACCAAAAGAAAATATTCGAAACACTACAGTAGCAGCATAAATACGTCCGACTGTTAAGCCCAAGTCATTAATTTCTAAGAGGAGTATTAAGCTGGGAATAGTAGCAGCATCAAAAATAAGAGCAAAATAAGAAATCAGCGCTAAGATTGTAATTAAAAGTGCATTAATGCTGGTGGGGCCCGAATTCACGTTGCTCGCATACTATGAAATTTAAAACAAGGACTTATTTTTTTAGAATAAGGGTGACAAACGAGCACAAAGTCCACTTTATGGTAAGTGGATGCCGTGGCCTATAGACATCTACATCTATCCTCGATTAAGAATCGAAATATAAATGCGTTGCCAACCCTGAGAACTAAGAGGAATGCCTCGTTTCCAGTAAAAAGAGCCTCCGGTTCGTCACACACACCATACGAAACACAACAGCATTTATCTGCTATTTTACGCTGATATTCTATGAGACCGTGGTCCTTCCCCGGTCAAGCCGACCCATTCGTGCTACAACCATGAGATTGCTGCAGCATGGCTGTACCACGAAAGGAATCACCACCATACCACGAAATCCACGTAAAGATCTCCTGAGTTACAACAGACCATTCAAAAAAAAATCAATTAATGTGTAAAATTCCTAAAAACCCAAAACAACACTGTACTGAGACCTGGTTCATCACTTTAAGTTTGTTCAACGAGCTATGTAGAGCCCTTTCAGAGATTCCCTACATAATAGGATCCGTAACGATAATATCTACAACATGACCATAGTAACAGAAATAGCCCAAAGGATCAGTAAGTTGAAGTGCCAATGAATGTGCCCATTGCCATTTCGAATTATAGCTATCGAAAAACTAGCAACCTATGGGAAGATAGGTCTTCGATTGGCAGTCAAGTACTTGTATGCCAAGTGTAGGACAGCTACTAGATGCAGTGACGACCTGCTAAGACATGCAGAAAGTCAATGAATGCTGGACCGTGTATGGTGGCATTCGTTGGGAGCGGCCTATGTTCAGCAGTGAAATTGTGAAAAGCTGTGATGAATGAATCAAATTCACATAAATATAAGATTTCATTAATAGACAAAAAATGTAATATTTTTAAGAAAAATCATATTATAAAGATTTGTTTTCAATATAAGTAAAAACATAATTTTAAAAGGATTAATGTTGTGCGAATTCCATGGAAGAAAATCAACGGTAGGGAAACAAGATTTAGCCATTTAGCTTAAGGGCAAAACGGGCTTTCATAACGTGTAATGGTTATATTGAAAAGGTTTTCGGATTTATTAATGCAAAGATGCTACGCCATCGAAATTTAAGAGGGATATTACTTGAGATATTACTATAAGCGATATAAGTAAAGAAGATTTATTTTATTTTCAATAATCCAACTTCACTGCTGAACATTCCCCTTTAAATTACCTTTTAGTAAGGATTTTTCTATATTTGCCAGGTCAGGTGAGTTGATAACCGCAGCTTTGTACTTTGAGTTGTTATTACACTGGCCTCCAAAAAAATCGATCCACCGTTAATTTTGAGTAACAAAGTTGTAATCTTAATTATGCGTAGACATAATTAAGATTACAACTTTATCACTAGTACCGCAAGGTTCCATATTAGGACCGCTGCTTTTCTGATTTACATCAATAGTATTAAGGATATAGGGTTAAAAGGTAATATTACATTATATGCAGACGATACAAGTCTGTTTTACTATGGATATTCAATTGACGAATTGATTACCGATGCCCAATTAGATCTCAACACATTGAATCTGTGGTTTCAATCTAACCGTCTAACTATAAATATTACTAAAACACACTATGTAATTTTTACATCAAAAATAAAAAATTGGTAACTATAAGCTCTCACAATAAATAGTGAACCAATTTCTAAAGTAGATAATGAAAATACCTTGGTCTCCGGTTGGATAATCATTTGACATTTAAGTCTCATATAAATAATATTAAATCTAAATTAGTTTCTCTCACTGGCGCACTGCGAAATATAGTAAAATGTTTCCTAGTGTGCGTTACACTATTTATAATTCATTAGTCAAACCACATATTGAATACCTTATAGAAGTCTGGGGCACAGCAGCAAAACCAATATAGAAACAATACAGGTAGCACAGAATAAACTGATTAAGGTACTTTTTAATTACGACTTTTCACTCCAACAGCCCAAGTTTATAAGGACACTAAAATCATGAATATATCACTTACATATAATTATACTTGCATTTTAGTACGTAAAATACTAAATAAAAGCATTCACACAGAATTAAGTTTTACAAAAAATAAACCTATAACAACTAAGACCAAGACTTTACAGAGAATTAAAACTACGTACAGCACGTACTAACTACGGTAAAAATGTATTTTAAATGAAGGTGCCTTAATCTACACAAACTACCAAAGAGATAGGGATGCCAAATCTATGACAACCTTTAAAGATTACTAAAACAATATTTTCTAAACACATAATCAAGGTGGTTTACTTCTTCGTGAAATTGTGCTTAATTTGATTGGGTGGTTGTAATATTGCTAGGTAAATTAAAATGCTAAAATGTTAATAAATTAGCATAATATCAGCTTCGATCTAATAAAATTATGATTAATAAGCCTTACTTTTGCAATATAAATATGTGTCTATAGGTATGTATATATGTATGTATATATGTATGTATATACGTATATAAAATATGATTAAATATATATGTATGTATGTACTAATAACTAATAAAAAGCAAATAAAACAAAATATTAAAAGGACTTCTTATAAGTATACATATAAATACAGATATAGTTATTAAATTTCATTAGGTCATTTAATTATCCAACCAAGTAATAATTGCGCTCAATCAAGAATACATAATGTCACTTCCAGTCTCTATTGCTCAACGTAAATTCGATTAAATGAAACTAAAGTCGGTATATGAATATTTTTTACTCGGCGATCGAACCAAATAAGTAAGCGTAATGAATGTTTACCTTAATCTTTGGTAGCCTTCTTTTATTGTTGTACTATGTACTCACAACGTTTAACATTATTTGTTTAGAGTTTAGACTATATAAAATGGTGTATTTTATTTTGTTATCAGTTGTTTGTGTGTGTGCCGTTTAATATAAAATTATGTTAGTGTTGTACATTTCTCATGTAAGTGAATTTTAATTCTTTTGAGAAATAAATATCTTAAACCACATTTGTATGTTTTGTTTATGCGTTATAAATTAACATCTGAGTACCCACTTGACATTGTTTTAGAGGAATACAAATGCTATTGTGGATATTTGTAACATTTTAAGCGCACTGATAAAAATTGTCGACTCGTGCATAGAGTGCAAGGTTAGTTTATTTCGGACATTTGAGGCGTAATATTCTTGGTTTTGTGGATCGTAGTGACTTAATCTTTTAATTCTTTGTTGGAGCAGACATATCGTTACTTTTAACCATAAAATATGGATACCACTGAAGCAGAAGCCGCTCAAGTGGTAGCTCTCGTTCGTGAAGGGCTAAGTCAGCGAAATGTGGAAAGGAAATTAAATTTGAGTAGATCAGAAATGCGTAGAGATTATAAACGATACTTCAAGACGGGAGAGTACCGCCGGAGACCAGGGTCTGGAAGAGGACGTCTCACAAATCCGACGGATGACAGTTTTATTGCCTTGACTTCTTTGCGAAATCGGCATCTTTCTGCTGTTGATGTTCAGGGTAGGCTGAGGGAAACTCGTGGAGTGTCTGTAAGTGAGAATACGGTGAGAAGAAGACTTCGGGAGCAAAACCTGATACCACACAAGCCAGCGACGGGACCAAAACTCACTGCATCTCATCGGCAAACAAGGTTAGAATTTGCTAGGCAACACGTGCAATGGAATCTTGGTCAATGGGAAACAGTTCTCTTCAGCGATGAAAGCCGAATGACCCTTGTAGGCTCTGATGGACGTCGACACGTTATGCGAAGACCAGGAGAACGTTATGCTCAGTGTTGCATAAGAGAAACAGTCCGGTTTGGTGGAGGCTCTACAATTTTTTGGGGTGGCATATTTTTAACTGGATGTACTGAGTTGGTTTTCTTTAGCAATCGTGCGGTTAATGCTGAAAGTTACATTAGTAACATTACGGACATTTTGCAACCTCATGTGATGCCTTATCTGCTGGGTATATTGGGGACAATTTTCAACTCATGCATGATAACGCAAGACCGCACGTCGCTGGAATTGTAACTGGATATCTTGAGGTCAATTCCAGTTATGCAGTGGCCAGCTAGTCCGGACTAACTCCATCGATCATCTCTGGGACCAAATAAAAAGAAAGTTAGAGCCAAATCCAGTTCGAGACGTTGGATCAACTGAAAGCCGCCTTAACAGAAGAATGGGAACGGACACCCAAGAGACACAAAAAAGCTGATCTGTTCCTTAATAGGCGTATGCAGGCGGTGATAAAAGCAAGGAGAAACACCCAATATTAGAGTAAGGTTTATTTTTTAATGTCAAAAATTTAAATATCGATCTTCACAGTAAAATCGTAAATTTTGTAAAATGTTATGGTTTCAATGTCTCATCACATTTGTATGTAAAATATACCTTCACGCGCCGTTTTATAGTTTCTTACAACCCTATAATTGCATTATTACATTATCAAGATAAAAAATATCTATCGATTGTGATAAAAACCCATAGGACACTTTTTTGCGTAAAAACGTAGGTGGGTCGATTTTTTTGGAGGCCAGTGTATGAAGATGCTGTTGCTCATCTCGTGTATCAGTTTCTGAAGGTTAGTGGTACCTCGCAGATTGTACTTACACTGTCTTTCTGTACCTTTCAGAACGGAACACAGCAGTGCTGGCAATGCGGCTTGGTAGAAATAGATAAGACGGATTCCCAGGCATTAAACGAGTCCCCTCACCTGGTCTTAACGTAGTAACAAATAATAATTAATCTATATAAATAATATGATAGCGGTTTGCAGTTTTTTTTAAATAGAAATAGGGTGACAAACGAGCAAACAGTCCACCTGATGGTAAGTGGTTGCTGTGGCCCATAGACATCTACATCTATCCTCGTTTGCGAATCAAACTGCAGATGCGTTGTCAGCCTTGAGGACTAAGAGGATGCCTCTTTTCCAGTAAAAGTCTCCGGTTCTCTGCACTCACCCTACATGCAAACAGGCATTAAGCTGCTATTGCCTGGTATTCTATGAGGCGTGATCCTTTCCCGGTCGAGCCGACCCATTCGTTACAACTATATTATAAATATAGCTGCAGCTTGGCTCTACCACATAGAAAAGTTTTTAGTTGTGCGCGCATCACGGAAAACTGAAACTGAACCGATTTGGATGGGGATGGAATAGTACTACGCGTAATCTTCGCCTATTAAGGGAACAGATCAGCTTTTTTTATATCTTCTTGGGGTGTCTGTTCCCATTCTTCTGTTAAGGCGGCTTCCAGTTGATCCAACGTCTCGGGAACTGGATTTCGGGCTCTAACCTTTCTTTTTATTTGGTCCCAGAGATGATCGATGGGAGTTGGGTCCGGACTACTCGTATTAGCTGGCCACTGCATAACTGGAATTCCGACCTCCTCAAGATATCCAGTTACAATTCTAGCGACGTGTGGTCTTGCGTTATCATGCATGAGTTGAAAATTGTCCCAAATACCCGGATAAGGCATCACATGAGGACATGCAAAATGTCCGTAATGTTACTAATGTAACTTTCAGCATTAACCGCACGATTGCTAAAGAAAACCAACTCAGTACATCCAGTTAAAAATATGCCACCCCAAAAAATTGTAGAGCCTCCACCGAACCGGACTGTTTCTCTTATGCAACACTGAGCATAACGTTCTCCTGGTCTTCGCATAACGTTACGACGTCCATCAGAGCTTCAAGGTCATTCTTTCATCGCTGAAGAAACTGTTTCCATTGACCAAGATTCCATTGCACGTGTTGCTAGCAAATTTAACCTTGTTTGCCGATGAGATGCAGTGAGTTTTGGTCCCGTCGCTGGCTTGTGTGGTATCAGGTTTTGCTCCCGAAGTCTTCTTCTCACCGTATTCTCACTTACAGACACTCCACGAGTTTCCTCAGCCTACCCTGAACATCAACAGCAGAAAGATGCCGATTTCGCAAAGAAGTCAAGCACAAAACGGTCATCCGTCGGGTTTGTGAGACGTCTCTTCCAGACCCTGGTCTCCGGTACTCTCCCGTCTTGAGTATCGTTTATAATCTCTACGCATTGCTGATCTACTCAAATTTAATTTCCTTGCCATTTCATGACTTAGCAGCCTTCACGAAGAGCTACCACTGGCTTTCTGCGCTAGTGGTATCCATATTTTATGGTTAAAAGTAACGATATGTCTGCTCCAACAAAGAATTAAAAGATTAAGTCACTACGATCCACAAAACCAAGAATATTACGCCTCAAATGTCCGAAATAAACTAACCTTGCACTCGAGTCGACAATTTTTATCAGTGCGCTTAAAATGTTACAAATATCCACAATAGCATTTGTATTCCTCTAAAACAATGTCAAGTGGGTACTCAGATGTTAATTTATAACGCATAAGCAAAAACATACAAATATGTCAACGCATACTTAAGATTACATAAGAACTTTGTTACTCAAAATTAACGGGTGGATCGATTTTTTTGGAGGCCAGTGTAATAACAACTCAAAGAACAAAACTGCGGTTATCAACTCACCTGACCTGGCAAATATTGAAAAATTCTTACTAAAAGGTAATTTAAAGGGGAATGTTCAGCAGTGAAGTTGGATTATTGAAAATAAAATAAATCTTCTTTACTTATATCGCTTATAGTAATATCTCAAGTAATATCCCTCTTAAATTTCGATGGCGTAGCATCTTTGCATTAATAAATCCGAAAACCTTTTCAATATAACCATTACACGTTATGAAAGCCTGTTTCGCCCTTAAGCTAAATGGCTAAATCTTGTTTCCCTACCGTTGATTTTCTTGCATGGAATTCGCACAACATTAATCCTTTTAAAATTATGTTTTTACTTATATTGAAAACAAATCTTTATAATATGATTTTTCTTAAATATATTACATTTTTTGTCTATTAATGAAATCTTATATTTATGTGAATTTGATTCATTCATCACAGCTTTTCACAATTTCACACGGTCCAGCATTCATTGACTTTCTACATGTCTTAGCAGGTCGTCACTGCATCTAGTAGCTGTCCTGCACTTGGCATACAAGTACTTGACTGCCAATCGAAGACCTATCTTCCCATAGGTTGCCAGTTTTTCGATAGCTATAATTCGAAATGGCAATGGGCACATTCATTGTCACTTCAACTTACTGATCCTTTGGGCTATTTCTGTTACTATGGTCATGTGGTAGATATTATCGTTACGGATCCTATTATGTAGGGAATCTCTGAAAGGGCTCTACATAGCTCGTTGAACAAACTTAAAGTGATGAACCAGGTCTCAGTACAGTGTTGTTTTGGGTTTTTAGGAATTTAACACATTAATTGATTTTTTTTGAATGGTCTGTGGTAACTCAGGAGATCTTTACGTGGATTTCGTGGTATGGTGGTGATTCCTTTCGTGGTACAGCCATGCTGCAGCAATCTCATGGTTGTAGCACGAATGGGTCGGCTTGACCGGGGAAGGACTACGGTCTCATAGAATATCAGCGTAAAATGGCAGATAAATGCTGTTGTGTTTCGTATGGTGTGTGTGACGAACCGGAGGCTCTTTTTACTGGAAACGAGGCATTACTCTTAGTTCTCAGGGGTGGCAACGCATTTATATTACGATTCTTAATCGAGGATAGATGTAGATGTCTATAGGCCACGGCATCCACTTACCATAAAGTGGACTTTGTGCTCGTTTGTCACCCTTATTCTAAAAAAATAAGTCCTTGTTTTAAATTTCATAGTATGCGAGCAACGTGAATTCGGGCCCCACCAGCATTAATGCACTTTTAATTACAATCTTAGCGCTGATTTATTATTTTGCTTTTATTTTGATGCTGTTACTATTAACAATACTCCTCTTAGAAATTAATGACTTGGGCCAACAGTCGGACGTATTTATGCTGCTACTGTAGTGTTTCGAATATTTTCTTTTGGTGTTCATTTCAATTTATATTTTTTTTATATTTTAAATACCCAGCTCAGTATGTCTGAGTGGCGTTTAGTGTATCTGAATGTGAATCCAAGCCTTTGTTGTGATCGCTTAACTGTCTGACGAGCATATCGATTAGAAAAACTAGTTTTTTTGCCACGCTCTACCAAGCCTTCTATTTAAACTCGGCAAAGCAATTGTTATACTTCTGGTGTTGCGGATATCCATGGACAGAAGGCATATGGTGAACCGCGTGATCACCACGTGAGCCTCTTCTGAAAATAGAACAAATCTCATCTAATGATTAAATTAAAATTTACTTTTGACTAATGTCCAAGAATAACTCATATTCTCGAAAGTTTCTAAAATGAAGTCATTGATATTCTTGAAAACTTTGAGGCAGTGACTCAATTATGTTCAAAGTTTATTCCTTTGAGAGTAATTATGTTCGGATAATATTATCCAATAGAAGTTTAATGAGGCATATTATTTGTAGTTTACTTTTATTTTTTTCAATATACATTTTGAATGTTATAGTAGATTCTATTTATTGAGAAATTTATATATTGTGTTGCCGTTACCGTTACAGCCTATTAAAGTCCACTGCTGAACATAGGCCTCCTTCATAGATTGCCTCATAGGGGCATTTGCCATAGTTGCCACTCTTGGCAAGCGGGTTGGCAAGCGCAGTTTTTATTTTTATTCGTTATTAGGAAAACGCTGCTGCCCATCTCCTGATGTGTTTCCCTCTGTCGCCACTTACGACACCCAAGGGATGTTATGGGGTAGTGGATATTCTTACACTGCCACTACACAATATGTTTAAGCCTTGAAAATGATATTTCAGAAACATTCTAAAATAAGGTTTATTTCAATAGAAGGGTTTTGTTTGAAATTGCGCAATGTGTGCATTTTATGAAAAATAAATAAATCATTAGCACAAATCGTTAGCCGTAAGAATGTAAGACGTGACCGAAGGAGATCGAAGCAGGAGATGGGCAGCAGCATCTTCCTAATAACATAAAATAATTACCGTCAAGCGTAACAACTATGGCAAATATCCCTACAAACTATGGGGGAGGCCTATTTTCATCAGTGGACTTTTGATAGGTGATAATGAACTAATGAATGAAAATAAATAATTAATTACATATTAATTTCTTTTCCCTTTTTATAACATTAGCGCGACAAATGAGTTTATTGTCAAACTTAGGGTAACTGGTTACTATGGTTCACGAGGACTTGTCACCAATGAAGGCCTAAAAACAAAGACAAAAAAAGACATACGCATTGTTACCCCAAAGAACAAAGATGAAATACCTTTTAATCTGTAATAATACTGGCTCTCTTAACTCTCATACCGGGACACAACAAAAGAATGGTGATAAGTTAGTTGTATGAACCCAGATGTACATATAAATTGGCAGAAATGAAGGCTTACTACTACTACTGTGGGATTATATGAGATATAGTGCCACATTTTTATAAGAAAACATAAAAGATTGTATAATAAAGTTAGTAACAGCCTATATACTTGTTCCACTGCCGAGCACAGGTCTTCTCTAATTTCTGAAACGGTTATAGAGCAATTAGTCCGTCACGCTGCTCCGGTGTGTTTTGGCGGATGATATGCCTTCGAAATATTTTTTACCAGAGACATGCAGGTTTCCTCACAACGTTTATTGTATATATTTTTGTTGTAATTTATACTGAATTTTCCATTAAGGTGACGACAAACTCCTTATCCCGCTCCTTATCTATATATCCTTATATCACATCTCGCGGGACGCACCAATTCGATTTTCTTTATATGTATAATTGTATCGTAATTTGTCAAATCAGTTATATTATGTTAAAACCCTAATTTGTCGAATACTAGGCGATTCGTTAAGTCGTTGTATAATCGGACACATACATTGTAGACGAATATATAATAATCTAATACATAAAAATTAATATTTGTTTGTTCGTATTTTATGCGCTGCCATACCGTTTTTCAGATTGCGCTAAAACTTTGTCGACTTATTGCTTGCACTTGCGCGAACGTTACAGGCATAGTATAATTAACTTAATGTAGGTGGCACGCGTATCGTACCGACAACTTTATTTGAAAGTCATATATTATTACATTTCAATGAATGTATTAATTATCATTCCTAAATAAACAAGGAAGAGTTATATCTTCCAAATTTAAAACGATATTTCCATAATTATTTCTTCTGCGGCAGCAATGCGCCGGGTATCAGCTAGTATTATACTCGTATAAAAGCGTTTACTCTCTTTGCTTAGATAGATAGATAGATAGATAGATAGATAGAAAATTCTTTATTGCACTCAAACAAACAAACATTTGGTACAAAGGCGAACTTAATGCCGAAAAGGCTTTCTCTGCCAGCTAACCTTTGGTAGTGTGGTGAGAGCTATGGGTAGAGCCGCAACAGAAAAAACTAACTTATTTTCACATATTATTTAAAAATATAATATAATATAAATATGTTACTTTATACATATATACACTTATACACACATATACATACATATATAAAGCTTAGATAACTGTAATTCAAACCAAAACAAAGCAGGGGGTGCATTGAGTCTTGGCGGCAGAAATAGGTAAGAGGGTACAAACCCTTGTGAATAAAATAATATCAGGAAAATATCAAATAATATTGTTTCAAAATTTAATTTACGTATTAATTACGTGTAGACCGTCTACAACTTTAGCTAAAGTTAATGAAAATTTTCCTTAATTAAAGACTTTAACACAAACAACATTGAAACTTTTCTAAGTAATAATGAGATTTTAATCAAAGTAGACAAGGGGAATTATAAAAGAAAAAGGGATTACCAGCATCATCGCATTTCCACCATAATAGGTAATATATAAGTAGTTAAAAAAGTTAAAATTACAGTCCATATATGTCCCACTCCTGGGAACAGGAGGTCCTGCTATAATGAGAGGTGGTCCTATTCCCCTGTTCTCGTTAATAAGAGGGGGTCTAATTACTGAGAGGGTTTTATGCAAAGATATTTAAATATATAGTATGGCAACTAAGTTTCTACCGTGCTGCCTAAATATGTGTTGCCATCAGTCTATACTTCGCATGTCTTTGTTTTTTTTTGTAATTTCTCAGACATGCAGGTTTCCTTACGATTTCACCTCCGAGTGCTTGGTAAACTAGCACACAAAATTGCTATTAACAATTTCATTGTTGCCGGTAGAGATCGAAGATCAAGGGTGAATCAGGACGTGTCACCAGACACTAGACCTAAAAAATCGGGACGTCCCACATAAATCGGGACCCCTGGCAACAGTATGTATGTCCCACATCTGGATCCTTTTGAGAAAGTTTTAAAGTACGAAAGCGCCTGCCGCATTGTTCTAATGTTTGTTAGCAGACTTCACTTATCTTGTTTACGAAACATTTTTTTTATTTCTTAGACATGTAGGTTTTGTTAGGATGTTTTTCTTCGCCGCTAAGCACGTTTACCAGATCTTAAAAAAGCAATTAACAATTTTATTGGTGCCGACGAGGATCAAACTACGGTTGCTCGTGTCTTATGCAAAAACCTAGAATGTATTAGCTCCGAGAAGATTTCTTTTCCAATGTTCTAAGATAATTTAATTTAGTCTTATGCCGCCACCATATATAAACTATAGATAATTTAAATATATATATATATACACACACTTTCCCGCCATTTTTCAATTGTTTTTCTGTCTGCCAAAATTAGTGAATCTAACGAAGAAATTCGATACATTTTGAAGTTTTATTACAAAAAAGGGAAAAATGCGACTCAAGCCGCGAAAAAAAATTTGTGACGGTTGTGACCTAATGCAGCATCAGCAAGAGTAGCACAAAGTTGGTTCAAGCGTTTTCAGTCCGAGAATTTTGATGTCAAAGATTAAGCTCGCTCTGTTCGCCCTCATACGGATAAAGTCGATGCCATTTTTGAAAAAGTCTAGCAAGATCAGCATATTAGTAGTTACGACATAGCCGAGAAATTAAGGATTGACCTTAAAACAGTTTTGACCTATTTGAAAAAGTCTGGCTGTACAAAAAAGCTCGATATTTGAGTACCACACGAGCTCCTTAGGCTATTATTCGATACAAATAACTTTGATCTGAGCCGACACCAATTAAATTGTTTCACACAGCCACTACACGGATTTTATTACTGAATTATATCTAAAGTGTACAGTTACATAAATATAATTATATTGTAAAGAATATTATATTACACAATATGCTTATTTTTACTCTTAGGTAATGTTAAATTCATCGCTGTTAGAGTAATTAAGTTGATTAAGATTTAATTAATTCGACGTCTGCTATCGTCAATCCGCCTGCGACGCTTGACGGTTATGTTAATACTTTCTACGAAGAAGAATATTATTCTCAAGCTTGAATAAGTTATACTTCGTGCATAACTTAATTCAAAAGCTTTTATTGTATTGATCGCTTATCTTCCTTAATATAAAGATGCTTATCTCGAAGACTTGTGATCTCCGCCAACACGCATTGGGGCAGCGCGGCGGACACTTCCTTGCCCTAAGACCCTCTCCGAAATGAGAGGAGGCCAGTGACCAGTAGTGGGACGTATATAGGATGTAAATTGAACATTAAAACTTTTTAAAAATAAATGTGATTGTTCCTAATAATCATTTGTTCGAAGCTGACTAGAGTACGGCTCACTTGTATGGAATTTAAATATAGGTACCACATAATGATTTCTTATATTTACGCGAACACTACACATTTAAATAAAACTAGTTTTACGGATTTTATCGTGTATATTAACTTATTTTATATTCCCGACGTTTCGAGTACTTTACAGCACCCATGGTCACGGGGGGGACTGGGATATTTGACGTCCCAATGTCAACCACGGTTACCTCCATATTAAAAATTATTAATTTTTGTTCCGATCTATGCAGTATGAACTTACAGTATCTTGAAGTCTTGCAGTTGTATGTTTGGGTTGGGATTTAATTTTATTAATTATAGGATCCCAAGCAGATGGTAGCACCCAGCCATCCACCCACCCAGACAGAAAAACAATTGAAAAATGGCGGGAAAGTGTGTTTATACATATATATATATATATATATCGCCTCGCATATCTCAAATAATACAAACCTGATTAAGTTTTCTTTAAATCCTATTCAGCGTTTTTAATAATAAAATCCGAACTTGCAATCAATCAACAAATGAAGCTTTCAAAACCTTTATTGAGCAATCGCTTTAATAGCAAATACATATTGTTCATTCCCACAATGCCATTAAATGAGTACCTACCCATCCAAGCACAAACAAAGTGATCACACTTTCCGTCTCAATAAACGATACAAACTAGTGAAAGAGCTTAGTCGTGAAAAGATCTTTATTGCGATAGTAATAAAAATGAACATTCTAGAACATTGTTTCTAAAAGCCCACCACTACACACTACAACTATACGAGGTGTATAAGAAAATATCTTTATATATATGAATATATATATATATATACATATATTTATAGATAGAGAGAGATATAGATATATAGATATTTTATGTATATATCAGTATAATCGTCTGAATTCTGAACGAATTCACCCATTGAGGTTATATTCACGCAATATATTTTTTCTGTCGCGACGATGGTTTATAGTTATGCTATGTTCCGATAAGTGACGCTGTAGTCAAGTATTAACAAATTCTACATTTATGGACCAAAATGACTCATATGCACAATATAACATATATAGAATGCCTAAAAGAATAATCACAAAATCTGGAACTGATAGGTGGCGCTGGTCGAGCTAAGATTTTTTTTTTATTAACACTGTCAAAAAAGCAGCAGATTATCGGGTCTCTGAAAATAACGTTTGGGACAGACCCACAGACACACTGACCGACAACGAGGTGGTTATGAATTTGATATAAAACTCTTATCATGTAGCTAAAGCGAAGTCCAGGGAGGAAAGTCGAGGTATAAAGTTAGTCAATTCTTTAAAAAAATTAGGCCTTTACCTATGAAATTGCCGTTTTTTATGAAATAAGTTAACGTCATTTTTTTCTATATATTTTATTTCTATTAATCAAAGTAATCAGTAATAAGTAATCACTAATCACCCATGCAATCGATGCATCTTTCCAACGTAGTGGTAGTAAACTATTTCATGCCGTTATTTAAAAAATCAGCTGGACGGGAAGCAACAAATTCTTCAAAGGCATTTTTTTTCTTCTTTTTTAAAAAACGTTACCCCCGCACTAGGATTTTCTCCTGTATCGCGGAGGCAGTTAACAAACATAAATTGCACAAGGACAAACATCCAGAACCGGAACAATTATTTGTAGGCCATACAAATACTTGTTCTGTGCGGAAATACTTGCTCCTAACCCGCGGCGCTTGGGGCCGCGGGTTAGGATCCCGCCACGCAGCCGTCAAATTTTGTACTGCCTATCGGGTATTGGTATTTTTTCCCGCCAAAACGTCATCCAAATTCTGGAAAAAGTAAAGGTCTGTAAACGCACGGTCTCGTGAGTACGGCGGATGACAGAGAGCTTTCAACCTCAGCTCTTGTAACTTGGAGACCGTCTGTTGTGCAGTATGAGGTCGCGAGTTGTCGTGCAGGAGCAGCGGAGACGAGCGATTGACCAAAGCTGGTAAGAGAAGTGCGAACTTCTCCATCATTGTGTTCAGTTCTTGAAGCTGTGATGAGTCACACCAGCGCTATACCACCAAACAGTGACCATCACTTTTCTAGGGGTAAGATTTCGTTTAGGGTATTGTTTAGGTGCTGAACTAGGATCCAACCAACATGCTGAGCGCTTGCAGTTGTCAAACAGAATCCATTTTTGTCGCAGGTAACAATGCGATTCAAAATTCCTTCATTTGTGTGCCTGTTGAGCAGTGCATGGCACGTCTCGACGCGTACTTCGCGCTGACGATCATTAAGTTCGTGGGGCACCCATTTATCAAGCTTTTTTACCTTGTCCATTTGACGCAAAACGCAAATGGCTAACGACCACGGGCTTCATTTTTCACATCGAAATTTCCAGATACGCACCACCAATAACAGGTGGTGCGTTCGTTTGTAGTATTTGCTCCGGAAACGTTGTTGATATTGCGAGCCACTTGTGCCGCGTTGCTGCAGCGACGGTACTCGTATTCCATAATTACTCGAATTTTTAACGTATCCATGATGACTAAAAAGATTCAAATGCACTGACCTTTATATATGGACTGGCTATACACCATGACATAATGAAGCGATTTGATTTCAGAGCGTCCACGGAACTAATAATAGAGATAACACAGTGTGATAAAATATATCGATATAAATTCTATACCTAGGCCTACCCGTAACGCCCATTCTATTTATGTATCACTTTACCATACAATAAATAAATGTATCAATTACCCAAGATCGACGCTGCGTTTTTATTCGTAACTACAGAACGGATTTTGCTTCGGATTTCAACATTGGGTACGTTGGTTCATTCGCGATGCTTAAATATTCAATTAGTACTGGAAATATATACAACCTGTTTAAGTAACTATACAAAATAAAAATAAAACATAATTTCGCAAAGAATTTATTGTCAATATCCCGGACGTCCGTCCGGAAGTCCATCCATCTTTTTAACCGACTTCAAAAAGACAATTCGACTGTATGGTTTTTTTTTATGTGTGTTCCCTCATAACTTTTTCTGTGTAAACCGATTTCGATAATTATTTTTTTATTTGAAAGCTAGTCCTTTTTATGTAGTCCCATATAAATTTGATCAAGGATAACTCGCTAAACGATCTTAAGCTTCTTCAGACGGCCCGCAATGAAGTGATCCTTCGTCTCAGATCCATATGTAATCACTGGCAACACGCCCTGGTTGTTCATTCTTGTTTCAAGGTTTTGAGAAATACGTTGCCTCTTTTGTCGCCTCTGTCGCCTCTTACGTCCCGTGGGTGTTTTAAGTGGTGACAGAGAGAAACTAAGTCAGAAGATAACATCTTCCTGATTTAAAAAAAATCCATTAAAAATAACTGCGGTTAACAACCCGCCTGCCAAGCGTGGAAACCACAGCAAATATCTTCCCATTAACTCATACATATATACTAAATATTATAAATTATCTACACAGTTTTCACGGCACACCAGTGACAGAGAGCAGCGGCTGCGGCAGCACACCGGTGACAGGTGTGGATATTTTAAAATTGCTCAAAGCGCCAAGCGTTGCGATTACGGTAAATTCTCCTACAATAGTAGAAGCCCTTGTCTAACATTAGACTGTACTGATAAATATACTAAGCTTAATTATTTATTTGTCTACGTGCTGATTTTTCAATCATCGGATATTGATATGCATTCAATAAAATAAATCCAATTGTTAAATTAGTTGGCGGACTTCACCTGTTTTCGATTTTCTTTCGGATATGCGAGTTTCCTCATCATCTTTTCTTTCACCGCCCAGCACGCGGTAAATCAGGGCTCAAAACTGCAATTAAGAATTTTATTGGTCCCAGCGGTGTTCGAATCCATGTTTTCATTCATTCATTCATTACAGCCCTACACAAGTCCACTGCTAAATATAGGCCTCCCCAAGGAATGCCATTAAGCATGGTCCCGAGCCAGAATCCAGGTTGCTCCTTAGAATGAAATTATATGATAAATATTATTATTTATTTTTATTTATTATTTGAAGTGAATTTATTTTGATGGATAACTTTTATCTGACGATTGAAATATAGTCAAAGAAATAAACTAATAAATCTAACAAAAGCAAACAAATATACCAATAGGTAGCATTCATTTTTAAATAATGATTTTATATGTTATGGCAAAGATTGCGACAGTTGTAGAGAGCAGCACGTTCCAAAAAATATTGAACGACCTTGAACTGAATAACAACACGCTTGAAATATAATGTTATGTCAAAATTTTACTAGAAAATAATTATACACAAGGTTCAGAAACATTTTATTTATATCTGTCGCGTAGACGTACGCTGTGCGTGGTACACTCGTCAACAGAAGTTATTGTATTAAAATCGCTTATAACTCGCTTCTTCGTCTCTTTATAATTAGTGTGATTTTTGCATATTATATTTTGTGCTTGAAATAAAATGTAGACTCTTTGTTTTTCGATACAGAACTTTCGTTAATTTTCGTTTGATAAACGTCAACATATTGCACAACTCGAACGCGAACCGGAGGTTGGGCTCTACTGTCGAATTTTTCAAATCACTCGTTTCACTCACATTAAGTCGTGTTTATAATTTTACATCGCATTAATATATTATGGAAAGCACATAATTAGGGCCTGCGCTCACAGACGGCACGGCATGGCACGGCGTGGCAAGGCACACCTCGGCATGCCGAAAGATCATGTGGCATCTCGCGTCATACCGAAGGATTCTGTGGCATCCCGCGGCATGCCAAACAAGTCAAGATGCACTCGTGTACCGGACGCTCGAGCAAGTAGCTGAGATTGCCGCTGCAAAGGGCTAGATTCAACCTTGTTTCAATTACTTAGCAGTCACATTTCTTTAACAACATGAAGTAACTTATACGTTTCACATGATGCAGCGGCCTGCCGCAGCATTCCGCGGAATTACGTGACGTGCCGCAGTATGCCGCGGTGTCGCGCGAGACGTTTCGGTCTATTCGTGTTGAAATAAAGGAATTTCAGTGCTAATTTCATTAAAATAAGATAAAAATCTTTTTTCCATGAAAAAAATCCTTTAACACGCCGTGCCATGCCATGCCGTCTGTAAGCGCAGGCCCTTAGAAAGAGGAAACACTAATGAACAAGCCTGAGGCTTTTTTTTAATTCAAGAACATGTATTATTATAAAATAGTCCGATAAAAAATTATGTTGTGGATGTCCTTTACTCTGTGGTTCATAAATTCTCTGTGTACAAGATATCTCGAGAACTACTTAACAAAACGACCAATTTTTCAGAATCATGTAGAGCTGGTTCCTTTTGATAATCACTTTTGTAATCTATTTCGTTCTTTTTTTGTTTGTTTTCTTTCCTTTTTTTCTTTCAATAGCTACACCTACGTCAAATTTTTATTTTAATATACTTCATTTGTTCTTATATTGAGTGACTCTTATGTATGGAAAGAAAACGTGATTTAATTATACTTACTTACTGTTACGTCAGTTGATCCGGGGGCGGAAACATGCGTCTTAACATGATAACAGATAATCGAAGCAATTAATCAACTAAGCTATCTTACCAAAAGCTTTTAAAGCACTTTCCCTTTGGAAGACCCCAATGCATCAATTATTTTTACGTGGTAGAGCCATGCTGCAGCTATATTAATAGTATAGTTGTAGCACGAATGGGTCGGCTCGACCGGGGAAGGACCACGCTCTCACAGAATACCAGCGTAAAATAGCAGCTTAACATTGCTGTGTTTCGTATGGTGAGTGTAGAGAACCGGAGACCCTTTTGACTGGAAAAGAGGCATTCTATCTTAGTCCTCACGGCTGACAACGCATCTGCATTTAAATTCGCAAACGAAGATAGATGTAGATGTCTATGGGCCACAGCAACCACTTACCATCAGGTGGACTGTGTACTCGTTTATCACTCTTATTCTATAAAAAAAAAACTTAAAATTATTATTAGTATCAACCGAAGTCGATGTAGATTTGGAGAATATTTTTTTGAGTGTGCACTTTTGGATTTTCTAAATTTATTTTTAATCTACTACATCTACGGAAATTAGTAATTTTTTTGTCTCGTTGGTAGAACTCCTTTTCTACCTAGAAGTGTGTCTGGGTACATACCACCATTCATACCTATTTCTGCCGCCATACAGGAGTGCGTGTACTGCTGTGGTATAGAGAGCCAGCATAATAGGCTGTGAGACATTCCATCTCAGCTCTCTGAGATGGCAACGCATCTTTAGCCTTCTTTGTTTAAAATTAGCTACAGGTGTCCAAGTATTGCAGTAGTATGTGGCTACTACAGCACCTGATGACTGTGAGTTCGTTTGTCACTTCAGTTTTATAAGAAAAATTTAATTCTGCTCTCCCAAGAAGAAATGACGTAAGAAACTAAATCCTTTTATTCATACCTTTTGACGAAATGAGAGGAGGCAAGATGCATGGACATTTATAACCAGTAAAAATATACCTATTTGCTGTAACATATATATATTCTATTTGATGCTATAATAATTACGTATATAATTCTGCTTGTTGTAATTATAATTTTGCTTCCTATCGGATGGGACAAGAAATTTTGAATATGGGCACAGAATACAAAATAGTACATGTAATATACGATGCACGACGAGCATGCGGCTCACCTGATGGTAAGTGTCGACTGCCGCACATGAACAACTACCACACCATGGGAATCACAGGTGCGTGCGTTGCCTGCCTTTTAAAAAAGAGTAGGGTCTTTTTTTGAAGGTTCGTAAGTCGTATCGGTCCGGAAAAATCGCTGGTGGTAGTCGATTCCACAAGGGAGTTGTGCGAAGAAGAAAACGTATGGATGGTATCGCGAGTTTTTTCGCGATGTGGGCTGGTGAAATTGAGCGGCTGGAATTAGTCCAAACAATTCCTCAGAGCACTTCCCATGGTAGATGCGTATTTTATGTCAGTCAAGCCGATCAGAAAGAGCTCGGGCTCGGTCGCCGACGATTGGAACCGCTCTGCGCTGAATGCGATCAAATGAAAGGAGCTGGCACTGGGGAGTCCCGGCCCAGAGATGGGAACAGTATTCCATGTGAGGCCGAACCTGCGGCTCGTAAGCTTGCAGGCGATGTCCCGGCATGAAATACTGTCCCGATCTACTGAGCACGCCACGCTTTTAGAGGCCAATTTGGCCTTCTCTTCCAAGTGATCACGAAAATGCACGTCATTCGATATGTCGATGCCGAGAATTCCGATACTGGCTGAGGCAACAAGGGGAGTGCCCCGAAACTGAGGAGATACGACAAAGGGGTTCTTTAAGGTATAAGATTATTTTACAGTGCTTTAATTCATTGAAATATATTTCTTAGTTTTTTTTTAGTTTTAATAATTAATTAGCTATTAACTATTGAAACTTAAGAACTACGAAAGTTGAACATTGCACGCATCGATCAATAAACTTCAAGTGAACTAGTTCTCGATGGTTTTCATCGCCTACTTATTATATAAAAAGTATAATTAAATGCGTAAAGACTTAAAAGCTAAAACTCATCATTGTTATAATTTATGTAGTGGAAAAACCACTTTTTAAATAGCATTTGTGAATTGATATACCCCAATGCTGGGCAATTAGCCTATCGGTTTTCCAAGACTCCTTTTTCTCCCCACAAGCAAAAAAAAGCCGAGGACAAAGCTCGTATTTATTATATTTTAAAATCTTCGTTATTTTTGTAATTCGTAGTACTTCTGGTGAAAAGGAAAAAAAAATTTGAAACATTTTAGCTCTTAAAACTTTTAGTGGATTTTCTCCAAACATAATTATTTTCGGAACGATGAATTTGTAACATAATTACGTCACTGTGTAAACTCGTAACTTTCGAGAAAATTAGTCACTTCATTTTGAAGATTGGCCACTTGTGGCTTTTTCCTAAAAGAAAATCTTTATTCAGAACTTTCTTTATACCTATATAACAGAACATTTTTGGCATTAAAAGTCAACACTAAAAAGGTTCGTCTTTGTCGATCCGTAAACGGAATGAATTATAGTTGTAAGATTTTGCTAAAATTGCTTACTAGATTGATTACGAGTAAATTACTGGATGCTATTGACGAAATTGGAAATATATTGAAGATGAGTCAAGTTAAGAGTACCCATAACCGACGAGCATGTATGCGTAGGTCAGTTTTGAACAGTGGACTTGTGGAGGGCTGTAATGATGAAGATGATGTAGATATACGAGTAGCGTTGATATATGGATATCAAAGAATCGAAAGAGGTGAGTCAAATGGTGCCAAAGGGAAGTCCATTCTGGGTGATTGGCGTTATTTAGTGACGTAATATTCACTACCCCATGACGGAGACTACGCCAGGGAGAAACAGACCAGGATATGGGCAACAGAGTCTGCCTAATTACAACCAGAAAATAAAAAACTGCAGTTTCCAGCCCGCCTGCCAAGCGAGGCAACTATCTCAAATATCTCTTTTATAAGTCAAGTATGGGCCTATGTTCAGCCTTGGACTTTGATAAGCTGGAATATGATATGAATAATGGAAATATAAATGAATGAATAAATGTTATATGCTTATATTACTGGATGCCTCGAAACTAAAATATCATCCCTCCTTTGCACTCAAAGTAACGGACGTTTAAGAATACAATGTATAAGAGGTCGTTTTAAAAAACTTCTGCCTTTTAAAACTAAACTTATGCTTGTTACAACTAAACTTATTTTTACAATAACGAGTATTGTAAGCTTGTTTAGATTATGTTATTTCCTAGTATCTGTCCATTATGCGGACGTATCCTTCTCGTAACTGTCGTAGTCTTCTTAACAATAGTATAAGATTCCTTTTTGGCTTACGTAAGTATAACCACATGAAGTACGTAAGTATAGCAAAATTTTAACGTAGCAGAGCCATGCTGCAGCTATATTAGTAGTATAGTTGTAGCACGAATGGGTCGGCTCCACGCTCTCACAGAATACCAGCGTAAAATAGCAACAATGCTGCTGTGTTTCGTATGGTGAGTGTAGAGAACCGGAGACCCTTTTTACTGGAAAAGAGGCATTCCATCTTAGTCCTCATGGGTGAGAACGCATCTGCATTTTGATTCTTTATTGAGGATAGATGTAGGTGTCTATGGGCCGCAGCAACCACTTACCATCATGTGGACTGTGTGCTCGTTTGTCACCCTATCCTATAAAAAAAAATTACCGGTTGAAAAAATATTGGTTAAGTTGGCTGTGGTAGAAGAAGCATTAGAGAAAGATTATTCTGTAGAAATGCGGTCATTATGAAGTATGTTAAGGATTGATAGGGTGAGAAATTGTGTGATAAGAAAAAAGTGTGGTTTGCAATAATACGTTTGTGTGTTGTGACCAGGATTAAGAAAGGAACGCTTCTGTGGCTTGTACACGTAGGAAGAACAAATGGGAAAAAAAATGAAAATGCAAATTAATGCCCTCTTAAATAGAAGTTTATCGACCAAATTGATGATATATTTAAGTACCTCTTACCGACGAGCATGCATGCGATATTATCAATGAAGAAAAAAAACAAACATGAGTTACAGGATCGTACCAAATGGAATGCCGTAGTCTCTGTCTACCCCTATGGTTGATAGGCGTGAGAGTTTAATTATTATGAAAAAAAATATTTTCAACCAAATGTTATTTACACATATAATGCACCTATCACAATAGTGTGATAGGTGCATTATATTAATAATCAAAGATATCTCTAGCCAACCCTGGTCATATAGACGACCAGGGTTGGCTAGAAAATAATTCTTCAAATATTAGTCCTCCCTTGTAATCCTTTTTAAAGATGTAAACAGTAAACTGCAAATCAATAAACAAGTTCTTCGGATATTTTCAAATAAATGCAACACAAACTCTGAATTTTTAATTCCTATTCAAGGATTATACAATACGTTCAACATCAAAAATTACTTTGTGGCTGTATTACTCCATCTGAACTTCAGAGGAGAGCTATTCACACTGAAAATTACCAAACTTTGTGGCGTAAAGAGGGTTAACTGCCGAGTTTTAAAACTTTTTTCCGATAAAGGTAAATTACACCGTCTTTAAAATATCGAATTTTCATCGAACTTTGCGTTAATTAAGATTCTACCTCTTATCTCACAATTTCGATGAAACAGAAGGTCAGTACCTAATACCTTGCTTTTTTGTTTATGCAAAATTACTGTCGATATTTAATTAAACGATAAATCAAAATATTACCAGGTATATCTGAGTTGCGGACAAAAGTGTAGCGGAGCTATTTATTATAATATTTTTATATAATCAGGACTAAGGGCCTAAAAATGACTCTATGCACTTTTCACACTACTTAGATTATCTGTGGTAAGTTTCATTGAAAATTAGTTTCAGAAGAGAGGAGAGGGCCAATAATCGTCGGTGCGTCTGTTAGTCATCGTGTAAATTCTGAAAGACCTGACTAATTTTGTCAAGACAATGGTTTAAAGCTGTCAAATTATTAACAACTTCTATATTTATGAACATAAATTATGATTATTCGATAGGTTATAATGTTTTTTTTTAGAATAACGGTTACAAACGAGCACACAGTCCACCTGATGGTAAGTGGTTGCTGTGACCCATAGAAATCTACATCTATCTTCGTTTGCGAATTTAAATGCAGATGCGTTGTCACCCGTGAGGCTAAAATGCCTCGGTTCCAGTCAAAAGGGTCTCCGGTTCTCTACACTCACCATACGAAAAACAGCAGAGTTAAGCTGCTATTTTACGCTGGTATTCTGTGAGTTTAAAAAAAACACAATTTTTTAACACTATAGGTGGCGCAGCTGCATTGTGGCCGCGGGTGGCGTGGCGGTGTAATAATATCTACTACCCTATATCGTCCCGTGAGTGTTGTAAGAGGTGACAGAGGGAAACTAAAACAGAAGATGGGGAACAGGCAATCTGTGAGAGAGACCTGTGTTTAGCACTGGACTTTTATAAGCTATAATGGATGGATGGAGGTGGCGCTGGTCCAGTTATTAATACATTTTATATTTACAGCCTATTATAGTCCACCGCTGGACATAGGCCTCTCCACAAATTGCCTCATAAGGGTGATATTTGCCATATGCGACGCTACCGTTAGAGTAAGGATGGCAATCGAGCACAAAGCCTACTTAACGGTAAGTTGGTGCTGTGGCTCATAGACTGCATCTATTCTCGATTATAATATACACACATATAGAAAAATAAGGTATACATATAAAAATAAAAAACTGCAGTTGCCGACCCGCCTATTAAGCGTGGCAACTATGGCAAATATGGGGCAATCTATGCGGAAAGCCAATTTACAGCAGTGGACTTTTGATAGGCTGTATCAACAATAGTATAGTATGTTCGCTTAGATACGGTCGCCTTTGTGTCGCGCCGCCTTGGCACTTGCCTTATCTTGTCAAAGGCGCCGCCGCGACATCAAAAGCAGCCGCGGGCGGCGTAAACTAAGCGCCGTATTATTAAGGTGTTTATTATTTATATTCGTACTTTATTACAATAACCATAAGAATAAAATAGTGTTATATTTTATTCTTAGACTAGCTGATACCCGCGACTTCGTCTGCGCTGCTTGATATATTAACAGAGTTTTCGATCTTCTCCGTGGCAAGAAAACATATCATTGAACACGTAGTGCTTATAAAAATACGTTGTGTCTTAAAACTTTAATAACTTTTTATTAAATGAAGATATCGCATTTTTTTTTTAGATAAGAGTCTGTTTAGATAAGGTGTCCAAGAAATACAACTTAGAAAACCTAATTAAAATATATCTAGTAGTTTCTCCGTGGTGCGCGCACAACTGATAACCTCTATCGTTTTATTTATATAGAAATAGAAAAACATTTATTTAACAAACACAGTAAAAATAATGAAATAAATGCAAAATAATAAGTGCGCCTCCGGGTGTACCGACACTATCTAAGCGAACAGACTATAACGGTATGTCAACGCGTATCGACTGGCCGTATATAAAATATCTATAAGCAGTTAATGTATTTTTTCTATTTTCCCGGTTTCGGATTTTGGTCATACTCCCATCCCAAATATTCATCTTGAAAGCAAGACTTAATTTAATTGAGCAACTTTCGTATCTTACATTGAAACTATAAAGTTTATAACTAACCACTTAGAATTAGAGTGGCTTATAACTTAAAGAAGGTCTTTTAAGCCTAATTATTTCTTCGGAATAAAGTCGCAACATGACATAATTTCCAAGAAAAGCCGAAGCTTTTGAGAATATTAATCACAAGTCAGTTCAAAGTTTGACGTCAATAAAAGTGGCGGTTACTCACTTATGACTTAAGAGATATTTAAAATTAATATGTTATAATGATTTCTTTTCTAAAAGTAAAAATTAGCTATACTTGGCCACGCATTGCTGTAGTTTTTCAAAAAGTATAAAAAAACACGTAAGTATATTATCATCATCATCATTACAACTTCACATTCTTCGGAATAAAGTCGCAACATGACATAATTTCCAAGAAAAGCCGAAGCTTTTGAGAATATTAATCACAAGTCAGTTCAAAGTTTGACGTCAATAAAAGTGGCGGTTACTCACTTATGACTTAAGAGATATTTAAAATTAATATGTTATAATGATATTTAAAATTAATATGTTATATAGCTATACTTGGCCACGCATTGCTGTAGTTTTTCAAAAAGTATAAAAACACGTAAGTATATTATCATCATCATCATTACAACTTCACAAGTTCACTACTGAACATAGGTCTCCCCCAAGGATCGCCACTAAGCACGGTCCTGAGCCACCTACATCCATCGACTTCCTGCATGTTTTACCAGGGTGTCACTCCATCTAGTGGGGGGCCGCCCTACACTTCGCATACCGGTACGAGGCTGACACTCGAGAACCTTAGTACTAACCAAGTATATTATATTAACAGGTTCCCTGTCTGCAAAATGTACACAATAGTTAAACAATCGAAATGTTCATATATGATTCATGGGGCAGGGAGAGGGTTAAAGTTGTAATAACATTTATAATAAAGTTATTAGGGGAATATTTTCTTTACAGAAGGTTAGAGAAAACACAAATAAAATAAAAACAGTTACAACTTTATTATGCTGTTTTATATACAGGGTTATTTTTCAAAGAGTAGCCAACTTTTAAATTTTAGTTCAAATATATAAATAATGATATACCATTATTGCAGTTTTTGAAAATACGAGTAAATAAGGCTTCTACTTTTATTTGAAATTATCCCAAATTGCATGTAATTTATGGGCAACAACGTTTTCGCCTACCAATCGACCCTTACGAATGTGTGCGTGCGCAGTAAAATCAGTTAAAATAATTTATTACCACGCATTTTGAATTTAAAAGATAAAAAGTACAGAATGTTTGAGATTTTTTTATTAATTTTTTCACCGTTTGCCTATACTACTTATTCTGAACCTTCTCTGCAAATTAGGCCGGTTGTTGCAAAATAACCCTGTTTATACAGAAAAATATCGTTGCAACTTTTATGGTTTTTATAACGTAAAATAAAAAAAAACAATACTTTATACGTCATACTGCTGTGTATAGAAGTCTCTGATATCTGAGAGGCACTGAATAAACCCAAACTTGGTTTATGGTTTCGCCATGTGGTAGTGGCGTAAGAGAATCCATCACCCTATTTCGTTCCGTAGGTACTAAGAGGAAATGTAAGAAATATCTCATGGCTTCCAATAGATGGCGTTAGACGTAAAATATTCAGGCCGTTGAAATAAAGAAAGAAAAAAGAAAATATATTTTTTGCCACGTAATCACAACGTCATTTTGTACACATTTCCACATTATAAACGTTGTCAATAATAAAGTACTAGACGTTGCCGAACGTAACAAAAAGGGGTCGTACTCAGCACGACGTGGGGAACCACAGCCGCTGTTTTTCAGTGTGGCCTGTTTCGTCCCTCGAATTGCTTTTGATGACAGGCAGCAGCCTCGAAGGTGCGAGACGTTTGGTACTGTAATCGTCAACTTGCCTGCCATGCGTGATGATTATGGCAAATCCTCCCTACAAAGAGGAGACCCATTTCTAGAGACTTTTACGGTATGATTAAGAAGAAGCAGATAATTTTTTTTTCTACAATAGGCAACTGAATTGTTTGAGCTAACAAAAGCTAACTTAAATAACTTTGGTCTAATGTAGAGTCGACTCTCATAAAAAAGCTCAATAATAAAGTAGAACATTAAACGAATTATCGTAAACTTTTCTACTTACCCTTAACATCAAGCAGTCAATTAATTACCTCACATTAATCGCAATATGTAAAACCACAAATCTGTATATCGCGCAACTTTTTAAGCAAAGGAAATTGGTAGAACTTTTCGTGAAATAACAAGTTTATTAATGATGAAGTTTTATATAATAGGGTATTACACCCATTTTCAAAAAGTGTTTTAAATGAATCCTAGAGTGATAATGAACAACCATAATTTTTATATCATTTTTTTTAAACCGAATAGTGCCATAAAAATTACTTTTAATCTATCGTTTTAAATTTTCGCGTGAAAACGATAGCCGCCATGCTGTTCAACTCGTGACTTAACTGTCCTAGAATTTTGCCTATTTTACAAAGGAATAAGATACTTTTGGATGTTTAATAATGAATTATCATCTATATCATTGTTTTGTTGTGCCTGAATGCTAAAATACGAGCATATGAACGCCGGGGAAGTAATGGATTCAAGTGCCAACTGATTTAAATATGAGAAATACTTGGTTAAAACTGGCAAGAAGAGACCCGGAGGCATTGTCTACAAAATCTTTTATACAAAACAAAACATCATGACATGATAGGTGCATGACCTATTGCAAGTGAAATTTTGTAATAGATTAGGTTAATCGCTCGTCTGTCCCGCACACAATATAAGATTATGGGTTCTGTTGAACGAATTCGAATTAATGGAATAAAGATTAGTACCGTAAAAAGGGGTGAATAGGAACGCAGGGGTGAATAGGGATGCAGGGGTGAATGGGGACAAACTCAAGTTTTTTTTCTACTCATTGATACTCCAGCATACAGCCAGATTATCAAATGACGTTGATGTTTTTTTTTTAATTGAGGTTTATTTTTTATTTATTCTGGCAACATCTAGTATCTAAAATGTCAATAAGACAGAAAAAACGTTAGTTAAAGTGAACACTATCGAAGCGCCAAAGTTTTGTTCCGTAAACTTTTAAATTTTAAGATAATAAACACCACTTTCGACTGATGCTGATGGATTAATTTTATCGTGTTATTGTTCAAGGACCCAAAAAACTGTAAAAGTAAGTTAAACACTACATATTTTCGATTTAAATGGTAAGTTTTTAAAGGACCTGCAATTATTGATAATTTTGGGATGACTAGGGACGTGTGAGAGGAGAATAGAGACAATTAAGGCGCGGTGAATAGACGACTTTTATGTATTTGAGGGGGTGAAGCAGATGAAGTAAGGGACCAGTAGTCCCGCCCACTGCGGGGTGCACCGCGTGAATCTCGCCGTCGCTCGACGTAAAATGTACAATTGGTCCAGCGCCCGCTGTCCGCTTTCGCACCGCGTTTCCGCTATGACTGGTGGTTCGAATCCCATCAGACGTATATTTTGTATTCGTATTTTTAACGATGGCGCGATGTGAAACATCGATTCGTTCGAGCTATTTTTCATTAAATATATTAATACTTACAAATATTTCATTTCAATCGATAAATAAAAACAACAGTTCCCCTTATTATTATATATTACACCACTGTTATTCATTTTATTAAGATTTGCTTATAAATAATACAGTTACAATTGCTAGAAATTCAATTTCAATGGCTATTTTATGATTTTTTTCTATCGAGAAAATTTACCGAAAACGTGTTTTGAAAACAATGGTCCACCCATAAATGTGATCAAGATTAACATATATTTATTTTGCAGCTCTAAAATGTATATATTTTGTTAAAAAACTGTTTTGTAAAGCCTAGTTTGACTATGTACAGCGCCTTAAATGGGTGACTCGGGACGAGAAAGGGGTAATTTTGAAAGTATTAGAGGTGATTCAGGACGAGTAAGGGGTGAATAGGGTCTACTTAATAGGGTTGTCAAAAATTACTTTGGTCTTTTATTCGGTTGTTTAATGAAAAATGATTTATATGCTATATCATAAAAATCATAGGAGGAGTATTTTATTGCATATAAATATTCAATCCTAAAACGGTGTTAATAAAAAACGTCAATCTTTCTTCACGAAACAGCAATAGAAAGAAACAGATATGTAAATAACTAATACTAAAATTAAGTAAGCGATAATTAATGATTACAAGTAGGGCCGGCAATGTTTATTTTATTTAGAGAGTAAATGTACATGCTCAATAGGTAATTATTTAAAGATATTTTATGTACATCATATTTATACAAATAATTTTCATTGTTTACAGAACGCTATCATGCCTCGCATTTATAAACCTAAACCAGGGTGTAAGAAGTACAAAAAGTATCATAAGCAAATAATTAAAAAGCTCTCAAAGAATTGAATTCTAATCACGTGTCTATAAAATCTGTGGCCGACAAGTATGGTATATCAAAATCAACTCTTCATTGCCATACCAATAAAATATAAGACGCCCTGGTGGCCAAACAGCGAAAATATAGAAGATCTATTAGTAGAAAACTTAAATACGTATGCAGAGTAGGGATATCCCCTAGATACAACAGACTTTAGATATTTAGTCAAAATGTATCTAAACACACTAGGGATAGTACACAAAAAGTTCAAAAATAATTAACCTGGAATAGACTACACAAACGGTTTTCTAAATTGTCACAAAAATAAAATTTCAAAGAGACTATGCCAAAACATTAAGAGATCTAGGGCTGCAGTTTCACCAGAATCAATAGAGACATACTTCTGTGAGTTGGAAAAATCCTTAGAAAATGTTTCAGCCTCAAATATTATTAATTATGATGAGTCGAATCTCTCTGACGATCCTGGCCGAAAAAAAGTAATCGTAAAACAAGGTTGTAAATACCCGGAAAGTGTACTAAACCATTCAAAAGGCTCAACGTCTTTGATGATGGCTTGTACAGGCTCAGGAGAACGATTGCCACCGTATATAATTTATAAGGCTTCACACCTTTATAACACAAGGGTCGAAAATGGCCCAGATGGTGCAAGGTACAATCGGTCTAAATCCGGATGGTTTGACGTTGACATTTTCAAGGACTGGATCGAAACGACAGTCATATCTTTTTTTGAAAACAAAGAAGGAAAAACAATTCTCATCGGAGACAGCTTGTCTTCGCATCTTTCCGGGGACTTGATAAAATTGTGCAAGGAAAAGAACATACATTTTGTCTTTTTACCGGCCAATTCTACGCATATAACCCAACCGTTAGCTTAGCCTTTTTTAGGCCGATGTAATAAGCCTGGCGACAACTACTAGACAAGTGGAAGAATACTGACGGCAGAATGTTAACATCAGTGCCTAAAGGTTGTTTCCCGCGTCTGTTAAAACTTTTTATTAAAACCAAATTCGGAAAAAAAACATCAAAGCTGGGTTCCGTAAAGCAGGAATCATTCCATTAAATGTAAATGAAGTCTTGTCAAGATTACCCCAACTAAATCAAGAAACAGATGCAAATAAAATGCAGTTGATGAATCTTTCCTGAAAATCTTAAAAGAAATGCATTTCGGTACAATGAAAATTAGGGAACCAAAATATAAGAAAAAGTTAGAGATAGTTTCGGGCGAAGTGTAAGTGGAAATGATGTTAAAATGATGCCTGAAGAAGAAATACCTTCAAAAATTAGTAAATTAGATGGTCATAAAGGAAAAGGAAAAAAGAGTAAAACACAAACTCAATCAGCAACAAAAACCTTAAATTTGGTATGTCTCAAAACAAATCAGCAAATAGACGATGAGAGATCGGATGGGAAAGAAAATGTTATGCCAAAATTACCGGAATCTGGATCATGCAGAGATATCATTGGCCACAATGTAACAAATACGGGTGAGAGTGATAAACATATTATATTCCAAAACATTCTTAGAGAAAAAGACTCAGGATTATTTAACGTAGAAGATATGCCTATTGTTTTTGCTGACTCATTAGATTTACAATATCAAGACGAAGTGACCATCACAAGCTCAGACTTTTTAAAGCAAGAAGAGATAAAGAAAGATACTAAAAAGAAAAAAGAAATTTTAAATTAGGATGAAAAAAGAAATCAAACACATTATTGCAAAAACGAAAGTGAAATTTTGAAAATTTTAGAAGATGACGAATAATGTATTTTGCTTTTTGCTTCCTGCTTCTTGAAGCGTAAAACATAATTCATATATTATTATTTTGTTAAGTCCTAACAAGAGGTTTTATTTTATAAATGTTAAGTTATTACGAGAAAGTTTTGTTTTATTGATATTTCAATTTTATTTAGTTGATAAAAGAAGCCAAATAGTTGATATAAGTCTATTGTTCATGAGGATAACATGGCAATAACATAGTTTAGAAAAAAAAATATGCTATTTTGTCTGCTATTATATTTAATGAGATCAGTAATATAGTCATTACTGATCACATTAAATAAATACTTTCTATACTATATATTTCTTTTATTTTACATTATTAAGTGAAATTGAAAACCATTTTATCATGTTGGGTAAAAATCTGTGGCAGCCCTAGCTGAATTCCCGATCTTTCGTTCCCTTTCACCCCAACCACGGGATGAGTTGGGATCGGTCATATTTTTCTGTTTTTCTCGTAAAACCTATATTTTTATACAGGAAAAGTTCTAAATAATAAAAGTTTCAGCCACCGGAAGGAATACTTAAGTAGTATTCAATAACAAACAAAATGATAACATGTTAAAAATTTGCCCCAAACCTTGAAATCGTCTCTATTCACCCCGTTTTACGGTACTTTCTGCTTTTACGAATCCATCTTCCATGATGCCTTTTCAATAAAATTCGGAATAAAACTCAACAATCGTAATGATAACTTGAAAAATTTCGAAATAACACAGCACATTAGCTAGTTCTCTTCACCAGTGACGTCACGACGGTATCTAATATGGCGGACAGCGTTTTGCAGATTTGAAGCACATATAAAAAATTATTCTTAAAATTGAAATATAAAATTTATAATGCATTTTTATAAATAGAAATCAATATTTCTCGTTTTCTTTTTACAAAATCTATCAAAAATACCTAAATATTTTTTGGTTTTTTTACATGGTGTAAAATACCCTATTGGGTATAATAAAGGAATTACATTTATGTTGTGCCGCAATATGAATTAAAACCAATAAACCTGATAGACATAATATATTGGATGTATGTTATGCTACCTCTTTACTAAATTATACAATTTATTTACATAGTATAAAACAAAGTCGCTTCCCGCCGTCTGTACTTAGATCTTTTAAACTATGCAGCGGATTTGATGCGGTTTTTATCAATAGATAGAATGATTATGATAGGAAGTATATATAATGTGCATGTATTATACATAATAGTGCGTATGTGACTGAACTCCTCCTAAACGGCTGAACGGCTGATTTTAATGAAATTTTGTGTGTGTGTGATTAAGTTTATTAGAGAATGGTTTAGGTTCACCATTGGACCCGGTAGGTGGCGTTGTTGTCTAGATCCAGAAATCAACCGTGCGAAGCTGGGGCGGATCGCTACTAACTGTATAATTAGTAAAGAGGTAGCATAAAATACAAATCCAAATGATATATTAAAAACTGGTTACTTTTAAGCAATCAATCATTTTATCGTACATAACTCAATTCTCTTTTAAAAGTAACTAGAAAAAAATTAGGAACATACCGTGTTTAATTAAAAATGTTTTAATCAGTAAGAACTGTTTCTTACTTTAATAAGTAAGAAACATTTTAATTTTTATTAATTAAAATTTACATTTAAATTAAACATGTTCTTAATTAAGCCAAAAGCACGTTTTAGAAAATGGGACCCAAATCACGCTAAATGGATAAATCTTGTTTTCTGCGATCAGTTTTATACAAAGTAATGGTATATTGATGTTACATTTTAGGATTTGTTAATTCTAAAATAAAACAGCTGTTCAATTTAACAAACTGTAGAACTGAAAACTATATGGAGAATATTATTTAAAAAAATGACAATCTATTTATTTATTTATATTTTAATTGCACACAGGCAAGTAAAAAGGCGGGCTTAATGCTACACGACATTATCTGCCAATCTACCTCAAGGCCAATCAGATAGCAGCCAATAAAATAGCAGCTAAATGCTGATGTGTTTCGTATGGTGTGGGACAATGCATCTGCATTTTGATTCTTAATCGAGGATAGATGTAGATGTCTATGAGCCACAGCATCCACTTACCATCACGTGGGCTATATGTTCGCTTGTCGTCCTACTCCTATAAAAAAAAAACAATTAAATATTACGCAATACATACGCACCATAAACACACATATATAAACACAGGAAAACATATTATATTATAAATAATGATACTACTTTCTTTGCGAAAACATACTGATGCATCATTTGAATGTGTTAATGTTTACGATAGACGTAACTCCTGCAATCAATTACTGTATAATATGTCATAGTAAAAGTTACAGACTTCTCTCATTTTTAAGAGGGTTATGTTGCAATTAGTCCGCCGCCCTGCTCCAATTTGTGTTGGTGGACTTCACTTGTCTCACGATTTCCTTCACCACCGAGCACTTAGTAAATCAGCACTTAAAATTGCAATTAACAATTTCATTTGTGCCGGCGAAGATAGTACGCAAGTAACTAGGGTTTATAATTAGGTGTGCTCACGTA